>JADHKQ010000037.1:202784-394772 GCA_019925375.1 Sporothrix euskadiensis
AAAAAAATTCAACCCACACGATCCAACATACACCCCATACCACCAATACTCTTAAAACTCGCAGGGAAAATTTTAATAATTTTTATTTTTTTTTTAAAACCCCCCCCCCCCCCCCCCCCCCAAAAAAAAACCACGATCATCCGAATACAACCTAAACAAGAAAGTGGAAGATACGAGTATATCTCTCGATTTGTTCGCTGTAATTTCCCAAAACCATCCTAGAAACCTGTACATGTACAGTGGTAAAAAGCTGCCATCTAGAAGCGCCCAGCGACACTGCTAAAAGCTTAAAAGGCAAACCGATCCACCAAAATATCGGCAGCAAGAGGCACGCAAGACACATTCGAGGCAATTCGAGGCAACGAGCCCGGCGCCGCCAGGTACGGGGCTTCTTGCCTCGCCCAAACGGGCAGCCCATTACCTAACAGTTTGCTCGATGTCCCGCGCTACGGGCTGCTGGGGCCTCGCTGGAGACTATTTTGGAATTTGTCGAAGCCTTGACTCGACTGTCTCAACTTGGGCCGCTGGCCTTGCTTCGGTCGCCTCCTGTAATACGCTCCATCCCACGGTGGTCCCGCCGCTAAAATCAGAGAAGAAACGGAAATCGCCGCCGAATTCAGGGAGCTATTTTCATATTTTCAGGGCTCCGAGGGAAAAGAGAGCAAAAATAGTGGGGAGAACATGACAAGCGGCGACGACATCCACGACGACAGGATGAAAACAAGAGAAAACACTTGAGAGCAGTATGCAAGAAATACAAGCAAAGGGCCGCAGGACCGGAGCATATCCTGAGGTCGAATCAATTGCAGATTTTAGACAGTCTTTTACAGGAACCAGTTGTCGGGACACACCGATAGGAGGTAGCCTTCAAGAGGCAAAAGAGTATATCACACCGGTTGAGGCAATTCCAAGCGGCTGTTTGTTTACACAGCACCCACAAATGGCAACTGAACAAAATACGACAAAATAGAACAAACAGGAAGCAAGTCTCCTGCTCGTCGTTCTCAAAGAAAGAAGATGCTCAAACTTCAGTGAAGTGTTGTCGTCGACCGAGGCGACAAGGCAAGCGCGGAACCTGCCACCAAAGTCGCAGAGAGAAGGGGCAAGCTGCAAAAGAGGCGGCCGCCGCCCGTAGCGGCAAGCGCCCTCCAGGCTTCTCCGTGCCCCATAAAACCCATAAAAATCAGGAACCGCTGAAAAAAGAGGGAAAGAACGCCGTCGGAATTTGAAAGGAAAGAGCACGCGACACTTTTTGGTCCCTGAAAATGAACAGCGAAAGACCGAGAACTGGGGAAGCGTCGTCTTCGCCGCAACTCAACGTACTCCGTATTCCGTACTCAGTGCTTGATACAAGCCTCTTGTCGAACGTAGCATCCATCCCTCGGGGCGAAAAAAAAAATACGAATAGAATACAGCCGAGGCTGGGAATAGCCTTTTGGTCGTGGATTTTGCTTTGTTGTCAATATGCCGGCTCTCACTGGCCCAAGGCTCACACTCATGGTCGCTCCGTTCACGTCGCCTGTGTTTTGCCTCATTTCTTCATGCAAGTCATGAATCAGTGACAGTCTCCGACTATGCCTGTCATCAACTTCGCCCTGTGAATCATTTTCCGTATATCGCACAAAGTCAGGGGGAAGGAACGAGGGGTGATGCTGCCTATTGCCTAGAACAGCATTCGAAAGAGCCTGGAGAAGCCGTCGCAAGCCGAAGGAGGTCTCAGTTTTCAACACAGCACACCACACACCACACCCCGCACGCATCGATCGGAACACTCGTCCGCTTGTGCTACTTCGGCGTGGACCAGTCCAGACTCACGTCTTTCTTTTTGGTAGCTATTTTTACTTTGATTGCATAAGTCGTTTACTCATGAGAACAAAAACAGCTGCAATGGTTCGCTTTGTATGTTGTTGCAATAGAGCCCTATCGTCATTGATGGGTATAAACCAACAGACAAGCTTCTATGCCATGCTTAAATACACCAAAGGAATAAACAAAAGACCAAACTCGCTTAAGATGCAGACACCATGCACGTCCCCCTCACTCCCTTGCATCCTATGATCGCCTGGTTGTCGGGCTTCTATCATGCCGTGTCCCCTTTCACCGATCTTTTGTTGCGATTGTCCCGTTAGGCGTTTCTTCCCAACGGCCACTCTTTCCGCCGTCTTTGAACACCACTCGCAGTCCGTCAATGCGCATGCCCTTGTCCACCGCCTTGCACATATCAAATACTGTTAGGGCCGCCACGGACGCAGCTGTGATGGCCTCCATTTCCACGCCCGTCTTGCCTTCGCAGCGCACTGTAGTGCGGATATCCACGTGCCCATAGTCGTCACTGTTTTTGTTGTCTTTGTCGTTACTTCCGTAGCTGTTGCTTTCGGAAACGGTCAAGTCGACCGCCACATGTGATAGCGCCAACGGGTGGCACAGCGGAATCAGGTCCGCCGTCCTCTTTGCTGCCATTATGCCCGCAATGCGTGCCACGCCGAGCACGTCGCCCTTGGCCATATCGTTGGCCCGGACCAGGGCTGCTGCCACCGGACTGGAGAACCGTACTGTGCATGCTGCTGCTGCTATCCGCTGCGTCGCGGCCTTCTCGCCGACAGGAACCATATGCGCCGTCCCAGATGCCGAGACATGTGTGAGACGAGGTTCGTCTGCCGCTGGTGTTTGTGATGCTGGCGATGTTCGGCTGTCGTGCTTTCCATCGTTGCTCCCGTCGGGCCGGCCAGCTGTAGAGTAATATGCCCGTCCCTGTGAAAACAGCAACCCTCTCTCCGAGGAAGGTGACAGGAACGGCATGTGCGCTGCCCCGTTATGAGGTAGTCGTTCCCAGCGTTTGACAAGGCGTGTGCTGTTATATATCGGCGTTTGAGAACGGAGGGATTCGTGATCTAAACCAGGGTTAGCAACTCAGTCCTCGAATACAGAAAAGGCCAACTCTTCAGATTCAACCCACCTATCTTCCTGTCCGTCTAGTCCACAGCTGGGGCTCTTCTCGCCGTCGGAGTAAAAGCACTACCCACCTATCAAGATCATTGGCCGGTTCTTCATGTGCTCCAGCTCGCCCATGCCAGCATGGCGCTCCTTCTTACGCTTCACGGCCATGCCAATCACATCAAGAAGCTCTGTAGCATTTGGCAGGATGTCGCTGAGTTGGATATCCAGATTGGGATCCTGGGCCGTGGCAACTGACGCAGCCTCCCTGGCGAGCCGCACCATCTCAGTCATTGCTGCTTCGTCAATGGGCTCGCCGCCGTTGGCTTGCCGCACGATGTCTCGCAGTGATACTTCGGCGTTGCCAAAGAGACAAACTTTGAGACTTCCATCGCTCGTAATACGTAGCCGGTTGCAACCACCGCAAAAGTTATGTGTCATACTCGTGATAAAGCCCACCCGCCCTGCGAAGCCAGGCACCTCGTATGTCTTGCTGGTGTCGTGCGGTCCGTTGTGATGTGCGTCGGGAATCGTGCGCTGCAGTGTTGGGTAGTCTGCACCAATGCGCTCTAGCATCTCGTTGAAGCTGACCATCTTGCCCGTGCTCCACCGGTTGCCGTCAAACGGCATGTACTCGATGAAGCGCACTTCAAGATCGTGGTCGCGTGTCAGGCCCACAAAGTCGCCCAGCTCGTTGTCGTTGAGCCCGCGCATCACCACACAGTTGATCTTGAGGCGTATGCCTGCGCCCGCCTTGTTGAGGTCCAGGATCCGGTCCATACTCCGCTTCACCGCCGAGAACCCGTCTCGCCGGGTCATGAGACTGAATTGCCTCGGGTCGAGTGTGTCGAGACTCAGATTGACACCTGTCAAACCGGCCTCAACCATGGCCTCCAGTTTGCGGTGCAGTGCCAGGCCGTTCGTCGTCAGGCACAGCTCGCGCAGCCCAAGACGTTGCAACGCGCCCAGCTGCCGCATCAGTGGCAATATGTCGCGCCGTACTGTTGGCTCGCCGCCCGTGAGACGGATCTTGTTCACGCCCTGTGCCACAAACACGTTGGCAAGCAGCACAATCTCAGGTGTTGTCAAGAGTTGCCGCGCCGGTGACAGCTCTACGCCCTCCTCGGGCATGCAGTAGAGACAACGGAGGTTGCACCGCTCCGTCAGCGATATGCGCAAGTAGTCATGCTGGCGCTGGAAGGTGTCGGTTAAAAAGTCAGAGAATGGCCGTGCATTCTTCAATTGCTCTCTTCGTGGCAGAGAACCGGTTTCGCTTTCGGGTGTATGGATACCACCAGTCGTCGCCGGGTCCACTGTGAGGGTGTTAACGGGCGGCGGTAGAACGCCATCGTTCAAGTCTGTAGCCGCCGCGGTCCTCGTCGTGATCCCTCGCCGTCTCTGACCGGCTGCCAAACGCGGCTTGACAGCGAAAAGGCCGGACTGCGGAGAAGCGCGCCACAGCATTCGCCACCCAAAGGACGGTGATGCCATTCTCAGAGGCACGGTTGATTGTTGTGAATGTCGGGAAGTAGTTGTGCGCGGGTGCCTGGAGAAGAAACTGTAGGCACCGGATACTAAATCTGAGTTTGTTACCCAAAATCAGTCGTCGCCATTGCGCCGTTGCTTTGTGGTTTGTTTGCGGGAGAGTTGAGGTTGTCGGCCACCTCCGCTCTTACTGCGGAGATATTATGTTGGGTAATACGGAGAGTTGGCGAACCGCATATCAGTATTACTCATCAGGTACAGTGGCAAAACAGAACGGCTTGGCGGCCGTTGCTTCCTCCAATGTCAGTGGCACTTGCCGAAATCCAAATATTTATTTCATCAAGAGAAATGGAAAGAGCAACGGAGGTCCTTCATAGCGAAAGCATTCACTCCGGTGCGTTCCTTCCCGGCCTGCATCCTTGACCATAATGATTGTAGAAAGCTACAGTGCGCTAAACTGCAGAAACCAGCCTCGCACGGAGAATCTGGTGGGGATATGGTGCGCTAGTCCAAATATGGCAATTGGTAAACAGAGGAAGGCACGTTTATGCACAACCCCGCGAAGGCTTCACAGGGCAGGAACGAAGGACTCTACGATAAACAAAATACCCCTGAATCTCGACATCCAGACCCGGATCTTTTCTGCAGCACCAGAAAGCAATAAAGCATCAAAGGTGATACGAGAGCTCTCTCGGCCGAACGACACGGGCAATACGCACGCGAGACACGCTCCGGACTCGACGCGTCGCACCACCCCAAATCTTCAAATCGTCTGTCCGCCTGCATTAACCATGCGCTTCTCTCCAAAATACAAAGGTACGTCATCGTCAAAGATTCAGATATTGAGAAATTTGAGAGCTTGACCCATCGTCATATCCTGCGGACTATCTTGACCGCTCCCGATGTCTTCAAATGCACAATGTCGACAACCTTCTAACGCGTCCGGCAGCTTCCGCACACTGCCTGCCGAGCCCAGATGGCCGGCTCGTGGCCACGCTTTTATCCACCGGCATCCATATCCAGACCGTGGACCGCCTCCAGGAGTTCGCCGATGTGGTGGACCTACCAGAGGACCTGTCCGTCTCGGCAGTCGTCAGCTTCCAATGGTCGCCGTCTTCGCAGCATGTCCTGGTGGCCACGTCAGATCAGATTTTTGTGGCTGCCGTTTTGGCTTCGACCGGTGACGGAAACAAGCCATTTCAAGCTGTAATTCGGAACCCCTCGCTCCCCGTCGTTGCCAAGCCCACATTTGTTGGCTTTGGTGCATCCGACGACCACGTCTGCCTCTGCTCGGCGTACGGCATCAAGTTTGCCATCTTTGACCTGAAGACTGGCAAGACAGTGGAGATACTGAACCCGAAGCTCTACAACTCTCCGTCCGTCTGCAGTCGTGGCTTTTCGTTCCGGCCAGAGAGCCATTACTTGGCCCTCTTAACACGCACTTCCGGGAAAGACTGGGTCAGTGTCCACGACCCGGCAGTCTCAACTCCTATCGCGTCATGGGCTCCCGATACCATTGATGCCCAGGGCCTGGTCTGGAGTCCTGACGGTCGTTGGCTAACTGTGTGGGAGTCCCCCGCCCACGGCCGCAAGATCCTGTTCTATACCCCTGACGGTCATCTTTTCAAAACCTGGACAGGAGCTGCCAGCGGAGTCGTCACTCGACAGGCAAACGGGGACGATGATGCGTCAGCTGTTGACCCCCACACTGACACGTCTGTTGTTGACGAGCTACTGGGGTCGGGCGTCAGAATCGTGCAGTTTTCAGCAAACGCTCGTGTCTTGGCTGTCGGTGACGCCTCACGCACCGTTCGGCTTGTTGACATGGCATCTATTACTGCGTCCAAGCGCTTCGTTCATCCGACATCCCTCCGCCCCCATACAAGTGCATCATCTTCGGTAGGTTGGCCACAAAATCCCCAAATACTAGGTAAATAATCAGAATGCTAACAAACCAACGAGCAGATTTGGCAAGAACAAATAGGGCCTTCCGCCAACGCTGAAATTGGACACAGCTTCGTTGAGGCGACGCAAGATGTATCACCTCCAGGACGCCCAGCTGCAGCCGGCACCGATACAACAGGGGCCTCGTCAGGGTGTACTCTTTTGGCGTTCGACTCTTCGTCAACGCTCCTCGCCACCCGCTTGGAGGAGGCGCCTACCACCGTGTGGGTATGGAGCGCAGAAACGGCACAACTATGCAGTGTTCTCATGCTCCATGCAAACGTAATGGCTGCGGTGTGGCACCCCTCTACACCTGATACTCTTCTTATCACATGTGACGGTGACAAGCATCGCGGGCTGGGCTTGGTCTGGAACCCAATCAAGAACGAGGCCCCTCAGGTTGCCGATTTCTCGCGGTATTATCCATCCACACCCAACGAGAGCCACCCCCTACCGGGGGCTGTCTCGGTAGGAAAACACCGCCCAACCTGGCTGTGTTATGACAGTATTCCGCCCTCCCTGTTTTACTCAGACGGCAACGACTTCTCCCTTGCCGCGCTTGATGAAGGTGACCACCACGAATACAAGGCAACAGACTCGGTGCCATGGCCAGAAGCCGAGCCCCCGGCACTGCCCAATTTTCTGGCCGGAAGGCAGTGGGCTCTCGAGGGACGAGTGAGAGAAGAATCGCCCTTGGAGCTTGTGCCCGCGGGCGCGGACATTGAAGGTGCCAGTGAGGTGGATGACACCTTCCACTACAAAAGAGAGGACTAGGCACTCTGTCATCCGTCTCCCCGACCTCTCGGCTTCCAGAACAACTCTGCTCTTTTCTGTATCCATTTTCTTGCACCAACCTAGCCAACCGGGGACGACCCGGCACCCTATTTTATCCTGCCAATAGGCCAATGGTGGCAGCGCATCACCGAGAAAAACCACGCTTGGAGATGCTGTGCGACCATAACTCGTGACAGCACAACCCGGGCGCTATGACGCAGTTTGGTCACTGCATCTTTGTTCGATTATGGAATAGCTCCTATGCAGATGGGAGTAAGCCAACATCCAGAGGAGCAAAGCACATTGGAATCAATGTACCACATAATCGGCACACATTCAAGCCCCAGTACCCAAGGGACGAACTATCCCTGCAAATTTGCTCGCAAAACGACCATCTCAAATCCCATACTTTGGCCAATCTTGGTTGGTGCGATGTGCCAAGTTGACAGCGGCTCGGGGCAGGTTATTGTTCCTGGTCTATTTTCAAAGACTCGAGAGGATCAGATATTAAACCGAATTAAGGCGTCCGCCTATGGCCCGAGCCGAATCAAGCATGAACTCTGATAAGGCTCTTTTGTGGCAACTCGCCCCTCACAATATTGAAATACAAACGGATGCAGCCAAAGAATGGCATTGTTTCTCGGGCCCGTTGCCAAGGCTTGACCGGGCACTAAATGCCAGTTGTCAATCCAACAAGTGGCGCATGCGAAAATCCAACAAGCAAACATGCAAACGGCAATGTGGATATTCTTTGCGAGCGTCCCTGGGCGCATCCAGGTTTTTGCGAGAGGGGGTAATTAGATGCTGGCTGGCTCAAAGTAACATTGCCACGGTGCCCTCGACCTCCGATATGTTGCAGAATCATGCATATTCGATATATTGCCCAACGTTGCTCTTCATCTCAAACTCGACTTAACAACATACGCACGACGTTCGTCCCAGGTGCAGTAAGCATGGGCACGGACAGCATGTCACAATTACCAGCCATCACATGCAACTCTGATTTCGAGAGCAGCGGCCATCATCCCTGCTGCTGATAATGCCACTAAAATTCTCAAGCTTTCCGTTTGCTGAGCCCATTGTTATTGCCATGCTGTGTAACCGTTTCCATCACAATGCGACGTGCAAAGGGCACAGCTCTACGGAGTTTGCACCCACCAAGAAAGAAACCTTGGGAAAATCAGAAAGGACAAAGCAATAAGTCCCCACCGTGCCGCCTGCAAGCCATGAGCAGGTGTCTGCTCCAGAAAACAATTTTCCAACTAACAAACTGCTCGTTGCTTGGCTGGTATATCGTTGGGGGCCACAATTTGACCGGGGTCTGATTTAACGTCTGCACGCAATTCAGCACAAACTCATAATGCATTGGTAGTTTCATGGGGTGATTCCAGCAAGCCAGAACCGCACGCCCGCATGGATTTCCTGACAAGCATCATCCAGCAGTCATGTCTACAAAGCCGTATGCAAGTCTGACAGCAAACGATCATCAGCACTTTTCATTTTGCGCATCCATCCCGAGTCCTTGTCCGTGACCAATTTGGTATCAACAGCTCCAGAAAATCTGCAGTAGGTCGTATAGGCGCCAGTCAACACGCCCGACGCAACCTCTTTCATGCATGCACTCCCAGGGTCTCTGTCCACTCACAGCCGCCCGAACAGCGCGGTCCAGTCGCAGTTGCGCCGAAGACAAAAAATAACAAACGAAGCTTGGGTCTCCATCGCCCATCGACCAAAAAACGAACGCTCTGGACAGGCGCCCCGTGCCGTACCGGGCACCTTCGATGCTGAAAGCCGGGCCGGGATATCTCAAATTGGCAGCATCATGCCCCATCCGAAAAAAAATAGGATTTTGTCCACTTTGTCGCATTTAATAACGTTTCTCTTTGGCCGCCTTCGCCTCAGCTCTGTATCCCTCAAGCAATGAGTTGCCCAAAACTCTCTGCCTCGTGGGGGGAAGACATATGAAAGCACCGTGGCCGTTTGCACTTTTCACTCCACGACGCACGCACATGAGAAAAGAAAAAAATGATGTGTCGTTCGCCGTGGTCGGTGGGTATTTTTTTTTTCGCCAGCTAAGGATGTGCTGTTCCTCTTCCACGGACTGTTGAGGCTCTGTGGGAAGGAGGGGGATAGGGAGAAAGATATACATCAACGACAACCACCTCCTGGAGGAGGAAGGCCCATGTACGGGCACATCACCGAAACGAGTACTGGGGGATCGTCTCCAGCTTTCTACAACAAGGCTCTGCGTAAGTATCTTCTCATGCCCCTTGGAGTATTTATAAGTAGGCTTCGTCCTGTTCACCTCGTGTGCGATTTGAATGCCAGAACGCAATTCGAAGTCACATCTCTTTGATATCCATCAGCCTTGCTTTGCCTCCCGGTTCCAAAGAGTTCTTCCTGTACCAGGCCGCTCAAAATATTGGTTCTGGCCTTACCCCAGCCTCATTTATCTGTTCCGGCAGGACTACGCAATCCAAACACCATCATCCGAAGAAGCGGCTGGATCATGAGTCAACCAAGCAAGCACGAGCTTGTGCAGCAGGCCGTGGAGTCGGGTGCGGTATCCGGCATCTATTACGTCTTGGTCGCAAACGTGAGTAGAAAATGTCTTTGCCCCCTTTCCAATGTGCAGTAATACCTTATAACCGCACTCCCTCACATTGCACATCTATATTTCAACGAACTGTAGCTGATCCAATCGTTCACCTTTCCAATATCGGCAGTTACCCCCTGAGATGAACTTTGCGGATCTCAAGTTCCTCTCCCGCAAGGTAGCATCTGTCGACAAGTGCTTTATCAACGTCAAAACGTCCGAGGGCTGGGTGCGCGTCCGAAGCCAGCACGACTTTTTCAAGGTCTACCGCAAGTTTACCCCCCAATTCAACTAATATTCAGCAACATTCCACTCACATTTATATTCTGGTAGATCACTTGAGCGGGCTGGACTACAAGGGCTACATACTGTCGGCTTCCGCCGATAACAGCAGTAGATCTGTTTACATTTGGGACCAGAAGAAGTCCCGGTCATCGGCCAACACATCGTCTTCCAGCCGCAGAGCAGGTGCAGCAAGCTTGTCACCCTATACCAGTGCAGCATCTACTCTTGATTATGGCCACTATGGTCCACGCAACGAGGGTACCTCTCTGGAGTATAATTCTTGTCATAGCCACGATTCCGGCTACAGCAGTGGCGCCTCGTCCTCGTCGGGCTACCCGTACTCTGGAGAGCAAGCTGCACAGACGGTGACCGCCATGGCACCAGACTTCACTTCATCGCAGCAATATGAAGGTGCCGATGGCAGCTCCGGATCATGGTATCCTCACTACTCTTCCGGTACCGGGGTTGACTACAGCTACGGCTACGGCTATGGTCTCCCGGCCGACAGCGCCTCAGGGGATGGTGCGCCTCAGACAGCCAAGGTTGTCGTCAAGAATCTCTCGCGCCATGCAAGCACAAAAGAACTCGAGTCCTATCTGCTCTCAGCCGTGGGTGGCCGGCATATGCTCCAGGAGGACGTTCGTTTTCCACGCCAGACATCAACAAGCTCCAACTCCAGCTCAAGCTCAAGTGCGAGTCGTCAGCACGCGTTTTTGCTGTTTAAATCGCACAGCGATGCTCTCGTGGCAGTCAGCAAGCTTGACAAGACCAAGCTTCTGGGTCTTGTAATTGAGGCGCGTCTAGCCACGGAGATGGTCCTGCCGATTCGGGGCTTGCCATCTTCGACGTCGTCCTATGTTCCGCCTATTGTTGCACAGCCCACTTCCAACAGCAGTGACATTGACACCGTGGCAGGCACCGCCGATTACAACAAAGATAGCGGCTCCGCTGCATCCGGGCACTGGGATGACTCAAAGCCAAAGCGGGATAAGTCGCACAACCTGGTCGTTGACGGAAAGTCCGTCTATGGCCATGTCAAAAAGGCCGTCGAGGAGGCAAAGGCCCGCGATCGCAAGCACAAACAACAGAAGTAGGTTTTTTTTGAGAGAGCTAGATGGGCAATTATGGGCTTGATTTGATTTTTGTTTTACATATATAATTTCTATGTTTCGACTGTTCTGAATTTATATTTGATTTTGATGGTGCTTCTTTATTTGTTTTTGTTTTTGTTTTAGTGTTTAATATCATGTCTATTTGCACACTCTTCTTTTTTCAAGTTTCATCTTCATTCTCTCTCTTGATCGGGGTACTCCGTATTGGTTTTTGTTATAAAGTCATTCAAAAGCGAGAAAATCACTATTCGAATTCGAATTGAATGCGCAGATTATATCATCAAAATATGTCATGTTGTGATCGTATCATTTGTTTGAATGAATGTTTATATTCATTAAATCGGGGTTGGACTATGGTATCCCCTAGTTCGTTTCTTGTAGACATGATTTCTTCGGGCACCAGGCTTTGAGAAAGAGGGAAATGAGAGGGGAAAGTAAAGAAAATGAAGGAGCGTAGAGATGGAAGAATAAATCAAAAACAGAAATGGGAGAAAGCCTGTCAAAACCTAGACGCCTTGACCCATTCAGTCTCCAAACTCCAAAGTGCTGTAAATAGCAAAGTATAAGAGAATGAAACAAGAATATAGAGAGCGTATGAAAAAAGACGTCGCTTCTATGAAGGTAGACGAATTATATTATTTGAAAAGATATTCTTAGATCATTTTCGTTCCGCCTGGTTTTCTTTTGTGATATTCCAACCAGGTTTGGTATATCCGTCTCATGAAGCAGAATACTCTGTATGTGTTGCGCACTTTGTGATTTTCTTCTCCTATCGACTTTACGCCATCTGAATGCCCGGTACCGTATCCGGCCGTCGCGGCTCTTCACCGTCGTCCATCATCGTCAGGCGTTGTTCCGCAGGCATCGGGTGTGGAATGCCAGGCTCGTTTCCGACCACTACAGCCATATTGCTACCCTCACCACTGGCAGATGCACTCGTTGTTGTGTCAATGCTGGCCTGCCCCCGGCGCACACGGCCTGTTTGCTGCTTGACCCACGAATGCACAGAACGGAATTTGGCCGGCTCCTCACTGGATTCCGTGTACACCGTCTCCCGGCTCATTCTCTGCTTGCGCATCCACGAGAATCGCCCCGCAGCACCGGCCGAGGACAGAGGTGGACCAGATGGAACCCGTGACGGGCGCTGGACTGACATTGGCATCTGGCCAGTTTGCGTCTGCTGCTGATCTGATGCCAGCATCAGAATCTCGCCGTCGCCAAACCCGGATGACAGTGAAGACAGCTCCGAAGCGCGGTTGACTTGCCGCCGTGCCGGATCATAGGCGTCGGACGGCTGGCGAGCCAGCTGCGATTGGTTGTAGAAGGGATCTGGCATGCGTGAGCGCATTGTGCTCGCTGCGCTGCCGAAGTCGTCGGTCAGGTATTGCTGGCCTGCCTCATTGATCACCATCACAGGACCAGTTGGCTGCCCCATGTTGACAGGTCCATTGCTGGCCCCATAGGGCATGCCTGCTGGCATGACAGTTCGTGCCGATACGACTGATGAGCTGAATGAGGCTGCTGGACTGTGTGTAAAGGCCGGGACGTTCGAATCGGACCGCATGAGACCGGCTGGCATTCTGTTGACGCTGCTCACATCGGTCTGCTGGGGCAATGACTGGAACTGAAGGCCCGGGCCCAGGCCACTCGAGTAGTATACCTGGGACGGGAGAGACGGAAGAGCAGGCGGGATATCGCTTTCGAAGCCAAACGTCCTCAACGTGTCGCCGCCTTTCTCGGGGTAGGAAGCTCCACCCGCCCTGTTCATACTTGAGGGTGCTGCATTGTTGAACAGCATGGGACCGGAGTTCGATGTGCTCGTCTCCTTTAGTGTCTGCCACGCCTTGCGTTGTCTGCTGGCAAATGGGATTATGTTGACGACACGGTCATACACGCGACCAGGTAGCCTGGAAACGGTGGTAAAGAGCCCATCATGGGATGGGAACGACGAGACAGTGCCGCGTTGCAATTTCTTCTGCTTCTGCTTCTTGAAGGCTCTCCACACAAGCCAGAAGATGAAGCAAATAACAATGAAAGCACCTTACTTCGTTAGCTTGTGGCTCAAATTTAAACCTCACATATACTATGATGAGATACGTACCAATAGAGCCAGCAGAAATCAAGGCCCGTTCGGCTGTTGGGTCCAGCGCCTTGGCTTTGTTATTATTATTGTTCTTCTTGTTGTTGTCGTTATCGTTGCCATTGTTGTTGTTTCCCTTGTTGTTGTTGCTGTTGCTGCCAATGTTGCTATTGTTGTCGTCGTCTGTTGTGGTGCCGTTGACCCCTTTGTGCTTCTTGTCATCTGAGCTCTTGCCAGTAGGCCCTAATGTAGGGAACCCAGGAAAGTTCGTCCCAGAGGGGCCGGAAGCAGCAAAAGGTCTGTAAAAAGTTGTGGTGGTGTCACTTGTCGCCGCGCTTGTTATCAAGGGAACAAGGCTTGTCACAACAGCATCCTAAAACCCCGTTAGTATAAACGTACGTCCCTTCTTTTTTGACGGTATCTTGAGGTTAGACATACCGGCCCAGTTGTCACAATGGGCGAAGTTGTGAGAGCGATTGTAGGAGGATCTGTTGTTGTTGGTGCAGCTGTAGTCGGGGTGGTGCCTGTCGGAGTCGTTGTGCCCTCGATCGACTCCGAGGAAAACTGCTGGGCCCCATTGCTGTCGCTGCTTCCACCATCGCCAGCAATGACGGCCGGCGTTACGGTAGCTGCACTTCCGGCATTGCTGGTAGTGGCACTGCCATTGCCGTTGTTGTTATCGTTGCTGTTGCTGCTGCTGCTGCTGCTCTTGCTCCCGTTGTTGTTGTCGTTATTGTTGTTGTTGTTCCCACCGCCCCGGCTGCTGCTGCCACCTTTGTTACCTCCTTTGTTCTTGGTGTTGCTGCTGCAGTCCTCGTCATTGTTTCCCTTGCTTTTGTCGTTGTCGTTGTTGTTCCTGCTGCTTTTGAGTCCTTTGCCGAAATTTCCACCACCGGGAGGTCCGCCGAACTTTTCGTTGCCGTTGTCTGTAGGAGTCTTCGAGTCCCCTCCATTTTGGACGTCCCGGTTGTTGTTCGCGTTCGATGGAGAGTCTGATGATGCACGTCGTCTGTTGTAGTAATTATTGTTGTCTCTGGAAGCCTCCATCCACCGACGCTCCACCACGTCGCGCTGGGCGTCTGTCAATGGTGCCATACCCTCTCCCCTTTGCATCCTAGCCGAAACGAGAAGTCGCCAGAGCGTCGACTAGAGCGGGAGCATTCAACTGGCTGGATGCTTCACTGTCCCTATGGCTGTTTATAGACGAAAGCTGCTGATGTTGATGTTGTAGGTTGGGTATCTCGACGTGTGAATCTGAAGTGGATTCGTACGATGAATTATTTGGTGAGTCGATGTGGAAAACGGGTTGAAAAAGAAGTTCGAGAAAGGCGAATAAAGGAGAGAAGACGAAGCGAAGTAGGACACGATATAAAAAAAAATAAAAAAAATAAGAAGCTGAGTAAGAAACTTTTGAAAATAAGAAAGATATGAAAATGAAGAAGAGAAAGAAAAAGAATCGAAAAGGCCGGCCTTACTAGAAGAAAAGAAAGAAAGAAGAAAAGAAGGAAAAAAAGAAAACGGCACCTGCCAGAAAGAATAAAGACGAATAGAACACACACTCGAAAACACACAAAGAGAGAGAGAGAGAAAGGAAAGAAGGAAAGTAGAAAGAAAGAAGAGAGACAGGGTCTGGGGTAAAAAGGGATCAAGGGTATGGAGGGTCCGGTAAGGCAGATGCTTAGATGGGGGACAGAGGAGGGGGCAATGAAGAGACGGCCCCGGGAAAGGTACGATGGTGGAAGGCTTGTGCACTGCGTACTGTAACAGGCTTTGGCGATCACCCTATCCCGGCAGGGAAGACCAATGGAGTCGGGGGGAGAGATACTTCGCTATGTGCGAAGGCGCCGAAGAGGGAGTGTGTGTATGTTTGCGAGGAAGCAGTCGAGCTACACAGTAGTCTCCACAACTTACAGTCTGAGATGTCCAGCTTGAGACTCGTCGTGGACATAGCCGGGAGTAAGGAGAGATGGTGCTCGATGGTACGGCTCAAACGAGACGCAAAGAAAAGGTGTGACCGGTTGGATGTACGCACGCGACATGAAATCTAAACTGATGGGCGGTTGAGTACAACTAGAGACAGGAGAGCCACATGATGACCATGGTGATGTTGACAGTCTTCCTCCGTCCACATTTCTCCTGCTGAATCAGTACGTTGAGTGTGTCGAGGGTGGATGTGTAACAGGCTGTGGACAGGCTGGGCATGTCATACACGCACCAAAATGCGGGAGCAGTGGAGATGTTGCAAGGGTTTGGGTCTGGGTCTGGGCTCAAGCCTCAGTCCCAGTTCCAGTTACAGTTCCAGGCCTGGCGATGTTGTGTGTAAGTGCGGTCCGCTTGTAAGTCATAATTACTACATGGAACTGCTCCAGTGTATGAGAAAGCCTTGCGTGGCGTTTGTCGTAGGAGAACGGGGTTTCCCCAACTGCTGCTTTTGCTGCTGCTTTCTTTTGCGGTTGTTGGTAGTCTGAATAGAATAGCATGGTGTTGACAACCCCCTGTGCTTCTTTGGCTTTAATATGCTGCAGAAATGTGTATGCCAGTGATAAATCTGTTGTCTTTGACCAGCCTGAAGCCTGCAGCTTGGGCCTTTTCCTCTGTCGAGTTCTTTGGGGCCTTTCTTTCCCGCAGAACGACGTACACCGAGCCAGTACCAGATATTGGAGGCAATGCCCGTGGTGGGTAGCATTGAGATAGCCAAGACGCCTCATCGACGCGCAGCTCAATCAGGGGTGGGGATGAAGACAAGCAGAGACGATGCGTGAAAGACTGAGGGAAAGACGGAGAGAAGAGGCGAGAGAGAAGACGTGAAAGAAGGCAAGGCGGCTGGCAGTTGCGGCAACGATTGGCCGCTTCGTCCTCTTGCTGGTCTGCTGCCAGGTTTCGATGCCCGGGGGCGTGGATCGCTGCATGAACGGAGGTGTCGCCCTTGAAGGCGTTCTGATGCAACAAATCGCTGGCACAACCCTGGACTGCGCCCACGGTGAGCCATAAAATGCAGTGCGGTTCATCGATTTGCCTGTCTGGGCTGGCCATTGTCTGGTTGGGCCTGGTAAAGAGGGATCACTGACGTCTCAGGCCTGGTTTCAGGAGCCAGCACCAGAAAGGGGGCCATGCACTCGAACAATCCCGGTGCACTGGAGAATGAATGGTAGGAAAAACGGGACAGACCAGGCCAGGGGACCGGGGATATCTGGAACAGGGGGCTCGTTGAAATTGCCGGGATCTGTAAAAGAGGGGAGAAGAATGTTTTGTTGTACGACGTATTACTCCGTATCTTGTGAGTTAATACGTCGTGATTGCACTTTTTAAAAAGGTTAAGCCTTGTACTTTGTATGGTTGCGCTTTCCTTGTTTGAGCTTATTTGACTGCTCTTTCTTCAACAGAGTTGGAATTGGGGAAGGCGCGATTGACCTTTGTTTTCAACGATAAACAGTGCTTGCAGCAGTTATTATGAACCTGAAGAGTCAGCTCGGAGATATCAAGACTAAAGAAAGAAGAAGAAAAGAACGAATGAGGCGCAAATCGTATCAGTCTACAACGCACGATAATACTTGATGTTGGCTCCTTCCATTGACCTTGACAGTGGCTGGTCTGCTGCTGCCACAGCCGGTTGCGCCTTCCCTGGCCCCCACAAAGAAAGTCTGGGGCATAACAAACTCGGAAGGCGGAAAGAACATTCCCAGTCGCTTCTACCCCCTACGGAGCACAATCGTCCTTCATCACCTTGTCATCTGGTCTAATAAATACTCCTAATCTGTATCTGAATTTCATGATACCCAGCTTCACATCTTCTCGCTCACGACATATCAACTTGATGAGACAGCTGACAGCTGCCAACTGGCGAGCAGATACTGGCGATGATGCAATTGCCTAATTCGGAAAGCCGATAACAACAACATCGTCACAATTTGCTCCAAAAAGATGTGCGTAAATCATAACGACTTATGCTTCATATTGTTGTGCTGTCTTTAGCCAGACCGAGATTTAAAAACGACGAGCAAAGAAAGCAGTATACCAGAAGGGGGCAGCCTCTTCCGGAGAGTTATCCCGGATGGGATAACGGCACAAAACGCAAAGCTGAATTGGAGCCTTTCTTCATAGCCCGCGATATGCGACTGAAGGGTGCGCTTGGAGCCCAAGCTACAGAGCACCAAAGCGAGAGGGATGGTACCTACTCAGAGACCACATTCATGACCATCTGTTCCCCATAGTACGGCACATCATGCCCTCACATGGCTCGTGATTTGATTCTCGTCGATTTTTTTGAGCTGGCTTGAAAAAGGCTAAACTGACCAACAGTTTCCAGAGCACACAGACGTCAACAATCGGCGTATACGATGTGCCTATTTGCAACGTATTTACTATTCAGCACACCCTTATACCGCAAGATACTGTCTTTTTATCCAGTGTGTGCAGTGTGGCTCGCTTAGCTTGGCATGTCTCGGCATGTCTCCGAGATCCAAACATTGGGGCCGGCGATTTCTCGCATTCTCGCATTCTCGGTTGCTCACCTCTGATTTGCTGCAATGTGCTTACAGCCGTACCGTGTAAGTCAAGAAAGTGCGAGGAGCAGTTAGTTATCAACATGGGGGTCAATTGGACAGTATGGAACAAATACTGATCAAGCATGCACACCGTCGTCACCGCAAGTGATTCACCCGCAGATTCCAGGTCTGGGCCGGGCGGCTGATATATCTTTCGGCGGCGGCGCCTTTCCCAAATCCAAACAGTCCGGTCCTCGCAGTTCATCTTCGGCGGCTGTTCTCAATCTGTGGTATGTGTTCCATGCTGAGAGATGTATGGCGGACTTTGTTTTGCTCATTTACAGAGTACATCCGGGTTGAAGAGGCGGCTGTTTGGTGCTTGTAGTTTCAGGCAGGACAGTTGTATGGGGCAAGTGCGTGGCGTCCCCGTGGACAAGTTTCTCGTTATGTACTATCTGGTGTATTTTACCGTGCTGATTTCCCTGGTGTTCAATATTGTACTGGCTCCTCCCTTACACGCCTTTCGGACTAGATACGGACAGTCTCACGGTTTGTAAGGGCACCAGAGTCAAAGCAGCACCAGTCAAGGTCCGCTTTCTTTTCCGTGTATAAAGATAGGCCGGTGAGTTTTCAAAGTGCCCGGGTTATAACTGCTCGTCGGTGGACATTTCCCGGGTTCCCTCTTCTTGGCCGTTTTTATTTTGCCGCCAGCTGCTCTGCCGTCCAACTGAGACATTGCCTTTCCCCGGAGCCGTGCAACAAAACGAATTTGTTCACGAACGCATTACTGCGCATTACTGCCTTCCTGGCAAACTATCGGGATAACGTTTCCGATTGCCCCAATTTCCCGATAGCAATTTTACATGGTGGATAGGCTATTCACCAACGGAGCCTTGTCACATGGGGCTGGCATACGAGCACTATTTTTTCCAACGAGCGCCATACCGGCGGCCGCTGCACAAAAAAAGAAAGCCGATCGTCGCCTGCCATCTTCTAGACCTGTTCTGATTTTATTTTGTTTATTTTGTTGCTTGTTTTATATATATATATATATATATATTCCCCCCTTTTTTTCCATTTTTTTTTTATTTATTTTTTTTTATAAAAAAGGACAAACTAAAGTTAACTCACAAGGCAACGGGCTGCAATAATTCGTATTTTTTTTGTCAGTTACCTGTTTAATTGTGCGGTGTGGGGGATGCGGAACACAGGCATGTTCTTTGCACACGGCTCCTGCTGCGTCGTAGGTGCATATTAAGAGAGTTTTCAAACAGACACGCATAATGCCTAGGTGCTTTCCATAACTCTACTGTGTATGCCTGCCGTTGTTGGCGTCGTCGTCTTAGAGTACAGCCGTACTCATGCCTTTAGTCTCTATTATTCGTGATAATTGTTTCGCCGGGCTTTCTCTACTTGGCCTGTTTCTCTGCCTTCCTGCCTTGAAACCCGTCTGCCCTTCAGTTTCGAACGCCATGTTTGAAACGGAAACATATAGCTTGTCGACAAGACCGTGTTTGGTACGTTGTTTCAACCAACACAGCAAGTTTCATGCATGATTGATACCAAACATATTTTCACTTACTGGGTTCATCTTCGTACGACAGACCTACGTGTGCTTGTCTCAATAAACACTGTAAACAAAGCTGGCTGCGCGTCAATGTTTCGTAAAATTTTCAACAAAGCTCATTGATATAGAACAGCGCTTGCTTTTAGAACGACTTGTTGTCGACACCATTGACTAGAAAGGCGTCTCTGACTGCAGGTCCTCAGCCTCGTCAGAAAATGCCTCGACTCGCGGAGAATACAGACTGAGGAATCCGAAGCCATCTGATGAACTCTTCTCTCATCTCACGATATCAGATCAACTCTCACAGCAAAAATGCACACAGATTGTATCTGCTTAACCTTCTTTGCACAAAAAACGCGCCTGTCGGGGCGATCGCCGCGGAGAGACGCGTTGACGGACCCGATATCGCAGCGAGAGTTGCAGCGACCGTTGCGGCTGTGCGGGAATTGGCCATTTTCCTGTCACAATTTTTCACTCACCTTTGGAGCTCAACCCGCAATTCATTGGACAATCTGTGAAGTGTAATCCTTCTCCTGTATATGGCTCGCTCACCGTTTGTGACGGACATTTATTACGCAAAACTGCGGTATATTTGGTCCTTCAGCCCTGTCGCAAGACCCGTTTAGCTGTCATTCTTTTGGCTCTATTTTATTTTGCGTACTTTAATTCACAGGCCCGTTCGTTTACACTGGCCATGGGCGCAGTCGGGGCGGCGGCCCAGCTCGTATTTCGTAGGTCACATGCTCGGAGGAGCGCCGATGACGAGCAATTGATGCTACTCAGTAATTAGAAATAGCTGCCCAAGTGCGTTTTTGGGTTTGTGTTTAGCTTCTTATCACGTCCCCCCACGTGAAATTTGGCAGATGCCAATGTCTCTTTCGCTCTTTCCCGACTCAGGTCCTGCCATGCCCGTGTATGCTCGTTGACTCTCCCGTTCTTTTCTTCTTTCCTTGCTTGTGAGCAATCTCGTAAGAATACGGAAGGCGTGCCCGGGTGTTTTCGCGTAAAACACGGCGGAACGGATGCAAACGCGAAAAGGGGCGTTTGTCCATGTGTCCGTGGATTGCGCTTTCCCTGTGAAATTCCTGTGGAAGCGTGTGCAAGATAGCAGTACAGTAATACAGCGGAAGACGAATACTCGGAGGTCCTCTAGTGGTCTGGGCCTGTCAGAGAGAGCCGCGCCTGCCTCGCGGTCCTGCAAATCGTCATTCTCTACGACGTACTCCGTAGGCGGGTTTCGCATTTTTTGCGGGAATTCGGGCTCCTCCCTGGTTGGTGACACCGTCCCTAATTTTTCACGAGCTAAAAATTGTGAATGGATGCGGACGCAGACCTTACACAGGGAAGGAACGATTGATACCAAAAATACAGGGGCCGTCGGTCACCACAAGCTCACTTTGAGCGGCTTGCCGCCCCCGTTGCGAGGGGGTCGTAGCTGCCGTTCGCTTTGCTCGTGAAATCTGCACAAACGTCCCGCTAACCAATTGGCGCAACCCTAGTTATCGATGTGCCTTTCGTGGTGTCCGTACGGGGGTTCGGCGTGCATTGCCAGCTGGAGCTCAGGTGGATGCCGTCGTGGAGCCTGCCCAAAATAGGAAGAAAAACAGGCAAGAAGCACCGGCCAGCGCTGCAGAGGTAGGATACCTGCAGCCCACAAGCTTGAGAGAATGCTCATCAGAAGGAAGGCGCGATGAGCATCCTTTTCAAGCACAGGGGAAACGGACATGTGTGCAATACGCAAAATCGTGGACACAGCTGGAAAGAGCTAACAAAAAATAGCGCCGCCGCGTCGGTATGCGCTATATTGTAAGAAAAAAGAAAGGAGTAGGCGAAAAACACCGAAGGGGAGGCAAGAATGAAGCCGGATGAAAGAGGTATCTTGGCTGACCAAAAGGGCAAAAAAGAGCAAAGATCGGACATAGTGTGAATTAAGTATTTTTTTGTTAACAGTTTACTAGCGCGACTTCCCTGTTTGCTGGGTCGCAGCTGCCCGGCTTTCGTGGGATTTTTAAGGACTTTTTTTTTACTCAGCGCTCCCCTTTTTAACATCTCTTATCGACAGTTCCTACCTCACCAAAAAGTAGGAGCCGTTGTCTTCCCCCCTCTCCTCTCCTTCTTCTCTTTCCCCTTTCACCAGTGCCACTTTTCATCAATCAATTCCGTCACCAATTGATCTGAAAATGGCGTCTCTCGCCCCAGCTCTGAGCCGGCCAGCAAGCTCGCGCCCGCTGAGCGCGCAGCTCTTGAAGCTTAACCAGCTCCAGCAACAGAAGCAGCAGGTTCGCCGGATAGCCACAACCACCGTGACCGCATCGCCATTACTACGTTCCGCAAGATCCGCGGCTGCAGCTCGCGGCCGTTTCGCCGGTGCTGCTCGTCCTGTCATCGGGGCGTCGCGCCAGTTCGCCAGATCGTACGCGTCTGAGGCTCCCGGTGCCGAGGATGCTCTGCCTGCGCCCAAGCGCAGCACGCTGCGGACCGCTTTCCGTTGGGTCTGGCGGTTGACCTACATCTCCCTGCTGGGTGGTGTCGCCTACGTTGGCTACGAGATCTACCAGGACCGCAACCCCGAGCCTCAGGTGCCTCGCGATCCCAGCAAGAAGACCCTCGTCATTCTGGGTACGTAGCTCCGTTCGCGGCATCTCCTATTGTGTTTTGTTTAAAGGCTCGTTTTTTTCTAACTAAATAGGTACCGGCTGGGGCTCCGTCTCCCTGCTCAAGAAGCTCGATACCGAAAACTACAACGTTGTTGTTATCTCGCCGCGCAACTACTTCCTGTTCACTCCTCTGCTCCCCTCGTGCACCACTGGTCTGATTGAGCACCGCTCGATCATGGAGCCTATCCGCTCCATCTGCCGCTCCAAGAAGGGCCCTGTGACCTTCTACGAGGCCGAGGCCAGCTCCATCGACGTCAACCGCAAGATTGTCAAGATCCGCGACAGCTCCGACATCCGTGGCGACACCATCGAGACCGAGGTTCCCTACGACATGCTCGTCGTCGGTGTTGGTGCCGAGAATGCCACCTTCGGCATCCCCGGTGTGCGCGAGAACTCGTGCTTCCTCAAGGAGATTGGCGATGCCCAGCAAATTCGCAAGAAGATTATGGACTGTGTCGAGACTGCTGCTTTCAAGGACCAGCCGGAGGCTGAGATTGACCGTCTGCTGCACATGGTCGTTGTTGGTGGTGGCCCGACGGGCGTTGAGTTCGCCGGCGAGCTCCGCGATTTCTTCGAGGACGACATCCGCAAGCTGATTCCCGACATTGCCGACCGTTTCCGCGTGACCCTGATCGAGGCCCTGCCCAACGTCCTGCCCAGCTTCTCCAAGCAGCTGATTGAGTACACCGAGAGCACCTTCAAGGAAGAGGAGATTGCCATTCACACCAAGACCATGGTCAAGAAGGTTACCGACAAAGCCGTCGAGGCCGAGGTTTCCAAGCCTGACGGCAGCAAGGAGCGCGTCGTCTTCCCCTACGGTCTGCTTGTGTGGGCCACCGGTAACACCCTGCGCCCCCTCGTCCGTGACATGATGTCGAGCATTCCCGCCCAGAAGGACTCGCGCCGTGGTCTGGCCGTCAACGAGTACCTGGTTGTCCAGGGCGCTCGCGACATTTGGGCCGTCGGTGACTGTGCCGTCGCTGGCTACGCCCCGACTGCCCAGGTCGCCTCGCAGGAGGGTAATTTCTTAGCCCGCCTGTTCAACAACATGGCCAAGACCGCCGAGCTTGAGGAACGCATCCAGACCCTGAGCTCGTCGCTGAACCTGAAGCCCGGTGTCGACTCGGCTGCCGTCAGCCGCGAGATCGAGGAGACGGAGCGCAAGCTGTTGCGCGTCAAGGACATCAAGCCTTTCCACTACTCTCACCAGGGCAGTCTGGCCTACATTGGCAGCGAGAAGGCTGTCGCTGATGTCGCCTGGTTCAACGGCAACGTCGCCTCGGGTGGTACTATGACCTACTACTTCTGGCGCTCCGCCTACCTGTCCATGGTCTTCAGCACCCGCAACCGTCTGCTGGTGCTGAACGATTGGTTCAAGTCGAAGCTGTTCGGTCGCGACATCTCCCGGGAGTAAATTTTGTTTTGATTTCTCCCTTCTTCGTGTCTTTCCTAGTTGGTGTGATATCTACGGCCGTTTTCTTTTCCCCCTTGTTTCCTATAGACTTTTTTTTGGCTTATTCAGTGTCATCGTATCTCCTTTTCCCCCTGCTTATTTGTCTTGTTATTCGAAGTGCTTCTCGGATGTTCTTCGTTATCGTTGTTTTTGGGGGCGTCATTCAAAACATCTTGAGCTGGCGATGGTTTCTTCAATTTTACCTGATATTGGGTTCTTCGTTCTTGGTCAAATATACAGGATGGAATCTTTTCCCACAGCTGATGCCAAACAGTTTGAAGCAATCACAAATTCTGCCCACAAGGCATCCTACTTCAACCCAGTTCTTTGGATGCTGTGCGTACTGCTTACAATCTCTTCCATCTAAACACAGTCTTATACCAGGGCTTATGACGATACGAACTCGGTCCGTACATCCCGCACACCTTCGAGGCCGTCCAGCTTACGGAGCAACATTAACCACCGGCCCTTGGCCTCTTCTGACCCAATGCACTGTCGTGTGCACTCCAGCCTGCTCCGGTATGTCAAACGGTGCGTTGGTGCTCCTCTTCTCTGAATAGTCAGACATCGGAGTGGTACCAGGAGGAGTCACAGATTGTACGTATGAGGGTGAGGACAGTTTAGCTTCGTTGGGCTCTTGAAACTGCTCCATGCTCACCACATCATCCTCATGCACCGACTCATGCCAGCTCCTTCCGCTTGATAGTACGTCGCCGAAATTGAAGTTGCTCATGAAGATATCTTCGCACTCGGAATCCAGCTGCTCCTCGAGCCCCCACAGACCTAGTTCGGCGGCCATCGGGTCGGTACAGGGGTCGATCGCCGGCATTTCCATGTGCCCCACGTCGCCTGCTTGAGTGTCTGGGATCGGAAGCATGCCATAGTTCACAGGCAGGTCCTGATAACCGGCGGTGCTTGGGTTTGAAAGCGGCGGCATCTCATCCCGGGCGCTTTCCCTCTTCATGCCAGTATCGCTCCAGAGGTGGCATTTCTCGACAGCAACATATCCCTCTTCGATCTCGATGATCCGTGCAGCGATCGCGCCGAGCACATCCGCACGCCATAGGATCTCGCGGTGGCCACTATTGCGCCTCAGTAGAGACAAGGCAGCATGCCGCACAGGACCATGTCTGCACTTGGTGGCCACATAGTACAAGGCAGGGATGATGTGCGTCTCGAAGGTGAAGATGATTGGAGTCGATACCGCCAGGCTTCCTGTCTAGTTTTGATGTTGCGGCTTCTTTTGCTTCTGTTTTTGCTGCTGCTGCTGCTGTTCCGCCTCCAGCACATTCACAGCTAACGACAAAATTATGGAAAATATTTTGACGTGTGCATCAAAGGCTGCTTCGGCACGCGTGAGAGCGGTGGCCAGCAGAAACTGAGTTCTGCAAACGAATAAACATGAACACAACTCGCTATATATCTTGGGCCTTTTGCATGAAGCTATCGCGACATTGACGATGTCCACTGTGAGGAAAGCATGGTAGCATGCAAGGTACCAGTACTTAGGCACCGCCCAGCAGGTGCGCCCAGACCTTGTACTAGTACTAACCGAGCTGTGCCTGCGGCAGAAAATGGATTTACGGTGCCTGTTGCGCTTCCCCAGCCCATCGCGGGAAAGCACTGGCCAGGCCACGCCAGACCCAGATCAACCGGCACCCCACAGTGAAGCGCCTCCACCCACTTGCTCCTGCCTCAAACATCGGCAGGATCTGGCCAGACCAGGAAGCGACCGCCTGGTTGGGCGTCCAACCCCTCCATCCCACCATGGCGCCTTCCCTGCGACTGTTTCCACATCTGCGGTTAATAACCGCCGTGCAAAACAGTACACATATCAACAAGCAAGAGCCAACACGCGACCAGCATCGGACCTTCCTGTTGTTTTCTGTTTTGGGTATGTCACCGACGATGCAGACTTGTAGCACTCCATGGCCCCTTCCTATTCTGGCTTGTTTGTTTGGCATCCCATCGTAGACTTACCCCTTTGCCAATTCCTGTCCTGACTAAAACTTCACTCTCCTCTTGTAACCTCCCCAACACATCCCCCAAATTAAATGGCCTTGTCTAGGCCCCAACAGTACCCGGAGCTGCACAAGCCTGACGCCCGAGGTTCTGTCGTGATATACATGGACGGCCTTGCCACCCAACCGCCGCTGCAGCCTACACCATCGTCCAAATCCCACGCCAGCACCGATAACATTGCCTTCGTCTCTCCTATTATTGCCTCCCGAGCCTTCTTTCTTTTCGACATCACACTCAGCAGCTCACAAGAAAGCCATCTCCCCAAGATTTTGCACGGGACCCGTCCACATCCACACTACCGTTAGTGACCAAGCCAGAAGAGGCAGTACAAAGAAACAACGAATTCGAGTAGCATCCGACATCTTTGCGGCCATCTATGACCTGCATTTGTACCGTGAGTCGACTCCCAAAAGGCCCCACACTCGCACATCTCGGCCAGGCCAGACCGGACCCCAAGAGCCTCGTCACCAGCGTGGGTCGTTCTGCCTATCGCCCCTATCCCCTATTTTGCTCCATAAGCTGCCAGGCTGCTTCCTTGATTCTTTGTGAGCAAGTGAGGCTGGCTGTCCGTGTTGCGAGTGCTGTCTTTGCCCGTTGCCTCTTGTGTTGACGCTTTGTTGTTTTCTCTGTGCTTTTGCCCCCTCTGTCTCTCATCTCGCCTGCATTCGCTGTTCAGTCACATCTCGACCTGTGCTTCCCTCGTGCCTCGTTCTGACTCGCCCCAGCCTGCAGAGATAGCTTCCATCTAGCTCGACAGCCTTTGCTTCTCTCTCTCACCTCTCTCTCCGCAGGGCCAGGCCAACCCATTTGCCCCCTTTGCTCCGTTGTCCGCTAACCCCGCTCTCTCGCCATCCCAAAATCCCAGCGCCAGCCCAGCAACTGCTAACAACGCCAGCCAATCCCACAAGGGTCACGGCACCCAAAATCCCAACGTCATTGTTAGCCGCGAGGACAAGAAAACTCTTCTCGCCTGCCACTTCTGCCCCTTCTGCCACTGTCCACCAAATTAGACAAGGGGGAACCAACAATAATATTCCCTAATATTAAAACTGAAAAAAATACACACCACTCCACAAAAAACACCCTTCCCTTCTCCTCTAAACCCTCATCCGTCCTTTCGGTCCACCAAAAGCCAGCCTGCCAGCCCACCCCTCCGTCTCTCCGCCAGCCAGAACCTCACCCCTCCTCCTACCTCCCCTCCGCGACGCGTTTCTCTTCTTTTCCTGCTCCGGCCTCCGATCCGCAACCACAACCTCCGTGCTCATCCGCAGACAAAGAGCACCAGAATACCCCCGGCGCACAGTTTACGCCTTTGTTCTCGCCAGAAACCCAGGAAGCCCCTCTTCTCATCGCCCTCGTCTCAATTTCGCAACAACGCGTCCTTCACCATGGGCCAAACACTATCAGAGCCGATCGTCGACAAGGTACGTTCCGTCCATTGCCTCTGCACCTCATGACTGCAGGGGCATTCGCAAGGCTCGTCTTCTGCGACTCTTTCGCATCTGCTCTTTCTCTCCCTTTCCGACAAATGCCGCGCTGCCGCCGCTTTCCCCACGCTCAGCTGAGCTGCCCTCGTGCGCCTTTTTGCCTCCTCCTGTCCCGTACTTTCACGCACACGCATCGCAACATGACGAACGACGAGCACCATTTTAGACACATCTACTCGCTTCCTCTTTTTGTGTGATCGATGTGCCTCTCACCACTTGTGCGATCTGACACCAGGGCATCGTCTTTACTCATCGTGGCGAGTCATTTTTTATGTTGCGTTTTTGACGCATGCGCCCGCCCCCGCCCGTTATGACGCTCACGCGCCCCTCTTCCTCACTACCCCGCCGGCCATCCACGAACGACTTGGAAACTTTTCTTCCATCTACAAATGCGTGCCGTGCTCGTGTCTTTTAATGGCATCGGGAACTTTGATATGAGCATTGTGACTAACAATTCGCCTTTCCCTCACCATATAGTCGTCCGACAAGGGCGGAGATGACCGTCTCCTCTACGGCGTGTCGGCCATGCAGGGCTGGCGCATCAGCATGGAGGACGCCCACACCACTGTCCTTGACCTCCTCGCGAACTTCCCCCTCGCCCAAAAGTCTCACGCCTCGAAAATCAGCTTCTTTGGCGTATACGACGGACACGGAGGCGACAAAGTAGCGCTATTTGCCGGAGAAAACGTACACAAGATTGTTGCCAAACAGGAGGCTTTTAAGAAGAGCAACTACGAGCAGGCCCTCAAGGACGGCTTTTTGGCTACTGACCGTGCCATCCTGAACGGTATGCATCGAAATTCGGAGGAAAACGGGGAAACAGCCTGCTCGGGTCCCCAGGCTCTCTGTGTGATTCCATTTTTCTGACCCATTATTTGCAGACCCCAGATACGAGGAGGAAGTGTCGGGCTGCACAGCCTGTGTTGGCATCATCACGGACAACAAGATCTACTGCGTGAGTCTCATTCTTACATTTCGGCCATATTGAATATTCTGGCCAATTTGGCCCATTTAGATTGACTTCCCTGCCTTCCACTAGCGGACTGCTAACCTGTTTCCCCTTTTATTTTAGGCCAACGCTGGCGATTCCAGAGCTGTGCTCGGTGTCAAGGGCCGCGCGAAGCCATTGTCTTTCGACCACAAGCCGCAGAATGACGGTATGTTGCACTTTGTTGCATTTTGATTGCTTTCTGCGTAGCCCGAACAAAACGTGCCAAGTTCCCTCGCTAATCTCTACTATTTCCCTCCCATAGGCGAGAAGGCGCGTATCGTTGCTGCCGGCGGTTTCGTCGACTTCGGCCGTGTCAACGGCAACCTTGCCCTGTCCCGTGCCATTGGCGATTTCGAGTTCAAGAAGAGCGCCGAGCTTTCTCCCGAGCTCCAGATTGTCACTGCCTACCCCGACGTGACTGTCCACGACCTCACCGACGACGATGAGTTCCTCGTTATCGCCTGCGATGGTACGTCAAAATAAGATAAAAAGATGCAGAGAAGAGGTTTCTGGACATGAATGCTGACGCACGTCACAATAGGTATCTGGGATTGCCAGTCCTCTCAGGCCGTCGTCGAGTTCGTCAGACGCGGTATTGCCGCAAAGCAGGACCTCGACAAGATTTGCGAAAACATGATGGACAACTGCCTTGCCTCCAACTCTGAGACCGGTGGTGTCGGCTGTGACAACATGACCATGTCCATCATTGGCATCCTCCGCGGCAAGACCAAGGAGGAGTGGTACGACGAGATTGCCAAGCGGGTGGCTGACGGCGATGGCCCATGCGCCCCTCCCGAGTACGGTGAGTGAATTTCTCCGTGCCTCATAAACTGTGTGACATTGATTTGCTGACTTTCCCCCCTCTTTTACAGCTGAGTTCCGCGGCCCGGGTGTTCACCACAACTTCGACGACAGTGATAGCGGCTACGACGTCGAGACTGACCACCGGCAACAATCGTTTGGCGTCGGCGGCCACCGCGGAAGAATAATCTTCCTGGGCGATGGCTCTGAGGTCCTTACTGACTCAGATGATACCGAGATGTTTGACCGAGAAGACAAGGACCTGGACAGCCAGGTCTCCAAGGCATCCGCCTCGTCAGATGACGAGAAGGAGTCAAAGGAGGGCAGTGCGGATGCGAAGGCCGAGGGCACTGCAGAGGTCAAGAAGGAGGGTGCTTCCAGCGGTGCCGAGACAACAGAGGCTGCAAAGCCAGCGGAGACCGAGGCGCATGCTGCCGATGCGTCTGACAAGTAGGTTCTTGTTCAGGCTGCTGATGGAATAAGCTGCCTATGACCGGGGGAAGCGAGAACAGGCTGGGCAAAGTGAGGCATCCATCACACGGTTCTAAGACAACCAGGAACTCAATTGTGACTGCATGCTGTTATTGCCTTGCAACACGCCCTCCTTTGTATGCTCCGGTTAAGAGCGGATTGCCGACCATGCCAACGACTCTCATTTCACAGAGAGCCCCTTGCCTCTTCATTCACTTTTGATCGACCAGAACCCTGCGAGCTGGGCTTTTGTCGTTTTATGGATCGAGGTGGGGATACAAAAAAAAATAACAAGAGGGCATGCGTTCTGCTTTCTGTTTCTTGTTTTATGTGTAACCCATTTTCTTCTTCTTTTTCTTTTCTTCTTTCATGTCTCTTGGGGGTTTTTATATCTTTGTCATTGCTTTTGCTATCGTCCTTTTCTCATGCCATTTTATTTCATTGCCCTGTTTACTGCCTTCTTGCTTGCTGCATCTGTGTGTTCTTTTTTGCTTGTGCTCGCCTATATCGGAACCGCCATGTCTGCTGTTTTCTTCTACTCATAAATCGAGCCCTTCATTGGTCATGCTTTACTTATGACTTCGTCATCCTGTCTCTTCTCCCCTCTTTTGCAATCTTTCACGCCTTCCCCACTCTCATCCTCCATTCGCCTGTCATCCCAACCATTATTTGTTGACTGTTGACGATTACGGAGAAAGATTAGACGAGCAGATATATTAAAAAGGCACACATGACTCGGTCGATATCTTGCCCTAATAATACATAAAGGTCAAGCGGGAACTGGTGTGGGCCGCATTTCACAATAATGAGCAACGATGGCACAGTGGGGTTCAGATGGAAGCAAAGTGCAGCGACTTGGCAGCATGGCTGTGTATGGATGGTTCAGCACGGGATTTACAACATCAAAGTCGAAAAATAAGGGTTAAGAATCATGGGAGCTGTAAGTAAGAGCGCACGGTGTTTAAGTAATGAACGAGGCTTTTTCTAAAAAAAAAAAACAAAAAAAAAAACAAATACGATATAAAGGGGCACCGTTCTCTTAACACGGCCAATATATTTTTCATTATTTCCCAACAATATAACTCCATACATATACTTACTGTTCTTAATACAACGGTAAATAAAAGGACGCGTAAAAAGCGAATATGTTAAGAAAAAAAATAATAATAAATAGTTGTAGGTATTCTTAATAGATGTTAGGTCTTGACCTCAGAGTGATCGGGACACAACGAATTTAAAGAGGGCTCGAATAGGTGTGTATTAACGTCACCGGCGATCCTATACGTCCTCTCGTTTTAAAGAGTATATAGGTAATTTATGTAATGAATACGTTGTCTCCTTTTAAGTATAATTTATAAGTAAAATATATACGAAGAGATTTATTTTATAATAGTCCCGTAATCTCTTTTATTTAACGTATATAATATACTCCCCTTTAATAAGTTATATTTTAATTTACGTAATTATTACGTATTTAATTTATATATTTATATTAATATTAACTTTCTTTTTAAAAGTTATAACGAACGGTATAAATACACGCTTATATTATATACGAAAGAAAACGAAAAGTAAATAAAATAAAAGAAAATTAATAAACGTAGCGGTTTTAATATTAAAAATTAGTTAAAAATAATTAATCCTTTAATTAAAACTCTTTAAAAATAGTTAAAGTATTAATTATAAATACTTATAAACGTTTAAATACTCTCTTTCTTTATTTATACTTTCTCTTTAATTTTAATAAAATTAGTATTAATAAGCCGTTTTAACGTCTCGTTATACTTCGTTTTAATTATAACGTTAATAAAGTTATTATTATTTAAAATTTACTTTACTTTTATTATTTTACGGCGCTCGTATATTTAATAAATTATTATTACGTTAATTATTAACCTCTTCTCCGTTATTATTTTAAGCCGTATAATAACGTTATAAACGTTTTTATTATTTATATAAATTATTAAAGGGATTAAACGTTTTAAAATTTAATTTAACGTCGCTTTAATATAATTAATTATATTAAAACCGTTTATTAAATTAAATAATTTAAACGTAAATATAAACTTAACGACGCGGCGGTATTTTATTAATAATTAATAAATAATATTAACCCGCTTTATAATATTATAAACGTAAATAATATAATTAATTTAAAAGTTTAAATCTTTATTATTTACGAAGCTTTTATTTATAAAGACGTAAATTATAAAAGTCTCCTCGTTAAATAATATAAAACGTAAGCCGCGGTATAAATTAATTTATTATTATATTAATACGTTATTTAAAGCGGTTACGTCCTCTTTATTAAGGTTTATATATTAAGCCGTATATAAAAGCGTAAAAGCCGCTTTAAGTTAATATATAAAGGTTATATAAACGCTTCGTACGCGTTAAATTATATATTATTATTTAATATTAAGAGGTAATAAAATCTTACCCTTAATACCTTTATTAACTCGTAATTTAAGAGTTACGAGATTAATATTAATTACTTAAGTCTTTTAAGAGAGTAATAAGTTACCGTTATTATTAATTTTTAATACTCTTCCGTTAAATTTTAACGGTATTATAAACGTTAAAGTCTCTCGTAACTTAATTAAGAAGTTAACGTTTTTTAATACCGTTTCCTTTAAAGTTATAAACCTCTCGTTAACGAAAATAAACGTATTATTAATTTATAAATTAACGAAATTAAAAGTATCGTTAATTTTAATTAAAAAGTATAAATTATAAATAAATTCGCGTATATTTAATACTTTTATATAATATTTAATATAAGTAACGTATTAATAATTACCGGCCTTTAATATATTATATAACGGACGTAAAATACGTAAAACGAAGTTATTTAATAACGATAATATATTACGTATCTCTTTATTAAAATTAATATAAAAATCTTACTATAAATACGTAATAAACTATATATAAGTTTATAAAATATCTCGTAATAATAGTTAAATACCGTTTTTACTTTATTTATTATTAACGAGAGAGAGTAATAATCTTTAATTTATACGTTATATAATTAACGACTATATAAATATAAAGGTTTTACCGTAATTATTATAAATTTATATTATAAAACGGCTCTTTTTAATAACTTATATAATATTAACGTATTTAATTTTATTTATAAAACGGCCGTTAAAAAGTTATAAACCGAGTAATATTTACGAGCGAGAGACCGGCTCGAAAACGCCCTTCTTTAAAAGGTTATATATCTTTACGCGGTAAAAGTATTCGTATATTAACGTAAGTAAAGAACTTATTAATTAAGCCGTACTTTTAACGTTATATAAAGCGGTATACGTCGTTAATAAAAACGCGTTTTATAACCTTTAATTAAGCCTCTTTCTCGGACGGCTTTTATTACGTTTAATAAACGTCGCGACGGGCGTCTTTAATAAGTCGTCCGGTAACGGAGGCCGTATAACGGTTTAATTAATATTATTTTAACGAAAAATATGTACCGAAGTAATACGAAATAACGTTGTAATACCGTTACCGTAATCGATAATAATTATTTTACCCTTTACGGTACGGACTTCGTACGGACCGTTTTAATACGGTCTTTTAACGTTATTTATATATTAAATAAATACGTAATTTATTAATACGGGCCGCTCGGGCTCCGGGCCGTTACGTTACCGTAGAGCTTTTATTACGTTTTAGGCCGCGCGCTCTTTAACGAAGTTTATTATAACCTTTTTAATAGTAGCGGCGTATTATATAACCGTAAGAGACGGGTTAACGGAGGTTAAAAGTTATAAAAATACTTTAAAAACGAGTAATATTAATACGAAGCTATTAAACTTAATAATATTATTTATAACTTTAACGGTTATTTATAATATAAAGCCTTTAACGAGGTTAAGTAACTTCCGTATAATAATACGGTATACCCGTTTTAAAACGTAGTAATAACGTTTAACTTTATTAACGTTATAATAAACTTTAATAAGTATAGGTTTAACTTTTAAGTTTACGAGGGTTATATTATCTTTAAACTCTTTATTAATAAAATTCGTATTTTAATCGTAAACTATAACGTTAAACGGGCCGACGTATATATTTATTTAATAGTTATATAATATATTTTATACGTATTATATTATTATATTATTAAGTTAACGTACGGCGTTAAAACCCGTTACTTCGTTAATAACGTAAATATATAAGTCGCCGTTAATATATATAATATTAACGATAATTATACCGTTAAAGACGACGTTATACTCTTTTTTAATATTAAATTTAAAGTGTTTAAAAGGGCCTTAGTAAAGTTAATAGTTATAATAATAGTTTTTAATTTATTATAAGTCTTAGTATTATACGTTATTATAACTTACGGCCTTTAAAACGTAGTAAAGGCGGTTAATAAATAAATAATTAAAGTAACGGTATAACCTTTTTAACTCCGTATATATAAAATAATTATATTAATTAAGAGAGTATACGGCTTTAAATACCTTTATAAAGGTATAGTTAAACCGGCGGAGGATTAGGGTTTTATTACCGAGAGAGACGATAACGTTACGTATATTATTAAAATAATACGTAAAATTATTTATATTAGTTAAAGAAACGAGAAAAGGGGTATTAACCGGTATAACGTAAAATATAATAAAGTTAATTAACGTATTTATAACGGTAAATTTAATTAATTTATAAACGTTAATATTAAAAGTAATATTAACCGTACTTACCGTAAACTTATTAAGTATTATTATCTTCCGAAACCGTTAAAAGGCTTTAAATTAACTGGCTTCGTATATCGAATAACGGACGGCTTCCGTATTAATTAAAAAGCTTATAAATTTATTATTATTAAAGCGAAATAAACCGATAAAAGGTATTATTATTAAGTTATTAATCGGGACTCTCTTTTCCGTTATAAACGTTATTAAGTCTTTAATCGGGACTCTCTTTAAACTTATAATAAGTATTATAACGGCGTTAATAAACCTTTTACCGTATTCTTTATCCTTAAATAAAACCGCGGTTAAGCGGTAAGTCTCCCGGTCTTTTAAAAGTATTATAACGGTTAATACTTATAAAGCCGTAAAATAAATTTAAAAAATAATATAACTTACCGTCGAGAGGCCCGTAATAATAACGCCGGTATTATATACTAAAATAAAGTATAACGCCCCGGCCCTTCTATACCACTATTATAAAGATTAAACCTAAAGGTAAGACTCGAATAATAACCGGAAAGGTCGAATATTCCTTACATTACATTTAAATAGTAATAAGGCGCTTGAACGTTAAGAAAGAAAACTCGTTTCTTTTATATCCTTACTCTTTTCGAGGCTTACGAAGCGGCCTTTACTTATTACGTTCCCGATCGGTTCTCTTTAATAAAGGGAGTTTTAATTAAGAGCGTTTACGTTTACGTAATACCTTTCTCGTATAATATCTCTCGCCGGTTATAATTATATCGTTATAGTTAATATTTAATAAGTATTTTCGTACTTTTTTATCGTTATTATTCTTTAATATTATTTTATTTATTATCCTTTTTATTTTTTCTTTTTTTTTTATTTTTCTTTTATTCTTCTTTTTTTTAAATTTAACTTACTCCTTATCCTTCTCGTAATCTTTTAAGGCCCGTATTAAACGTAACTTATTAACTTTCCCTTTTAGTAATATCGGAACGCGCTTAGCGTATTAAATCGTTACCGAGCGGTTAACTAAAATAATAGTAGACTTTTAATTAAAAGGTTATAAGTAGAAAAGAATAAGAAAGAAAATTAAAAGTTATATTAATTAAGTATAACTTATATTTTCTCGACTTAATACGGCCGTTAAGTCTCCGTAATTAAAGTTTATATTAGAGCCGTTAAAGTTTTAATTAAAAGTTTATTCTTTTTCAACGTTATTTAACTTTATATAATATTAACTAACGGAGCGGCCGCCGTTACAGCGTTATTATTACTCTTTATAAGTCTCCTTTTTAATTTACGTATAGTTAATATAATAATAATTCGTTTTATTATATATTTAATATTTACCGGGGCCGGAGGTTTAAACTATTAATATTTTAAAACGGTAAATAAATAACGTCTTTTTAATTTAAAATTAACGGTCCGCGAAGTAAGCGTTAACTTCGTTAAACTAGTAAATATTAATACCGTTAACGGTTATTTTTTTAATTATTTTAACCGTCGTAATTATTTTAAGTATCTTACGTTATAACTTTTACGGACTCTTAAAGGTCCGGGTTATAATTATAACGTATAAGACCGTTATAAAGTATTACTCGTATATAATTATTAAACGTATAATTAAAGCCTTTTAAATACGTAAAGAAGTATTTAAAGACCGTTAAGCCGTTATAAAGCGGGTATATAAAGTCCGTATTATTATAAAGAGTAATTTACCGGAGTAATTTATAATTACGTATATAAATAATATAAAATATTATTTATTAACTTTAACGTATATAACTCCGTTTATTTCGAATTAACGTTTTAATATAACGATAATTTTTTTTTAATTAATAATATTATTAATACGTATTTAATTATATACGTTAATTACTTTACCGAGTATTAATATACTTAAAATAACTTTAACGAGGCTTAACGTATTAATATTATAATTACGGTATTTAATTAAAAACTATTATAAACGGTAATTTAAATTAATATTATTATTAACGTTTTAATAAATTATCTCTTTTAAGTAATAAATAATAATAAAAAAGACCGTTTTCGTTATATTTTTATTAAAGGGGTAAATAAACGTATTATAAATATATTATTAAAGCTTTTAATTAAAGATCCTTAATTATTAAACTAGAGTTATAAACTTAATAAACGGTGTTATAATTATAACTAATTTATAATTTATAACGGTTATAACGGTAATAATAATTTACCGGACTTTAATCTTTATTAAATTAATAAAACGTTAATTAAAAGTATTTATAATCGGACGGCGCGGAAATAAAAAAACTATAATATTAAAAATAAAGTTATAAACGCTTACTGGAACGTTACCGCGGTCGTTGGTTTTTACGCTTTAAAGAGATATATCGGTTATAACGGACGGTATCCCTATAAATACCGTATTTAATATAACCGTTTAACCGCTCGTATAACTTAAAGAGAGTAGTATAATAATTATATTAACCGCTCGTTTAATTAAAATAAATTAATACTCGAAATAAACGTTATTAATATTAATAATTTTAAAAAACTTTAAATTACGAGACTTTATAATTATTATATATAAATAAAGTTTAAAGGAACTTTTTAATTACTCTAAAAGGTTAGTTAAATTAATAACTTCCTTTAAAGTCTCGGCGCTCTCTTTAACGTTACCGCGTAATATATTAATACCGCGCTTTCGTATAAAAGTACGGAGTACGGTACGTACGTCGGAGTTATACGTTATAAAATCGTTAATAGTTTAATTATTAAAAGCCTCTTTAATTATATTAAGAATATCCTCGTTAACGTAAGTAATAACGGCGTATATATTAATAAATTTATAAACCGCCGCTGTAAATACGGCTTTTTTCTCCGTAATATAAACTCGGAGACTAGAGTTAACCGAGTTAATAACGCCGGGGTTATTAAGGCCGTTATTAACTTAATAAACCGAGTTCGGATTACTTTAAATAACTATTATATTAATTTAAAAAATAGTAAGTCGGGAAAATATAAGTTATATTTAATTAATATAACTTTTATTTTTCCTTTTTATTCTTTTTTACTTATAGCCTTTTAATTAAAAGTTTACTATTATCTTAGTTAACCGCTTAGTAACGGTTTAATACGTTAAACGCGTCCCGATATTACTAAAAGGGAAAGTTAATAAGTTACGCTTAGTACGGGCCTTAAGAGATTACGAGGAGAATAAGGGGTAAGTTAAACTTAAGAAAAAGAAGAACGAAAGAAGAACTCGAGAGAGATAAAGAATAAAAACGATAATAAATAAAATAACGTCGAAGAATAATAATAATAAAAAAGTACGAGAATACTTATTAAATATTAATTATAACGATACGATTATAATTAACGAGAGATATTATACGAGAAAGGTATTATATAAACGTAAACGCTTTTAATTAAAACTCTCTTTATTAAGGAAAACCGATTAAAAGCGTAATAAACGAAGGCCGCTTCGCGGGCCTTAAAAAGAGTAAAGATATAAAAGAAACGAGTTTTCTTTTTTAACGTTTAAACGCTTTACTATTATTTAAATATAATATAAAAAATACTCGACCTTTTCGGTTATTATTCGAGTCTTACCTTTAAGTTTAATTTTTATAATAGTAATATAAAAGGGCCGGAGCGTTATACTTTATTTTATTAACGATTTAAATAAAGATTTCTTTACGTTTCTTTTCTTTCGCCGTACTTTTAATTAAAGTTACGAAATTAAAAGAGGGAAGGATATAAAGATAATATATTAAATTTAAGAAGGAAAAAAAAATATTAATTAAAAAAATAAAAAATAAATAAAAAAATAAATAATTATATAAAAACCCTTCTTTTAAACTCGACGGAGTATATATTAAAAAGTAACGGAAAAAGCGGTAAATAATAAACTCTCCCTTTTTTATATACGTACGTTATTAAAATATATACTTTTAAGTAAGGCCGGCTCTTACTTTTAAAAAATATAACGATTTAATAATAAAATAACTTAATTAAAAATCGTTTATATACGAAATACCGTAAGCCGGGTTATATAAAAGTTTTAATTAAAAGTCTTAAATAAGTTTTTATACGACGATAATAAAAATAAATTTAAGTTACTTTAATAAAAAACTGAATTAAAAATTACGAGAATTAAATACTATATACCGCTCGTAAAACGTTTAACCGTTAAGTTTATAAAATATAAAAATAAGTTTAAGTTACCCTAGTAAAGAGTTAAATTAAAGATTATAAAGATTAAATACTATATACCGTTCGCGAGACGTCCGAAAAGATTAAGTAAAATAAATTAAGAAAGATTTTAATAAAGAGTTTAATTAAAGGGCGTAAAGTTTAAATACCGTATACCGTTTACGAGTTGTTTAATTATTAAATTAACCGAGTTAAAGAGCTTTAATTAAAAGTTTAACGTAAGACTTTACGAGAACGTATAATAAGCCGGAGAGAGCTTTCGGTTAAAAGAAAGACTTTAATGAAGTAAAAAAAAAACGAGAAGTTAAAATAAATAAATAATATTAAAACGAGAAAGAATATTAATAAAAACGTAAATACGTTTAATACTCTTTATAAGTAAAAAAAAACGATATTAATAATATATTTTTAATTAAAAAACTTTAAAAATATATATAAATTTTAATATAATTTTTTAAAAATATTTTTATTTTTTTTACTTTTTTATTTTTTTTATTATAATTTACTTTTATTATTTATTATTTACTTTTTTATTACTGTATACTATTATATCCTTTATATACGTTACTTTTATATAATAACCTTTACTTTATAATATAAGCGATAATTTATTATTATTTTTAAATTAAAAATAAATTATACTTTAAAATAATATTTAATACGCTCGAATTTATTAATAATATAAATACTTTAAATTAATAATTATTTAATTCGTAATTATTAATATATTACTCCCTTTTAATCTCGTTACGAGACACTTAAATCCGTTTACGTTTATTATAATAAATAATATTAACGTTTACTTTAACGTAAAGAGCGACGCCTTGGCTTTTAATAATACTTATACGCTTTTAAGTAATTTATCGGTTTATACCGATACCGGTTAAAAAACCGCCTTCCGATTAAAAACCGATATAATACTCGATATATTTAAACGATTCGTTAACGTATAAATTAAAGGTAAGTCGAGCGATAAATTATTATAATTAAGTAATAAATAATTTTTTATATTTACTGGTAAGAAGGTTATAAAATACTTAAAAAACTTTAACTTTTAAGTTAACTTTAATAAATTACTTGACGCTTTTTATTTTAAGTAATTCGTTATATATTATAACTTTCCGATTAAAACTCTCGTTAAAAAAAAAATTAAAAAAGTAAAGGTTATTAAAAAAGACTAAGAGTCCTTTTAATTTATATTAAAAAGGGAGTTTTAAAAAGAAAATTCGGAGTAAATAAAAAATACTTATAAACGTTTAAATAAATAAGTTATTAAGTTAAAGTTCGTTAACGAGAGCGTTACGTTTTAAAAGTAACGCCGTAAATTTAAAAGGCTTTTTATAAAAGCCGGAGAGTTTACCGCTTATACGTGTTATATTAAAGATTTAATAATAATTATTCTTAAAAGTATTTAATTAATAATTTTTTAATATTTTAATAAGTTTTATAATAATATCGATACCGTTATTTATCGTAAAATAATTATTTAATTAAATAATTATATAAACGAGTAAGTTATAAGTAAAAATAACTCGGATTTATTTACTTCCGTGTCCTCTTTAAATTTTATATTTAACGATAATAAACTTACGCCTTTAATTAAGACGACGAAATTTAAATTATAATTAAAAAAGAACGTTACTTTTAATAAGGGATAATAAAAAAAATAAAATTAATAAACCGAGATCGATCGTTTAATTTCGGCGATCTCTTATATAACGATTAATTATTTGAAAGTAATTAATAAAACTACCGTTATAAAAGCGAAGATTAATTAAATCCTTAATTAATTTAATACTCCGCCGTCCGTACTTTAATACCCGTTTCCTTTTTTTAATTACGGATAATAATAACTTTAATATTAAATATATTTAAATATATATAATAAAGTCGTTTCTTATTTAAATAAATTTAATTAAAGTAAAGGAAAAGAATAAAACGTTAACTTTATATAACGGAGCGGTTATTATAACTCTTATAATAACGGTTATAATTAAAATTATAATAATTTTTTTTATTATTATTACGGCGGCCGAGGTTATATAATAATTATTTATAAAGTTTATAATTAAAACGTTATAAACGGGTTAATATATTAAAACTTATATATTAATTAATTATACTTAAAAGCGAGTTATAAAATAAAAGAGTTTATTTTAAATAAGTTATTTTTTTACTTCCGCGATAATAACTATATTTATAGTATAATTTAATCGCTTTTAAAACGTTATCCGATTACTTTTAACGCTTTAATTATACGTAATACTATTATAGCGACCGGAGAGAGGGTAATAATTAAAGTATACTTTATTACTTTATAATTCGTTAAGCCCGGACTTATAATCCTTAAAGGAAAGTTACTTTTTAATTAAAACTTTATTTTTACTTACTTTATAAAAGTTATTAAAACCTTTTCTTCGGATTTTTCTTAATATAAATAATACTTTAACTTATTAAAAAAAAGGATTTTAATATTTAAAGTAAGGGAGGTAAACGAAGATATTAATATACTTAAAACTTATTTATAAAAGGTTAAAAGAACTTACGTAATAATTATAATTAATAATATTATTATTATATTTAACGAGTTTATTTTTATTACGAATAAAAGATAACGAGAAAAGACCGATACTTTTACTATTAAAACTCTTAATTAAAAAGGCTTAGTTACTTTTATTATTAATACCGTTATACGTATAATAATAAATATTAACGTTAAATTAACTTTATAATAAATTACTTAACTTAACGTTAATATAACCCGTTAATTAACCTTTTTATTTACCGATATCTCGGACGTTATTATTAATATTATTTACGTAGATTTTTCGGATATAGTAATAAAGGAATTATTCGACCCGTATACCTCCGTTAAAAAATAAATAAAGTACTTTTATAAAACTTTTATTTAAAACCCCTTTATAATAAAGTCCTTTATATAATAAGTTTTAATTACCTTTTAAAAATTAATTATTAACGCTTTAAATTATTTATTTATTATCGTCGGAAATATAATAATTAATAATTTATTACTTACCGTTATTATCGATAACGGATTAATTATTAATACTATTAACGAGTCGTTTATTAAAAAGGTAAAATTAATTATTACGTTTACGAAGGCTGCTTCGAAGAGTTTTTATAAAATAAAGCGATAGTTTCGGAGCGAGGCTAGAATTAACGTTTAAATCGGTAATTATATTATCGTTATACGTTTTTATATTTATAATAATATAATTATAAACGTAAGCCGGCCTTTATTTAATATACCTTTCTTCCGTTAAATTAAGTTTAAATTTAATTATAATAATAATAACTTTTTTTTTAATTATTTAATTATCGATTATATTAAAATCGTTATATTAATAATCGTCGAGTAATTTTTCTTTTTTATTAATTTTATCGAGTAATTAAAAAAATAAATAATACGCTTAAAGGGTAACGTATTATTAGTAATATAAAAGACTTAAAAATAAAACGGCGTTAAATTAATAATTTTTTATTATACGTTATCTTTAATCGAGAGTCCGTTTAAAGGGAAAAAGAAAAGAAGTTACCGTTTATAATTTATACCGTTAAAGAGATCGAATTAAAAGTATACGAGATCTTTATATTATATAAACGAGTTACGGATAAAGTTAAACTTATTAATAATACTTTATTAAATAACTCGGTATTAAAGGGTAACCCGATATAAAGAGAAAAAAAATAAAAAGTAACTTAATAAAATATCGTTAAAGAGAGCGATTTTACTTTTTATAACTTAATTACCCCTCGCTTCTTTTAACGGCTTATAAGTTACCGTTTAACGCTTAATCGAATAAATATTATAATCGAAAAGTTATTAAAATAGTTAATATTTTAAAAGAAAGAGTTATTTTAATATATTATAATAAACCGGGAAAACGCTTTCGTTTAAACCTTTAACGATATTAATTATATCGACTCCGATATTATACTACCGTAAGTAATCCGAATAATACTTTATCGAGTATAATAAACGCGCTCGATTTTAATTTTAAAAACTTTACGAGACGAAGTTAATTAACTTTTAAAGGATAAATTTAATAACGGCTTATTAAAAAAAAGTTATAACGTTTATTAAAATTTATAATTTTTAATTAAAAAGAAAAATTATAAATTCCGCTTTATTAATAATATTATTAAAATTAATACGGTTATAATTAAAGACGCCTTTATTACGTTAACGGTTAATAAATTCATTAATAATTTTAATAAATAATAAATTTATACAGTAACGGACTTCTTCTCGGATTATAATTAAATCTCTTTAAATCCACGGAATAAGAATTTAATAATATTTAAAACGATAATCGGACTTTTACGTAATATAACCTTTCCGTAAAACGCGATTAACTTAATAACGTAATTTTAACGTAATATAATTACTATCCTCGACGGTTTAATATTAATTATAACCCGGCCTTAAATTAATAACGTCGTAATTAAAACGTTAAAGATAATATACGATAATACGTTAATAGTATTAAGACTACGCCGTTTCATCTTTAAATATCTTTAAAATATAAATAAAGTCTTCGTTAACTTCGAGTTAACTTATATTATTACCGCCGTAAAGAAATTATAATAATACTAGGAGTATATTAACTTATTAAGATTTATTTATATATTAAAAAGTCGCCTTTTATAATAAAATAATACTTAAAAGATTATAAATTAACTCGTATATATTAACGTTAAAAATATACGCCGTTTTATTAAATTAATAATCTTTTATAAATTATAAATTAATTACTTCGTTATTACCGCTCGTTTTTTTTATAAATTACTTAAAAAAAAACGTATACTTTATATAAAAATTTAATTAATAATCCGCTTTTAATAAGTTAAAAGAAACTATCTCTTTACTTTTACTTTTAATTATAATACTTTATAAGTTTAACGTAAGTTTAATTATTTTAATAATTAATATTAACCTTATCGAATAAAGAGTTATTTTATAATAAATTATTAATAAAGTCCGAAAGTTAATCCGTTACGAGAGTAATATATAATTTAACGTAAAGACTCGATACGATATTATTAAAAGAAAGTATAAAAGAGTCGTTTACGTTTTATAACGTATACGTAACTTTTTATATAAAACTTATTTTATATTTAAAACCGACGCCCTCGTTTTAATTTATTAACTTAATAACGCTTTAAATAACTTACCCGAGTCTCTATTATTATAATAAGTTATTTAAATTCGCTCTTTCGACTTTAAAGTTCGTTATATACTTAATTTTAAAAACGTAGTTATTAATACGTTATTCCGCCGCTTAAAGGGATAAAGTTTTAATTAAAACTTTATAAAAAAGAATACTGTAAGTTTAAAGGACTTTATTAAAGTTTAAATCTTTTATTAAAATATAATCGAGGTTAAATCTTTTACGTAAATAATCGAGAACTTAAATATAAAACTCTTTAACTCGATAAAAAAATAAACCCGAAAAAGTAAAAAAATAACCGTTTATTTAATACGTTTTAATATCCCTTTTAATTTTAAAGTAAAAGAGCGCCGGCGCTTTATCGTTTAATTAATTTATTATATTTATAAGGATCGATATTTATAACGGCTTTTATAAAATAAAAAAAGTAACCCGATACGTATAATCGACGATAAAGATAAAAAGCGACTTTTAATTAAAAGTATTTATTTTAATACTAGTTATAAAAGACAATAAATTATTATTAATTACTTTAAAATAAAATATTAATAACTTAAGTTTTATAAAATAATCGAGTAAGCCGTTTACGTTTATTTAAATTATTAAAAATAAAAAACGAATAAAGAGGTCGACGTTACGTAATTTTAAATCCCTTTTACGACTCCGTTTTAAAAATTATATATTAACGTATAAAGTATATCTTTTATTATCGGCGGCGGTAAATATTTAATTAAAGGACGGTATAAACTTATTAAATTCGTTAAAGTTAATATTATATATAAAAATAATACCGTTAATATAATAAAGTAATTACGGAATTATATTATTTATTAATATAATATACTTTATAAAATTATAATCGATAATAATAATAAATTTAAAAGTATATTTAAAATTATATATAAAAAGTTAAAAATTAAATATATATCCCTTTTTATATATAATCCGAAAGTAAATAATATTATTAAAGTTAATTATTATTTTATTATTAACTCTTTTATTAAATTTATAAAAAATATTAATATAAATTAATATTAATATTTTTAATTTATTTTATTTATAAATAAAACTTTTATTCAAACCTCTTATAATTATACTCTCTTTTATTTAATATATAAATATAACTCGGTTACTCCGTTAAAATTATAAACCCTTATTTAACGTTTATTATAATAACGAGCCGGAATATTTACGAAAGAACTTATCGATATACGAATCCGTACTCTTAAAGCCCGTATAATAAACGTAATTAAAGCGGTCGAAGCCGTTATAATATTCCGTAAAAAGAAAGCTTTTAATCGGGATTTTATTAATAAGTTTAAACGCCGCGCGGACGGCGATATTATTAAAAAAAGAAATATAATATTAATTTAAAATAGTTTACGTATAATCGATATATTATATAAAATAAAGTTCGTATATTAATAAAAAGGGTTATTCGTTATTTAATACGTTAATAATAAAAGTAATATTATATTAATATAACTCGACGGCGTTATATTAATACGTAATTATAATAAAGATTTATTTAAGAAAGTAATATAAAATAAATATAAAATATAATAAAATATTAAAGATTATTAATAATAAAAAGAGATAAAAAAAATAAAAGGAAGAGATAAACTTAATAATAAGTTAAAAAATAATAATAAAAAGGAAAAAACGATACCCTTTAACTTAAAAAAAAAGTTAACGAAGTAAATAGCTATAATAATAAGTATAATATAAATATTAGGAGAGGAAACGATATTAAAAGAAAAAGAAAGCGAGAAGTTAATATTAAATAATAATAACGATAACGAAGAAGAGTTATTTACTTTAAAGAGAATACGTAAAGTTATTAAAATAATTCTCTTTACTCTCCCGTAATTTTAAATTAAAAAAAAAAAATAAAATAAAATAAAAATAAAAATAAAAAAAAAAGAGTTTTAATTAAAACGAATAAAGAAACTCTTAATTAAAATTAAATTTAAAAAGAAAGGAAAAAGGATATAAATAAAGTCCTTTATTATTAATTATTTTATAATATTTATATTTTACTTTACGTTATTTAATTATTTTATTTTAAATATTTTATATTTTATTATACCGTATTATTTTTCTTTTTTTTTTATTATATAAACGATAATATTCGAATTATAATAAACGATAAATTAATATAATAATAATTTATTACTTTTAATTAATATTTATTATATAAATATTTAACTATTAAACTTAAAAAAGTTAACCTTTTAATTAACGGCGTCGTAAATATTAATTAATATAAAAGAAACTCCGTTTTATTAATCGTTTTTATAATTAAAGGTTAAACGACTACTTATTTAAACGCGATTTATAACGGTTATAATTACTTTTTTAAGTTAAAGGGTTAATAATTCTTCTCCGATTAAGAGTATAATTAAAAGAGATAAACGATACGGACTATATTAAACTTTAACCTCGTTCGACGTCCGTAAAAGATTAACTTAACTCGGAGATAACTTAAAAAGAAAATATTATTAATAAAACGAGTAACTTCAGACGTTAACGTAATATAAATAATTTTTATATACGCCGTTAAAAAGTTTTAAAAACGTAATATACTTAAAGTAAAGGATTATAATTTAAGTAAACTTTTAATCGGTACTCTCTTCGTTAATATCCGAGTTAACGGTCTTTTAATAACGCCGTTTATAAACGGAATAAGGGACGGCGTTTTTTTTATTATATATTTATAAAAATAAATTTAAAAGACAGCGGTTATTTTTATATACGGCGTTAATATATAAACTATACGGAAAGTTATTAATCCGTTTTATATAAACGGAGTTAATTATAAAAAGTAAAAACGTATAATTCTTAATTTAAAATTTAATAATAATCTTTAACGGTAATATCGCTTTTTAAAAGGCGTTTTAATTTATTATAGTTTAAAAAATTTAATAAATATATAAAGCGTTTTTAAAGCCTTTAATATTATATATAATTATTTTAACTTAAAGGGTAATTTATATATTATAAAAAACGTAAAACTTTAAATTTATAATAAACGAGCGAGACCGATACGGGTTAAACGCGTTTAAAGTAACGTTTTAATTAAAAAATAATTTAAAAATAATTATAAACCCTTTATTATATATAAACTTATCTTAATATTTATTATTTATAAATTATATAACGCGTATATTTAATATTTTAAAGTAATCGAGAAAGGTAAATAAAGTATACGAGTTAATAATAATCCGTCTCTTTAAAACGGATTCGTAGTTAAGTTTTAAACGGCGGAGAGTAAAAAGTTACGGAGGACCGAGGTTATTTATTTAAAAAAGGATACCCTTATTATTTATATTATTTTACTTACCCGTTTAATTAAATTTTATAACCTCGTCGTTTATATCGTTAACGTTAATAAATAAATTATATATAACGTTATTAAAGTTTTAATTAAAAGGAGAAGAGAGTATTATAAAAAAAGGGTCGTTATTAAACGAGCCGTTAAAAAGAAATATTTAAAGATTTAACGGTTAAATTAAGTCTTATTCGAAAGAGTCGAATAAAGTCTTATACCGCGGCGAGGATATTATAACGGACTAGAAAGAAAACGAGAAAGTAATAGTTAAAAAGAATTAAAATTAAAAAAGAAGTTAATATATACTTTAATAAAAATTAACGATTAACGAGAAAAAAAGTTTTAAATAAAAAAAGACGAAATAAAAAAAAAATAATAATAATACGGACGGAAAATTAATAATAAAAAGAAGTTAAATATTAATTAAAAGCCGTCGAAAAAAAAAAGGAAAAGTTATTAAAAAATAACGAAAATATTAAAAAAAAGAAAAAAATATAATAATTAATTAAAGAGTTTTAAACTAAAAAAGTTATAATAAAAAAGATACTTAAAGTAACGGAAAAAAATATAAAGGTTACGAAAAGTATATTAAATAAAAATTAAACGTTAATTATTAATAAGAAAATAATTTAATTAAAAAGTAACGATAAAGAAAAGAAAAAATAAACGTAAAGGGTTAAAGAGAAAGAGAGTATATTTTAAAAGGAAAAAGAAGAGGGGAGTTTAAAGTATAATAAACGGAGAGTTATTCGAGAAGTAAATAAAATCCGACGACGGTAAATATTAAAATTACGTTAAATAATAATTACTCGAAATTTATTAACTTCGATCCGTTACTTTAAACGAAATAAATATAAATTTATAAGAGTTTTAATTAAAAGCGCTTTATTTAAATTAACTTATACGGAATAGTTTAATTCGATTTTACTTTATTTTTTACGACGTTATTACTTATAATTTATAAAAAGAATTTATAAATAAAGAGAGCGTTTTATTTATATACTTACCTTTTCGATTATAACGACTCTTTTAATTTATTCTTTTAATTTAATACGTTTTTTTTTATCTTTTTATTTTTTTTATTTTATTTACTTTTTATTTATTTCTTAAATAAAACTCCGTTTATATCGTCTTTAAATTATTTATTTATTTATTAACTATACTTTTTATTTAAATTAACGTTTATAAAAAAAAGTTTACTCCGTTTTAACTTACCGTTAATTTTCTTTTAATATTTTATAAACTATTATTACCCGTAATAAAAAAAATAAAAATCGCTTTCTTTTTTTTTTATTTTAAATCTCCTTTCGTTATTCTTTATAAAAACTTATTTAATTTTTTTTATTAAAAACCGGTTAAAATTTATAAAATAAATTTAATTTTTTCCCTTTTTAATTTTTATTTTTTTACTTTTATTAACGCCCTTTTTACTTTTACCGCCTCTCTTATATCTTTAAATTTTAAGTAACGTTTAAAATTTAAATTTTTTTACGACACTTACCGCGGCCCCGGTTTTAATTAAAAAAGCTCCGGTTACGGTTTACGTATTTATTATTTCGGATATATATTTATATTATTAACGTTTTAATTAAAAGACTTTATTAATATATCTCGTTTCGTGCCTTTTATTTACTCGCGCGACTTTAACGGCTCGGACTTGTAGGCTCGAGGCCGATTATAATATTAATAGTAACTTAATTAAATAAACTTTACTTTATTTATAACGGGCCGTTTTTTTATATATATTACTTTTTTTACTTTTATTTCAGTTAATATATTAATTAAAAGGCTTATATATTTCTTTAATAATAAAAAGTTTTCCGTTAAAGCCTTACTTAAACGGTTTTTTTCCGGATTATAATTACGCTCGGTTTTTAAAGAGAGATAAAGTAAAGCGAGCGACGTTTAAAGTATATAACCGGAACGTTATTATATTACTCTTTATAATTTAAAAAAAGTATTCTTTTACGAGGAAATATTTAACGATAATATAATTATTACGGAATTAATTCTCGTTTTATAAAACTTTTTAAACGTCGTATAATTCCTTATATTTATTATATTTACGATCGAGGCTTTTAAAGTAATTAATCTTTATTAAAAGGATATTTCGTAAAGTAAACGGTTTTTAATAATACTTTACTTTATTAATAATAATTATTAAATTATAACGATAATTAATTAAAAAATTAAAATAATATATTAATTTAACTCTTTTATTAATAACGACGATAATAAAATTAAACTTACTTTAAAAGTTTAAATATATAATTAATAATTAATTATTATATTAATTACGTATAAAATTATAATTATTAAGTAATAAGTCTTCGAATAAAAGTATAAACTTTTTATTCTTAAAAATATTTATTATTTCTTTAAAGAACCGTCGTTTAAAGACCGTATTAATTTATATTATTAAAGTTAATTTCGTATTTATCGATTAAAAGTACCGTTTATAAGTAAAATTAATATTATAATTAAAAAGGTAAATTAAGCGTTTATTATATAAATTAATTAATTACGAACGGAATTAAACGTCCGCGATTTTATTATTTTATATATCTTTATTATATTGATAATTTTATAAAGCCCTTGACCGAGCCTTAAAGCGTTTATAATCTTAAACGAGTTAACCGACTTTACTCCCCTTTTTAATAATTATTACGAAATTAAAAAGTATATTAAAAGAAAGGTCGAAACCGGGGCTTATAATAACCGTTAAACTATTATAAACGAAAAGTATATTTTTAATAACTTTATAAAAACTATATTTAATATTTAAATCGTTAATAAAGTTAAAGTTTTTTTTTAATAATATATTAAAAGGGCAGAGACTTACTTTTATACGCCGTTCCGTACGTCTTTTATTACTACGTTTATTTTATATTAAGAGTCTCGTAAAATTTAAATTACTTTTACGGGTTTTAATTAAAAGACCGAGGTTCCGGTTAAAGGAAGCGATTATAATATTAATCGGAATCCTTTTATTATTATTACCGATAAAGTTAACGTATTTAATAACTCGTCCGTAACGTATATAAAGGATTATATTAACTTACTTATAACGTTAATAACGCCTTTACTTTTAAAGGGCTCGCCTCCGTTAACGGACGTTATAAATATTAAAATAGTTATTATTATTAACCCGTTAATTTTATAAATTTACCTTTTTACTATTAATACCGAAAACGACGATTAAAAAATCGTACTGAGTCGGGAAAATGTAAATTATACCTAACTAGTATAATTTTATTTTTCCTTCTTGTTCTTTTCTACTTGCAGCCTTTTAATTAGAAGTCTGCTATTATCTTAGTCAGCCGCTCGGTGACGGTTCGGCACGCTAAGCGCGTCCCGACACTGCCAAAAAGGAAAGTTAATGAGCTACGCTCAGTGCGGGCCCTGAGAGATTACAAGGTGGATAAGGGGCAGTTTTAAACTTAGGAAGAGAGAGAAGTGAGAGGGACTTGGAGGAATAAAAGAAGGGCATCAAGACAAGAATTCGAAGAACAAGGAATAAGAACGATAACAAGTAAAATAAGATCGAAGAAGAACAACGATAGAAAAGTACGAAAATATCCATCGAATACTAACTACAACGACACGATTATAACCGGCGAGAGATGTTACACGAGAAAGGTATCACGTAAACGTAAGCGCTCTTAATTAGAACTCCCCTTACTAGGGAGAACCGATCGGGAGCGTAGTAAACGAAGGCCGCTTCGCGGGCCTCGAGAAGAGTAAGAATATAAAAGAAACGAGTTTTCCTTCTTAACGTTCAAGCGCCCTGCTACTATTTAAATGTAATATAAGGAATACTTAACCTTCCCGGCTACTGTTCGAGTCTTACCTTTGGGTTTAATCTTCGTAATAGTAGTATAGGAGGGCCGGGGCGTTGTACTCTATTTTAGTACTTATTAATATTAACGATAATAAAAACACTCTTATTCGGGACGTTACCGTTATTAACCCTATCTCCGCGGATTTAATACTTAACGATAAAGAAATTAATAAACTTTTAATTACAGATTTAACTATTATTTAAAAGCGTATATAATCGCTTAAGAATACTCCGCCGTTAAAGTTTAAACGTACGCGTTTTATACGGACTTATTAAGTTTAAAGTAAAAAAAATAATAAGGCTATTAAGGTAAAGTTAAACCGCCCGGCTTAAGAGAAGAAGAAAGTTATAACGGACGTCCGTAATAACTTCGAATTAAGAAAGTAATAAGCGGCCTTTATTAAACGTAAACGTATACTCGGTCGTCCGTTATTTAACTATATATACTTATTTAAACGGTATTTGTCTTTTAACTACGTTATTAAATAAAGAAAATAAGTCGTAAAGACTTTTTTAAAAGGTAAAAATAACTTTATTAAGTTAATAAAGGAAGAGAAAATTAAAAAAAAGGATAATAAAAATAAAGAAAAGATTATTTAAAAAGAGAGATTAATTAAAAAAGGAAGGTTAAGAGAGAGCTTTAAACGGTTAAAGACGAAAAGTTAAAATAAATAAAATATAATAAAATATAAAAAAATAATTATAAATATTTTAATTAAAAGGTTAAGAGAGGAATAAATTAAAAAAATATAAGTTATATTTAATTAATATAACTTTTATTTTTCCTTTTTATTCTTTTTTACTTATAACTTTTTAATTAAAAGTTTATTATTATTTTAATTAACCGCTCGGTAACGGTTCGGTATATTAAACGCGTTCCGATATTATTAAAAAGGAAAGTTAATAAGTTACGCTTAATACGGGCTTTAAAAGATTACGAGAAAAATAAAAAATAAATTAAATTTAAAAAAAAGAAAAACGAAAGAGAAACTCGAAAGAAATAAAAAATAAAAACGATAATAAATAAAATAACGTCGAAAAATAATAACGATAAAAAAGTATAAAAATACTTATCGAATATTAACTATAACGATACGATTATAATTAACGAAAGATATTATACGAAAAAGGTATTACGTAAACGTAAACGCTCTTAATTAAAACTCCCCTTACTAAAGAGAACCGATCGGAAGCGTAATAAACGAAGGCCGCTTCGCGGGCCTCGAAAAGAGTAAGAATATAAAAGAGACGAGTTTTCCTTTTTAACGTTTAAGCGCTTTATTATTATTTAAATATAATATAAGAAATGCCCGACCTTTCCGGTTATTATTCGAGTCTTATCTTTAAGTTTAATTTTTATAATAATAATATAAGAGGGCCGGGGCGTTATACTTTATTTTAATAGTAAAAAAGTAAAAAAGTTAATCGTTAATTTAATATTAAAAATTATAATATTTTTTATAATATTCGAATTAAAAGTCAAGTATTAATAACTTTATTAATTAATATAAGTATTTTTAATAAATATTAAGTTTTAACCTTAAAGTAATCGAGATATAACGAATTTAAAGAAGACTCGAATAAGTATATATTAACGTTACCGGCGATCTTATACGTCCTCTCGTTTTAAAGAGTATACAAGTAATCTATATAGTAAATACGTTGTCTCCTCTTAAGTACGATTTATAAGTAAAACGTATACGAAGAGACTTATCCTATAACAGTCCCGTAATCTCCCCTATCTAGCGTGTGTGGCACACCCCCCCCTGATAAGCCACATCCTGATCCACGTGACTGCCACGTATTTAACCCATGTATTTATACCGACAATGGTGTCTAATTAGAAAATGGCTCGATAATATACAAGAGATCTAGTTTATACAGCCTCATGACGCCAGAATAAAAACGAGATAATATAGTATAATATGTACATACATGAGTATAAATGAAAGATAAGGAATACACCGGCTCCTAGGCCATGCTGCAACAGCCATGTCGTTAATCAGTCATACTTGAGGAAAAAGACGGCTGTTTTAGTATTTCCCGGACCTCTTGGGCGGCATCCAGTCGGGCTGGATATCGATATAAGCTGGTCCACCGCCTGGGTTGTATGCAGGGCCAGTATACCTATGAGCATCCTTGCCCTTGCCGCGCGTGACAAGCTTCCGGCGAAGTGGTATGCGCAGGGGCGGTGGCGGCGGCCGGTTAGCACGGTTGGCCACGCCCTGGTCGAAACGGTCCTGGAGCAATGCATTATCAAGCTCCAGTGCCTGTTCCAGGACTTGGCCCAGCGGCATGGCCAGCTCCCAGCCGTCATAGTAGCCGGCCCAGCGCGCGCTCGCGGTAGAGCCTACGAGGGAAAAGGGCGTGTCCGGTTTCGGCCGGTGGCCAATGTCGTCCTCAAACTTGCCACGGAGAACTTTGGCGAGGCGCGCTGTCTGCGGACCAGTATCACCGGATAGCACGCGCCCGACCTTTTTGTTCATCTGGTGATTTGTGCGACGCAAGATGCTGCCAAAGGCCCATAGCGCGCCCATGGTGTATGCCATGCGGCGGTGGTAAGCCATTTCCTGGAGCAGAAAGTAGGTGATGCCGTCGGCAGGCACGGACCTGTTGCCAAGAGGAGCTCTTGTGTCTTGGCCAGGGCCAAGGCCGTCCATCTGGCGGACAATTGCAATGGCATCCCGCAATTTGTACTGAATCTTGGCATGTGTGAGAACAATGTTGAAGCTAGTCGTATTGAGTGCCTGGACAGCCACAAGGTCGGCTGGATCGTCTAATAATTGTGGCAGCTGTGGTCGATCCGGCAGCTGTGGCTGATCGGATTGCTGCTGCTGCGTCTGTTGCTGCCGCTTTTGCTGCAATTTGAGCTGTTCGATACGATCCCGTCGGTCTTGCTTCCGCGTCAATACCCCAAGTAGCTCTTGGCACACGGCAAATAGGCCGTGGCTGGCAAACACTTCGAGGATCTGGTTGGTCGCGGGACGCGTCAGCCAGCCCTCACCGTACCTCTCGGTCTGGCCCGCCATAAAGCCATCCAAGAAAACGGCGGGGTTGTTGCCAAGGATGTCGTTGTAGATCTGGTTTTGCTCCTTCATGTCGTGAAGTTTTCGCTTATGCTGGGCGACAGCCCGCAGAGCATCGTACTCGACCATTTCCTGCGCGATAGCTTGCCGTGCCTCGGGCGAATCTAACAAGCCACTTCGGGACTGCATCGCATGCAAAATGTGGCGCTTGACCTCCTCGCTTTCAAACAGGCGCAGGAACAGTACCCATGTCGTCAAGTCCGGTGCGTAGCCCCGGTTCTCCATCAGTGCCAAGGTCGATCCGAAGTTGCGCAGGTCCCGTGTCTTGACCAGCGAGGCAAGCAGAATGTTGAATGTCTCCGTATCCATGCGCATACGAAGCCGTTCAGCGCGGACGAACAGTGCCCGAGCCTCCGGCCGGTATGTTTCGCCATGCTTGCTAATGAAAGCCAATGCTAGCTTGAAAGCAGATAAGGACAGTACGTTCGTAACCGCATTGTCGTCAAAAAGGGCATGCAGGAGATTAACTACTGTACGATCGTGGCTGTTGAGTACAGAGTTGCTCTGGACCGCAGTAGCAGCTTCCTCACTGCTTACATCAATACTGTTGCCAGTGTTGTCGTCGCTCAAAATCGGTGTACTTGACCGGCTGCTAGTTTGCGGATACAATTGTGCGGCAAGGTGTGGTGGTGGCCGGCCATTGACAAGTGCCGCCACATATTTCTCCAAAGATTCGCGCGTCCACACAACTGGCCGTGGAATCTCGTGCGCCCCGATATCGGTAACGTGTGGAGAAAAGACGTAATCGGTGAGCCCTTTGTTGTCGTCAAGGTAATATGATGATGAGAAGAGGCTCCACGTTTGTGTGGGTGCCGATGGTGATCCTGATGCCAATTTGACACCCGAGCCTTGAGTCTGTGCTTCGTTATCGGCCCGTACTGGCAAATTTTCAAGTGGTTTGGAGGACGGCGGCTGTTCGGTGCGCAAATCATCCAGACGAATGTGTGGACTCACCGCTACCGGCACAGCATCTTTGAGAAAGAACGACACCTCGCTAGCGGCACGAAATATGGACTGCTTGTTGCCGGAGAGCGTAAGGAGCCATGAATAATCCGCCTTGTCGTTATTGTCGTTGCTGCCGTTATGCACTTCGCTGTCAGCTGTATGTAGCGCGCCGGGATTCCGCCGATATAGTCGCAAAACGCCGCCAGAGCGATTTGATATCTTCCAAAGCGTCCCGTCGACGCCATGCAGGAGCTCCTGGATCGACTTGCTATCCCCTGGGAACGCAAAGGACACTGCATGCTTTTGGTATTTCCCTCCTTGCGACTTGGCGCCAGCCTGCTGCTGTTGCGAACCTGGTGTCGACGGAGGAGCGGGCGGGGTGCTCAGAGAGTAGATCCGTAGAAATTGGAACGGTGTGAGCCCCGAAGCTAGCCGTGGAAACAGAACGGAACTGCCAACACCGTCCACCACAAGGTCGTCTTTTCCGGGGGTGGCTCCCGCCAGTCGTTGAAGAATGATGCGCCAGTCGGGTAGTGGCCGCTGCTGTGCTTGCCGGATCACCTCGAGGCGCTCCTGGCGGAACACTGATTTTCCATGCCGCATCCGGCTATGAAATCGTTCACTGCGGTGCTCATAGTCCATTGCCGGCTCCACCAGTACCGACAGGTTGGCAGGACGAGGCACAATGGGCTGTCGTGAGAGATCGTCCAAAAGCGCGACGCCCGGTGACGGCGGCTGCGGTGGCTCATCTTTCAGGCGCCTCTGCTCTTCAATCTGCTGCTTCCGCCGTTCTTCTTTCTTTATATCCAGTTGTACCCATGTGAAAATGTCGCTTTGGTTCGGTTCCGGCACACCAGAGAGAGCTCTGCTGGTCGTGCTGAAGGAGAGGCGGCCGGAGGGAATTACTCGTCTTGACCGGTCGGCGGAACATTGTGGAACCTGTCGTAGGCAAAAACACCTTCTTGACGACAGGCTGGACCTCTCAGCTCCTTGCACTGCGGCTACTCCGGCCGCTGCGGGCCGGCCACTGTGGAGGAGCGGCCGTAGCCTCTGCATTGTAGCACGCGGCGCAGTCGGTGGTTATGGAGATGCTCGAGCCATAAAGGGTGGTGGTGTCGTGGTGTGGTCGAGAGGTCGGTAGCTCGGTAGGAGGTTCGTTTGAAAGAGGACGATCGTCGAGGAGGGATATTCGAAAAGGGGCTCGTCGCAGCGAGGTAGAATTGGAAGTCGCTCGCTGCGCTCTAGGTGGCACCTTCCCTTCGGCTTGTTGCAATGTCGTTGTTTTGAAAGGCTTTAGTGCTGTCTGTATTTTCTCTTATCGATAAGGCGCGACATAATATCGGGAAAGCGCGACCAGGTGGCGGGCGCTAAATGTGCTAGAGCCTTGGGTCACTCCTGCTCCAAAGACTCGAATTACAGGGTAATTCATATCAAATTGCGAGTCATAAATCATATATCTTAAACCACGGAAGAGACAAATCGACTTTTATTTATTTAAAAACCCCTCTAAACATGTTATTGTAAGGATGCTCGTATTTCGCTGCCTAGTAATGATATCATGAAACGCCCGTGCAATGCTTTGTCGCTAAATCCAAAAGAAAGAGAAGAAAAGGACAGATGAGGAAATGATACAAAAGAGAAGGAGTAAGAGAAAGTGAAAATAAAAGAGGGTGCCATATACGTGAGGTTCCAAGGCACCTTCAGTGTAGTTTGTTAAGATTTTTCTTTGGTGGGCGACCTGGGCGGCGGTGGCATCGGGCCGCTGTGGTCGACGCCCTGCCACTGATGCGCATCCCACTCGCCCTGACCGACGGCACCATTTGTTGCTCCGCGCTGTGCCATGGCCTTGATGTCGCTCCAGTACTCGAGGCGACGGACCTCTTCGTCGGCATGCTTGACGGCAGCAGAGAGGTAGCCGACGCGGCGGCCGAGTGCTTGCACCTTGTGAGCAGGGTCTGTATGGCCGTCGTCTGCCAGATTTGCTTCTGCCGTCTTGCCCTTGTCTGCTTCGGCGGCCTCGCTGGCCTCGATGGCCTTTTGTCTCGCCTCCACTGCCTCGTCGTGTGCCTTGATCAGCTGGGTCAGCAGCGTCCGTCGTGACGCCTGGAACACAAACAAGGCCATGATCTCGTGCATAAAGTCCTGGAGGCGGACAAGATCCTCGCCAGCAAAGCGGATGAAGTTGTCGACCGCCTCAATCTTTTCACGGTCGATGCGTGCCGCCCGCAGGAAACACATGAGGATGCCGGCATTGACCAGCTCCTTGGGCATCTCGATGTACCCTCCGTCGTGGCCTTCGTGGTCGTCTTCTTCGCCTTCATGGCCGCTTGTACCCTCGCAGGGGCCGCTCTTGGACGACGGGGCCATGCTCTGCGCACCCAGACTAAGGCGACTAGCATGGCGGCTGCTATTTCTACTAGAGCTGCGGCGTCTAGCCGAGGCCGACAGAACAGTAAAGTATTCGGGGTTGAGCAGGTGCGGGTCCGTGACGCTGTCGATCTCGCCGAGTCCAATGGCCGAGGCGGCTGCCGACAAGGCCACACTATTCTTGCGCCGGACACGCTTCCGAATCCACACACGCCGACGCACAAAAGAGCTATACCACGTCGGGCCGTGCCAGGAGAAACAGTGGGCGAACATGAAGGAGTACTCCCACCCGTTCTCGTCTTCAAACCCACCGTCCTCGCGATTGATGCGCCACTCTGGCCACGACCACTCCCAGGTCGGGTCGGGAACTTGTGCCGTAGTGATATCGGTCGGGCTGGTGCCATGGGCGTAGTTGGTCCACGGCGAAGGATCGAGGTTGCCAAGGGCCTGTCGAGAGAATAGGGGGATGCCGCACAGAAAACCGCCACGCTCGTTCTCGTAAAGAACGTCGATGGCGGCCTCTTGTTCGAGGCGTATAGAATGTGCAGACGCTATAGATTGCATCGACTGGCGGGTGGGTTGCTCGGTGGTGGGTGTCGCCGTGGCCGTCGCTTGTTTGCCTTTACTGTCGGCAGGGTTGGGGATCTCGACGTCAGGTGTTGCGTCTAAGTAAATGCCTCCATGTTAGACAATTCGTCTACTCGAAATATCCTGTATATTGTTCTCTTGTCCACACTCACCCTCAACTTGAACGCATGGTGATTCATCTTGTGGTTCTGCAGCGATCTTGGATATACTCCCATATCTTGTAGAGTTCCGCCCTCGTGATGGCTTCCGGACTGAACTGCTGGCGCCGTCAATGGCTGTGGGAACTGTCGATAGTGTATTTAAAAGGGGCGTGGAGGACGTGGCCGTCACAACTGGCGAGAGTGCTGCTCCCGAGTCTGGTGCTAGAGACATGCCTGAAGGGCGTCGGCTCGCGGGTTCATCGCTCGCTCCATCTGCCGCGTCGATGGCGGCATTTCGAGAAGACGGCTCAGGTAATGGGCTGGCCGTCCTCTCGATGTCAGCCTCTGGTGCCGCCCCATCGCCTCCATTTACGGCACTGGCTTCCGCTGAATCGTCGGCCGCACTGTCGAAAAGGCTGATTTCGTGATCGTAGTCGCTCTCCTTGAGCGCTGGAGCACGACGCGAGCTCCGGGACTTGATCTTGGGCATGTCGAGGCCGCGGACGTTCTAGCGGCCGAATGATCGAGGAGCCGGAAAGATCACGGATCTCGAGTGGTCAAAAGATCGAAAGATCGAGAGATCTGGGGTCAAGACGACAAGGCTGGCATAACGAATAAACGTAAACGACCTGGTGACGATGGAACACGAAAAAGGGGACAGGAAAGAGAGAGAGGAAAAGAGAGGAAACGGAGCCAGGTAGTATGCAGGACTCAGTACTGCACGATCGTAATCGTAGTGTGCGCGTGCGAACAGCCCGTTTAGAAGTTGGACAAGAAAAACATGGTGGCTGAAGTGGGCAAAAACGCGTGTGCAAAGTATGGAGTAGGAAAGATGTCTGCCATAGTGTGCTTGCGTACCTGAAGCCGGCAGAAGAGTGGCGCCTAATGACGCACAGGCACAGGCAGGCTGCCACTTAAAATTAGGTCGCTTGTTTGGGCAAGCTGAAGGAAGGCAGATTTTCAGGCGGGCTCCGAATTCGAACAGTACTTTGTGTTCGGCAGGCGCGATCTACTAATATTTGGAAAATAGGAAACTCGCATTTCAGTCGTCCCTTCCCATAGAGCAATGTGTTCGTGCAAAAGGAAAGAGTTCGAGGTTGACGATACAGATGGGAAGGAGCACTCGACACAAGAAACGGCATCTACGAAAAGCGATAAAGTGTCATCGATAAAGCTCTAGTTAGCTCCCCTGTTCCCTTCAAAGCCCGGCAAGGTCTTAATTACTTACTTCTTAGTCCAGCCACAAGACACGAAAGCCAGACGGGTTAAGCCAGACTCGAGTGATTCTCCTGTGTTCGATGGGTCCAGTCTTAAAAGTGCCATTTTTATTTTTACATTATGCCTTGGCGTGCCTGTCTGTCGGCAGGCGTTTGGATCGCGCTTTCTCCCTTTGTATTACAGTGTCATTCCTCATCCCCTTGTCAGTGACGTAATAGGCTGGCCAGGCCCCAAGAGACCTTTGCCAGTGGAGGCGCGATGGAGTCTCCTTCCCATCTCGTCATCTAAACAGTACAGAGTATGCTTGACAAAAAAAATAACGAAAGGCTTTCATCGCATCTTGCTGCATGTATTTTCGCACGTGCTCATCGTACGACAGAAAGGGATGCCCCGCGGGTCGTCGCATGTGGTTGGCCATACACAACAGAAACGAACCATGGTCGGCCTGTCTTCCGGGTACTGTGCTGTCTCTCTCTATATACGGAACTTACGTTAAATGCACTCACAGTGAACAGCGCAAGACATCACAGACGAGAAGGAGCGATCGATCGTGTAAAGTGGGGTAATGAAGTGTTTTCCTAGAGCTGGAGAGCTGTAATAGCACCGGCTCAACCTCCATTTCGCTGAGACGACAACGGAAGGAACAATGGAACGCATCTGGCTAGAGTTCCTGGCAGCGCACAAAGGCGGTCCTGAAACAGTACTTTGGGCGCCCCGCCAGTCCTAGTCTCCAGCGGGCTAACCTTCCAATTACGTCATGACGAACAACAAAGCATCACGCAGTGCAAAAAAGAGGATGCAGAGCTAGACAGGAAGCTGTGCTCACTACTTTAGCAAGAGACATGCACAGTACCTGTTTCGCCATTACAATTGTATGCCCTCTACGCGTACTTTTCCCCAGTTTGACGAGGTCCGCTGTGGTGACAGAATAGGAGGTAAAACGAGGGGCGGGGCCCAAATGGTGGACAGAAACTGGCGAATAGAGGAGCAAGAAGGAAGGTGCACGTTGCGTCGTTGGGTCCCGAGAGGAGAAGGCGCGAAGGCGTTGTTGGTTGCAAGACAAGAATACCTGCCGCAAGTCAACCGGAGAAAGAGCGAGCGACAAGTCAGAACCCCCTCCTTCCCTCCGTGCGGCAGAAATATATATATAACGTCTTTTCCCCTGACATCGTATCATTTGAAAACTTTCTCCTCATTCTAAACTCAATCCTCTTCACGATACCCAAACCAACGTTCTCAACCACAGTCCAATTGTGGTCTCCTGCCTTCATCCTGTCTACCTCGCTTTAACCTCAATCCCTCTCACACACCTCATTCGCAATGTCCAAGTCTCGCACACCCCTCATCCTTGGCATTGCTGCCGCTGGTGGTGTTGGCTACTACCTCTATAGCGCTGGTGGTAACCCCAAGGTTGCTGAGAAGAAGTTTGAGAGTAAGTTTCACCGTCTCCCTGGTGCTGCAGATGCTGCAAACGCTGCAAATGACCCTTTTTGTTCATCTTACTAACGTACATCCTTAGGCGACCTCCAGTCCGCCCGCGCCCGTGCCACCGGCGGCGCCGACCAGATCCGCACGGACGCTCAGAAGTACGGCGCCGAGGCCGGTGCCAAGATCGACTCGGCCGTCAGCAAGGCGCAGAGCGAGTACAACAAGGCGGCCGCCGACGTCCAGCAGAAGGCCGAGGAGACCCGGGCGAACGTCAACAAGTCGATTGACGCTTTCGACAAGAAGGTCGAGGATGCCGCATCCAAGACGAAGAGCGGCGTCTCGAGCTGGTTCGGCGGCAAATAAGTCAGGAGAATCAACTCTTTGCTCACCAACGTACCGACTTTCTCACAAAGAATGACGAGACTGGAGTCTGACCACGAGGCGGCCTAGTTTTCTGTTTTCTTTTCTATTCTGTCTTTCTGTTTCATAATGCATATGGGGTTATCATAACATCTTGTTAATCTTTTCTGGCTGTTCATATATGTCATATTCATTTCCAATTATTCCATCTTGCCTCGCAAATCTCAAATTGCATCACGCCACCATGTTCCGCACCCCATTAGGTTCCAATGCTAAATTACAGGGTATCTAATATGTATCCAGTCCATGCGCTCCTATTGTTACATACAGCGATATTTTTTTGTCATCCAATCTCTCCCCTTCTATATCATGTCGAGTCACGCCACATTTATGACAACTCGGCTGCAACCATCTTCAGAATCTCCTCGGGGCCCTTGCTGGCGTTCTTGGGGTCCTTGGCAATCGCCTGCCAATGCTCACCATGCCTCGGGTCGTTCATTACGCACTTGGAGATGACATCGGCGCGCTTCTCGGCCGTGCCGTGCTGCAGCAAGAACTTGTAGTACCACGCCCACGAGTCGCCAATGTCGGCATCCAGCACGAGCGCCTTTTCGAACCAGTTCTGTGCGCGCTCCAGCTTGCGTTCTCCCCAGAAGATGCGCGCGACGGCCACAAATAGCTGGGCATCGTTATCCACCTGCTTGATAGCCTCGAGCGACAGCGGCTTGCGCTGCGTCCGTGGCTCCAGGAACCAGATGCGCTCGCTCCACAGCAGACCGCTCTTGGGCATCTGCTTGAGCGCTGCAGCCATCAGGGCCTTGGCCTGTGCCATGTTGCCAGCGCGGCGCTCAACACGGACCAGCTCGCACCACAGCTCGGGCGACTTTGGAACGGCCTGGCGAGCACGATCGAGGACACTGCGAGCTTTCACGACAGCACCGGCGCGCTCCTCGAGGCGCGCAAAGAGCAGCCACAGAGGTACAGCGCCGGGCACAGCCTTGACACCAGTGCTGTAGGCCTCGCGCGCTTGCGGCACCTTGCCGAGGTTCTCGTAGATCTGACCCTTCATCATCCACAACTTAGCAGCGCCTGGAAAAAGCTGCAATGCTTCTTGAACAAGCTCCAGAGCGGCATCGTTGTTACCGCGCTGCCGCTCGAAAGCCACACTGCGCATCCAAACACGGTCGGTGGGCGCGTTCTGCCGGGCGGTGGCGAGCAGCTGGCGCGCCTGATCGGGGAAGCCGTTCTCGGCCTCGAGCTTGACGGCTGCCAGCCAAATATCTTCGTTGTTGGGGTTCTGCTTGAAGGCGCGGCCCAGAACGCGGCGCGCCTCGTCCAGCTCGCCTGCCAACAGACGCTCCTTGGCCAGCATCATCCACAGCACCTCGCTGTGGGGACAGGCTTCGACGGCGCGCTCGAGCACCTGGAAGAGCGCCTCCTTGGTGCCATGATTGCGCTCAAGATCGACGGCGGCCAGCCACAGCGTCTTGCTGTTGACAAATACCCGTAGAGCATAGGCGTAAATGGCGCGTGCTGTCTCGTAGCGACCGCGGTTGATACTGTCGCGGGCGTCTTCCTTCCACGTATCCTTGCGGTCGTCGTCCTCGTCGAGGCCCCAGCCGAGAGTCTCGCGAATGATGTTACCGCAAGTGATGATAGCACCCTCTGCCTCGCACTTTTCGGCCTCGGCGATCCACTCCTCGCGTTTCGGCATGGCCGATTCTTTGACAAGTGACTGTACGGCGCTCTTCATGACATTGCCCTTGTTGCCCTCGCCCAGCTGCTCCTGCAAGCGCGCGGCGGCAATCCAAATCTCGTGCGACGTGGGCACAGCCTTGCGCGCCTTGTTGAGCACGGCCTTGGCGTTCTTGGGTGTCTCCAGGCGCGCCAGGGCCAGCCACAGGTCGATCGAGGCTGGGATCAGCTCGGTCGCCTTGGCAAGCAGCAGGCGAGCGTCCTCGGGGCTCTCCTCCAGGTTGACGGCCTCTTTCCAGAGCGCCTCGGACTCGGGGATGTGGTCCAGAGCCTTGCGCACAACGCGCTTCTTAGACAGCGGGTCCGTCTCGAGCTTCATGGCCTCGACCCACAGCCGCACCGACCGACGGTTCGCCTTGATGGCCTCGGCGGCAATAACCTTGGCGTTGCGGTTCTCGTTGAGACGGATGTTCTCCAGCCAGACGTCCTCGCTCTTGGGGCACTGTTGGCAGCCTCGCGCAATCACGTTGCGAGCCGCCACGACCTTGCCGGCCAGCTCCTCGACACGTGCCGCAGCAATCCAACCGGGCGCACTAAGCGGGTTGGACTCCACGGCCGACTTGAGCAGCTTGCGTGCAAAGTCGACGTCGCTAACGCTGACCTTCTCAGCCGTCTCCAGCTTGTTGAGGGATGTAATGTAGCCGCGCGGGTCGACGCTCGTCGAGGTGCCGAGGACTGTACTGGTGCCATTGGTCGAGTGGGAGGCCTGGTCGAGATGCGCCTGCAGTACCTTGTCGCGCGCCGCTCCAATCTTGGCAAAGTTGGTCATTGTGCCGTCCTTGTTTGCGCCTCCCGATTCGCCATCGTCGGCCACGGTCGTTCCGAGTTCGGTGCCGTCGCGTGCTGCCGCCAGGACCGTATCGGGTACGGCATAGAAGCGCTGTCTCCGGGCCTCACGCTCGCGTTTTGTGCGTCCCGTCATGTCCTTGACGTCGGGCAGGTTGAGCCACTCTTCTTCAGAGATGGTTCCGAGAGCGCGTTTTAGGTCGGCAAATTGGGCTTCGACTTTCGGGTTCGCGCGTTCGTATTCTTCGAGCTCTGCTTGCTCTCGTGTTTCCCTGTAGTGGTGCAAGAAAAAAAAAATCATCGTCGGTACTCCGTTCATCTATACGCAGACAATAAACCATTTGTTTTTGTATTGCAAGGAGGAAGGGAGATTGTGGGAGGGTGTGGACTAACCTTTGCTTCTGTCGCCGCTTGGCCATCTTCTCGTCGACTTCCTGCCAGATGCGGTCGGCCTCTTCATCGTCCTTCTCGTAGATGCCGCCCGAGAACAGGCCGACCTCGTTGTCTGGGTCTTGGTATCGCGGATCGTCTGCTGTGTCTTCCTTGTCGTCTTTCGAGTCGCGGCCGTTCGCCTTGTTCTGCAGCTGCAAAGACCGTTTTGCAATCGCAGCCTTCATCTGCTCGTCCGTAGGTCCCTCGTGCGACGGGCCCAGGTCCGACCGGGTGACGAAGCCCGTAGCTCCGCGACCCACGCCGGCGACATAGTTCTCCGGCGCCTTTTGCTTGAGGAAATCGGGTAGAGGAGGCATTTTTGCCGGTGTTTCGAGGAGAGAAACAGTGTTGTCGTAAGAAATAGTTCTAAAAGCAAAAGTATAAAACAAATGACGGCGCTGGCGCAACACGTCGACGCTCGCAGGTCATGCAAAGATGGTCAAAAAGATGGACGGCAAAAAAAGACGTTGGAAGACGTTAAAGAACGTTGGATGGCCTTGATGCTGTTGCTTGCCTAAACTGGTGGCAGCCGCGAAAAGATAAGCACACATGACTCATCACGTGGAGATAGCTCCTGCTAGCTCTGAGGAAGAAGGTGGCGCACGGGCCACGCCCTCCTGCCTGCTCGAGGGCTGGACCTCCCTGCTTATGGGATTTTAGGGCACTATTTTTGCCTGGCCCGCGAGAACACAGCCAAACTGGCGTCACATCTGCAGGCTTGTGGCATTTCTCAGTCCTGAACCCCCGCCCTCACTCAACGTCCCCTCTGCTCTGACGCCCACACCCGATCCTCGCGCTCGAGCTTTCGCAGACAACCCGCCCGCATACCGACGCCGCGACACACAACGATGCCCACGGCGAGCCGGCTGTGACAAGTCCAGAATTTCGCGTCTTTCCGTCTTTTTGCGCCCCCCTCTCTCGCTCCATCCCCTCCACCTGGATCGGCAGTCCCTGTTTACATCCGCCCAGCTCTTTTTTTCGACCCTTTTTTTTTCTCGAGCTTCCAGCTGGTTCATCGAGCGCGTCATCCAGTGCCAGCCAGAGCCCTAGCCGCACAGCCCCCACGACGGCCGACGAAAGACACTTCCGAAGAACTCGAGGAATCTCGACGACCATCGACTCGGTCACGATACTCCGGCAAACACTGACGAGGCATTGACACGGCATCCCGGGTCCATCTTTGTCGATCGAGCTTGGAGGAATTGGATTATTGGATTGCGGCGCGACACTCGAGCCCGCACGTGTTGATCCTCCGGACTGTCCCAGACCTGACCCACGCGGCCTTCATCTCCGTCTCCAGCTTGGCGGGGTTGATAGTTGATACGCCGCGAATCGTTCACGACGACATTGATATATCACGGCATATCAAGACATACCACGAATAAATTTCCCTTCCAACAGATACATATCTGCCGACTCATAAGGAGCGGCACGCCAACCGAGGATGTCCACATCATCAGGAACACCCGAGACCTGGATCGCATCGTTCTGCTCACTGCTGGGCCACGAGTACTTTGCCGAGGTCTCGGAGGAGTTTATCGAGGATGATTTCAACCTGACGGGGCTGCAGTCGCAGGTGCAGCTCTACAAGGAGGCACTAGAGGTATGTAGAGACGTGCAGTGCAGGGTGGGAAGAAAGAACGGGAAGGAGGCTTGTTTGGAAATCGGCGATGACGCGAGTGGGCTCGTTTTGTCCGACCAGATATCCAAGAACCAAGAACGCATACTGACTGACAACCCACAGATGATCCTGGACGTCGAGCCAGAAGAGGACGAGGATGAGGAGGAGGAAGAAGAGGACGACGAGGAGGGCGAGACAGGCGAGGAGCGCATGCGGCACACCGGGGAGCGCCGCAACCACAGTAGGATGCCTAGTGACCTCTCTATGATCGAGGGCTCGGCCGAGCTGCTCTACGGCCTGATACACCAGCGCTTCATCTGCTCTCGAGCGGGTATCCAGCAAATGTCGGAAAAGTATGAGCTCAGCCACTTTGGCGTCTGCCCGCGCACATACTGCAACCTGGCCCGAACGCTTCCCGTAGGTCTGTCCGACATACCAGGTGAGGACACCGTCAAGCTGTTCTGTCCTTCGTGCCTCGACGTCTACGTTCCGCCCAACAGTCGGTTCCAGACGGTCGATGGTGCCTTCTTCGGCCGCACATTCGGCGCCCTGTTCCTGCTCACGTTCCCCGAGTACGACCTCACTAAGAATGGTGTCGAGGCTCTCACCACCGTCTCGTCCCTGTACGCCGGCCAGAGCGGTGGCTCACCCACTGTCAACGGCATCTACGCACGCAACACCGCGCCCGGTCTGGGCCATGGCAAGATTTTCGAGCCCAAGATCTACGGTTTCCGCGTCTCCGAGCGCGCACGGTCAGGCCCTCGCATGCAGTGGCTGCGCAGCAAGCCTGACGACATTGCCGACCTCGACGAGACACGCAAGCACAACGAGGCCGAGCAGCTGCGTGACTCGGACGTCGACGTGCATGAAAGCGACCCGGACGCGAACAACAGCCGTGTGGTGGTCAGCACAGGAGCAGCAGCAGCAGCAGCGGGTGGACGGAGAACAACAGCAGGCAGCGGCAGTTCATCACAGCAGCTGGCGCCAGGCGCAGAAGGGTCAACAGATGCACAGCTGCGGCAACACCAAAACGGCAGCCCAATGACGGTGGATGCTAACGGCGTCGAGTCGGAGCTGTAGCACTGGCTCAGGATTTGACTTTACTTCTTTTGCTTGGAGATCAAGTAGTTATGGGAGGACAGAAAAAGGAGACGCGGGAAAATGGAATTAGATGGGGAGTGGGCGGTCTGTTTTTGCCCATGTCGGGAGGGCATGCGAGGTCTATGGTTTCGTCCCTTTATATCGCTTTACATTTGTTATCATGTGGTTTCAGTATCCTTCTTATATTATCATACAACATTGTCTTTTTTTATGCTATTTCTTTCTTGGAATACCTTCTGGCCAGCGATGGAAGAGACAAGGGTCTACATTGACACCAATACCAGGAGGATGCGCAGAGGAGAGCGGGCTCTTCATACGTCAGGTATCATGTGAATGAGGGATGATAGGGCACTCAAGATGTCGCTCGAGGTGGACGAAGAGGGACAGACAATCAAAAGACACTCGCCACTGTTCAGAGATGCATACTAGAGTCATAAATCTTGTCAAAAATGGTCGCAATACTCGCCACGATTCATACAAGCATTAACTAGCTTCATGTTTGCCTTGTCTCGGATACCAATATACGGTCACTCACACATATCAAAACCTACACAGCATACAGTCTACTTGAATTTCGTTTACACGAACATACTATATATCACCTGCAGGCTGCATGCCTGAGTCGTTAGCTCGCCGTTACAGGCTGCCATGTAAGCCGTGGACCATGCTGGCTGCAACTCTAACTTATAAACGTGCAGCCAAAGGCTCTTCGGTCCCGAGAGCTTGTCCATCGTCTAGGATATTACGATATAAAATGGGAACATCCTACACATGTATGCTCCCTTGCCGGCTGCCGTCTGCTACCCGTGCCGCCCCTCCGGTCGGTGCCGTATGTAGTGTCGGACGGCTGTAGCCCACGAATGGATTAGCACGGCAGTTGATTGCCTCGGCGATTTTCCCAATAAACTTCACGCCGGCAAATTTGACCATTGTCCCTGCTACCTGGTCTGGCATTTGGCAATTTTGATAAAACGAATTGCTCTGATTCCGGCTATCAAAGTTCAGTGCCCTCTGTGATGCGGCCATAACGGACCTAAATGTGGGCAACTACAAAATAAAAGACGGGGCACATTATAAGTATAAAAATGTCATGGCATATGGTGTGCATCCGTTGTGGTCCGTTCGAAAAGCCTCGTCTCCTTCTTGGCCTAGCATATATCGAGGATAAAATCTTACGACCACAATTTCACATTTATATTCATGCTGTGCTTTGTATGACACCACGTCTCTCTTCCGTTTCCATATCCCATTGCTGATTTTATGCTCCTCTTTCTGTTACGTTTTTACTCTTCTTGGTTTTTGAGTTTGATTTTTGTTGTTAGTTTGTAAACATGCGAGTCTTCAGACGTCTCCTTGTTCCCGATTTCATAATTAACCTCCCCTCTTTTCTCCCCATTGCCACGTTCGCATTTCATTCCATCTCTATTGTTCCTGGTTTTTCCTTTTCTTTGCTTCCCCCTCTTTTCTCCTCCGTTCCCCGACGATCCCTTTCTCAACGGCGGCGAAAAAAAAACCCCCCAAAACTCATTATGAATCATTATTTAGCGTCGTGTTGTATTCACCAATTGCGTCAACAGTGCAGGCCGCACGCATCAGCAACATTCAGCAGCCAAAAGTGGCATGTTGACTTGTTGGACATGTTGAAGTGTGTTGCGCAACGAGTGCAGTCAAAGTGAAGTCAAAAGGATGTGGGCATGTAGACTAAATTCTTATTTATTTTTGCTTTATGTTGTTCTCTAGCCCGTGTCAAACGGGAAGGATCTAGAAAAAAAAATGAAGAAAAAAAAATGGAAAGAGCCCCGTCTTTTTTCTTCTCTTATTTCCTCTTTGCTCTTGCCGCCTCTGGCAGTCTTTGCAGGGTGCGCACTCCAAAGTCCGTAGCGTCACCTTGACAGGCATTTTGGTGCGTGCACGGTGCCAAGTCTAGCGCGCCTTCCTTGCAGGGTACAAAAGAAAAGAGAGAAAGAAAGACAGAAGGAAAAGAGAGAAAGAAAAACTCGGTAAAATTTCGTTCCAAAGCGCTGGCTAGGCCCCATCCACATTGAGTTCAGGGCCCTTTTCAATAGAGCTTAATAACTCCTGCATTTCTCCTCCTTCTATTCTCCATGTTTTCTCCGGAAATGACCTCCGCTTCGGTACGGCAAAGTGCGCCGTACTATTGGTGCCGTTGGGGGCGACCGTCTACCATGGACTGCGCTTTCCTCTGTCAAGAGTATTCTCTCTTGATGCAAAAGCCAAGGAAAGAACGACCACACGATGCGCGAGATGACTGTGGTAGACCCCCATATTATTAATCAAAAACGCGATTCGAGGGGATCAGCCTCACATAATGTCAAACATGCACGCACGTTGCACGCAAGTGTCGTGGCCTTGATGCTCCATTACCCCTTTCCCTTGCCCCATTTGCGCTTTGTGCCTAGCCCACTGTGGATGAGGGGCGGCGATAGGCTATCAGCGCAGCCGAGTGCTGGATTTTTTTTCTTAACCCTGGATACTCAGTGTCCTAGTGCCTGCCATGGACGAATTTTGCAAGACCTCCCCATCGCCACTTCCCTTGTCAAAAATTCGAGATGGCTTTGATAGCGGTTCGCTCCTTCCTTATTTTCATACAGTTGCGGTCTTCTCACATCTAGACGCCAGACTCTATATTTACTAAGATACTCTTTTTGTATAAAGTACAGTAACACTGATTGCATGCTACACGCTACCACTGCACATTCTTTGACTTTTGTTTAGAACGACGCGCTGCACGACATAATTTATGTACAAGATAATTCCTCGTACATACACTTTTTTTTTACGTCGTGTACAACGTAGTCTCCCATACGCGCAATGCGGAGACTCCACATTAAATGCCACGGCTGGCAAAGCGGTCCTTCTCATAAATAGTAGAAAAATACACTGATACAGCTTATTCGGGTACCAAAAGGGGCAGCATTCGTTATCACGCTTGCCGGCCAGGCCCCCTCATTCTCTCCCGAAACCCCACCTGTTGTACGCAGTGGGTGCTCCTTCCCTCATGTAAGTGCTATGCCCCGATTCGTCTGTCGTCGGGTCCGACCCACAATAACGATTTTGCGCTTCTGCGCGTGCCTGCCCGTGCCTGCCCGTTTGCTCTTTTCTGTCTGCTTTTGTCTCTTTTCCAAACCGCATGGCGTCCCCGTTTACAAGCTGATGGGCATGGTTACAGTGCAAGCGCGTGGGCAAACGCCGCGGAAGGGCATCGTCAAAACCGAACTCGAAGACCTTGTCAGGTGGCTGTTCTCTCTTGGCTAGCTAGCCATTGGTTTTCTGATTCCATATACTGTGTTGCCCTGCTCCTTCCCGTTCTTTCTTGGCCATGTATCTTGCTCTTTCCATGACTCATAATGCATCACGGAGGCAAGTGCACTCACAGTCGCGCCTTCCAACATTGGCATTCGTCTGTTCAAAGCAACAGGAAGGTGCAACTGGCACCTTCAAACCTACCAAGCTGTGTTCGGGACCATCCTAGCCGCTGGCCCTTTTTTCATATCACAATAAGTCCGCTGGCCGCTCGACTCACGCGGCCCATTGGCATTTTCTTCGGATCAGCAACGGTGCATCCGCCCGTGTTCGACACCCACCCCCTTCTTTCATGTCGAACCGACGTTCATCCAGGCTCCGCAAGAGATTTGTCGTAGCTAGTAGCGCATGGTGGCTCTGGCCCGCTGCCGCTGCATGGGTCGTCCAGAAATGGGGCCAATGGTCGAGCTGGTCGCAACAAGGTGCGACTAATGTGGAGCCCCGCCGACCCTCTTTCTCTTTTTCTCTCTTTGGTTATTAGGTTTGGGTTTTGCGCTGCCGCTGCGCGTTGCCCGCTGCTTTGTTCCTTCCTTTCCCAGTCCGACTTTCTTTCTTGCCGTCGTGGTCATGTCGTGGTCGTAGTGCGTCGCCCCTTCCCCCCATGTCGGAAGGCCTGCCTTTGTTGCCGACCTCCGTGTAATAAGGGGGAAAAGAGAAAGCTGCTGCTGCACGCCCGCCTTGCCGCACCACTCGTAGCTTCCCTGCCAGATAGAACGTCGAAAAAAAGAACAGAAAGAACACCCACGAGCAAAACATCACTGGGCAGTTGGTTGCGACTTCCTTGCCTAAGATTGGTAATAAACGTTCTTGCTTTAATCGTATGTGTTTCTGTTGGTCTAGTCTCAGCCAGTTCTTGCCTTTTTCGAAATACACCTTCTCGCTCGTAGTTGCCCCCTCTTGCCCCCCCCCCCCTTTGTCGTTGGTGTCCTTGGCTCCTGATGATAAATAGCAGATAAACTTTTTTTCTCTGAATCTAGACTTTTTCGGCTGGGATTCTCCAAGAAGCTCTCTCACCGTCCTTTTCCTTCCTCCTCTCATCTTCCGCCTTGTGCTTTTCTTCCTTTCTCTCTTCTTCACTACGCGGTTATATGATCTCGACTTCACCTCGGGATCATATTTCCTTTTCTCTTTCCCTTTTGTCGCCACTTTCTTTTTTTATCGAGAGAAGCGGAGAGAGCTTCTGTATTCTTTCCTTTGATTCTCGGTCCCTTGCTTTCTCTTAATTCGTTGGTCCTTTGTTGACTTTCGGAGGGAAACCCTTTTCCCAGCAACTCGGCAACTTGCAACTCCCTTTTGTTGTCTTTGCCCGCCAACATCACCACATTTCAAACAATTCTCACAAGACGCACAAAAGTGTTTCCATCTCACTTCCCACGATCACTGCATCACAACTCTCCGATTCTTCACTCTTCCCGCGTTCCAATGGCGGAAAAAGACTTGGAACAAGGGTCCGCTCCGGCCGCGGCACCGGTGACCGCCGCATCCGCAGAGGCCACAACACCAGCTGCCGCTTCCCAGTCTGACCCGCGTTATGAGCACGGCAAGGGCGAGGTTGAGGCTGCTCCCCGCCCGTCTGTTTCGTCCACCTCGACTGCCACCACCGTGGATCTCGACAATCTGCGCGAGGAGGCCCGCCGCAACAACCCCAACGGCACTACGAGTCCCGACCCCGGCGTGTCTGTCGAATATGCCGTCAACGAGTTCGAGCACCTGCAGCACGAGCTGTCGGGGATGTCGCGTGCAAGCCGTGTTCGGAGCCGTGTTCGGAGCCGTGCTGAGAGCCGTGCTAGCCGCAACCGCGTCCCGTTAGATGCAGAGAAGGTCGTCGTGGTTGGCAAATCGTCTGATGGCGCGGACGGCGATGACAACGGTGATGAGAGCAGCGAGGACCGTTTCGACCTCGAGAGCTACCTGCGTGGCAGCTTGGCGGCAGAGCGTGCAGCTGGCATTCGGCCGAAGCACATTGGCGTGTACTGGGACAAGTTTTCCGTCCGCGGTATGGGCGGTACCTCCAACTATGTGCGCACCTTCCCCGATGCCATCGTCGGCTTTTTCGACGTTATCAGCCCCGTGCTGCGCTGGATGGGCCGCGGACCCAAGGGCACACAGAAAACCATTCTCGATAACTTCCGCGGTGTCTGCAAGCCCGGCGAGATGGTGCTTGTGCTGGGCAAGCCTGGCTCCGGCTGCACAACTTTCCTCAAGACCATCGCCAACCAGCGGTACGGCTACACGGGCGTTGACGGCGACGTCACCTACGGCCCCTTCACCGCCAAGGAGTTTGAGGACTACCGCGGCGAGTGTGTTTACAACCAGGAGGACGACGTCCACCACGCCACTCTGACTGTTGAGCAGACGCTCGCGTTCGCTCTCGACACCAAGATTGCCGGCAAGCTCCCCGAGGGCATGACCAAGGCCAAGTTCAAGGCCGAGGTCGTCGACACCATGCTCAAGATGTTCAACATTGAGCACACCCGCAACACTGTCGTGGGTGGCCCCTTTGTGCGCGGTGTCTCCGGTGGTGAAAAGAAGCGTGTCAGCATAGCTGAGATGCTTTGCACCAACGCCTGTGTTGTCTCTTTCGACAACAGCACACGCGGCCTCGACGCCTCCACCGCCCTCGACTTTATCAAGTGTCTTCGCGCCTACTGCTCCCTCTACCAGACCACCACCTTCGTCTCTCTCTACCAGGCCTCAGAGAACATCTTCTCCCAGTTCGACAAGGTCCTCGTCATCGATGGCGGTCGCCAGGCCTACTTTGGTCCTGCCCAGGAAGCCCGCGGCTACTTCGAGGGTCTCGGCTTTGAGGCCCGCCCCCGCCAGACCACACCCGACTATCTGACGGGCTGCACTGACGAGTACGAGCGCATCTACGCGCATGGTTTCTCTGAGGAGAATGCGCCCCATGACCCGGCCTCGCTCGCTGAGGCTTTCGACAAGTCTGCATTCAGCGCTCGTCTTAGTGAGGAGATGGCCGCCTACAAGGCCACTCTTCCCGAGGAGGAGGAGAAGTACCACGACTTCCGCCTAGCCGTTAAGGAAAGCAAGCAGTGGGGTGCCGGTGGCACTGTGTACGCCATTCCCTTCTACCGCCAGATCTGGGCCCTGATCAAGCGCCAGTTTGTCCTCAAGTGGCAGGACAAGGTTGCTCTTGCTCTCGCTTGGTTCCGTACCATTGTCATCGCTATCGTCCTCGCTACTCTGTACCTGCGCCTCCCCGTCACCACCGAAAGTGCCTTTGGCAAGGGCGGTCTCATGTTCATCTCGCTCCTGTTCAACGCCTTTGAAGCCTTTGCCGAACTATCGACGATTATGCTGGGACGCGGTGTCCTCAACAAACATCGAGCCTATGCCTTCCATCGACCATCTGCACTCTGGCTTGCCCAGATCATTGTCGACCAGGCGTTTGCCGTCACGCGTATCTTCGTCTTCTGTATCATTGTCTATTTTGCCAGCAACTTGTATCGAAGCCCCAGCGCTTTCTTCACGTTCTTCCTTTTGATTCTGTCCGGTAACATCGCTATGACGCTCTTCGTCCGCATTGTCGGCTGTATCAGTCCCGATTTCGACTACGCAAACAAGATGGCCGTCGTCATGGTGACACTCTATGTCATCACGTCCGGCTACCTGATTCAGTACCAGTCGGAGAAGGTGTGGTTGCGATGGATCTACTACATCAATATCCTGGGTCTCGTATTCAGTGCCATGATGGAAAACGAATTCAGCCGCATCACCATGACCTGCAGTCCCGAGACTTTGGTCCCCTCCGGCGCCGGCTACGACGACATCAACCACCAGGTCTGCACCCTTGCCGGCTCCGTCTACGGCACCAACATGGTCTCCGGTACCGCCTACATTGAGCAGGGCTTCTCGTATTCGCCCGGCGACCTGTGGCGCAACTGGGGTATCGTTTTTGCCATCATTGTCTTCTTCCTCATTCTCAACGTTGTTCTCGGTGAGATCATCCGTTTCGGCATGGGTGGCAATTCCGCTCTCGTCTACAGCCGCCCGAGCAAGGAGCGCACCGATCTCAACAAGAAGCTCATGGAGAAGAGAGACGAGCGCCGCCGTACCAAACAGGAGGCTGCCAGCTCCGAGCTTAGCATCAACTCCAAGAGCGTGCTTACGTGGGAGGGTCTTAACTACGACGTCCCCGTCGCTGGTGGCACTCGCCGTCTTCTCAACAATGTCTACGGTTACGTGAAGCCCGGCTCGCTGACGGCCCTCATGGGTGCCTCGGGTGCTGGTAAGACGACTCTGCTCGATGTCCTGGCCTCGCGCAAGAACATCGGTGTCATCTCCCCCTCGCGCAGTGTGCTGGTTGATGGCAAGAAGCCCGGCAAGCAGTTCCAGCGCAGTACCTCCTATGCTGAGCAGATGGATGTTCACGACCCGTCCCAGACCGTCCGCGAGGCTTTCCGTTTCTCGGCCGACCTTCGCCAGCCCTACGAGACTCCTCGCGAGGAGAAGTACGCCTATGTCGAGGAGATTATTAGTCTTTTGGAGCTGGAGGAGCTGGCCGACTGTATTATTGGTCTTCCCGAGGCTGGCCTGACTGTCGAGCAGCGCAAGCGTGTCACCATCGGTGTTGAGCTGGCTGCCAAGCCCGAAATGCTTCTGTTTCTTGACGAGCCCACGTCTGGTCTTGACTCCCAGTCTGCTTACAACATTATCCGTTTCCTCCGCAAGCTCGCCGCCGCTGGCCAGGCTATTCTGTGCACGATCCACCAGCCGAACGCCGCTCTCTTCGACCAGTTCGACCGTCTTCTGCTCCTCCGCTCCGGTGGCCGCTGCATCTACTTTGGTGACATTGGCAAAGATGCTAATGTTCTCCGTGCCTACTTCAAGCGCAACGGCGCTGTCGCCAAGGATACTGACAACGTCGCCGAGTTTATGCTTGAGGCCATTGGTGCTGGAAGCTCTCCCCGTATTGGCAACCGCGACTGGGCCGACTTGTGGGACGAGAGCCCTGAGTTTGTCGAGGTCAAGGCGTCCATCGAGCAGGTCAAGGAACAGCGCATTGAGGCTGTGAGAATCGAGGAGATGGAGGCCAGTGGCGTTCTTGGCGGCTCTGACAACCTGGCTCTTGAGCAGGTCAAGTCAGCCGCCACCGGTACGGGTTCCAAGCTTGTTGCGCCCCAGAAGGAGTACGCCTCACCGTTTGTCCACCAGGTCCAGATTGTCGTGTATCGTACCAGCGTTGCGCTCTTCCGTGAGGCCAACTACCAGTTTTCGCGCCTGTTCAACCACGTCGTCATCGCCCTTCTTACCGGTCTCACTTACCTGAACCTGGACGACTCACGTTCGTCGCTGCAGTACAAGGTCTTTGTCATGTTCCAGGTTACGGTTCTTCCCGCTTTGATTATCTCGCCCGTCGAGGTCATGTACCACATCAAGCGCAGCATCTTCTTCCGCGAGTCGTCATCCAAGATGTACAGCGGCCCCGTTTTTGCCCTGGGCATGCTGGTGGCTGAGCTGCCGTATGCCATCATATGTTCCGTCGCCTTCTTCCTACCCCTGTACTACATGCCGGGTCTCCAGAAGGAGGCGTCGCGTGCTGGTCTGCAGTTCTTCTTTGTCCTGATCACGGAGCTCTTTAGTATCACGCTCGGCCAGGGTCTGTCTGCGCTGACGCCGTCAACGTTCATTTCGAGTCAGTTCGACCCCTTCATCATGATCACGTTCGCTCTGTTCTGTGGTGTCACGATCTCGTCGGCCAACATGCCCGCCTTCTGGCGCTCGTGGCTGTACCAGTTGGACCCCTTCACACGCCTGATTGGCGGCATGGTGGTGACTGCACTGCACGAACTGCCTGTGGTGTGCAAGGAGGCGGAGCTCAACGTGTTCCAGCCGCCGTCGAACATGACGTGCGAAGTCTACATGGAGCCGTTCTTCAGCAACGGCGGCTCGGGCTATATTGCCAACCCGTCGTCGATGTCGGACTGCGGCTACTGCGCGTACAAGGTGGGCGACCAGTTCTACGAGCCGCTCAACCTGTCGTTCAACAACCGCTGGCGCGATCTGGGCATTTACATGTCGTTTGTTGCTAGCAATGTCATCATCATCTTCCTTGCTGTAAGTCTTTTTTTCTTTCTTCTTTTTTTCGATTTTATTTTCTCAAGACCAATCAACTAACACATCTCTAGTCTCGCTTCTTGAACTTCAACAAGCGTTAATCTCTTGTGCTCTGCACATACTCTACCACATCGTCTCTTTTCTCATGAGATCATGACGTCCTTTTTCTTTCTTTCTTTCAACTTTCTTGCTTATCATTCATCATTCACACGGCGAGTTTTGAAACTGTCTGCCGTCTACTACTAATATAAAAAAGGAGAAAAGTAAGGAGCGGTCTCGATTTATTTGGACATTGTGTTTGTTTTTGCGATATCACGGCGGCATACCCAACCAGTAAGGGGAGGAAGTAGGAAAAAGAACCTTATTTACAAAAATGAAATCACCAAAAAAATAGGAAAATAGTCATTCAGAAAATAAAAACTTAATAATAGATAGTCAGCATTCTTTTGTGATAAAAAGTACACGGCAATAAACGTCTGCTACCTCTGAAACCCCCTTAAACGCCACTTTTTTCTTCTTCTTTTTACACATACACGTCAATGAACCCGCACATAACACGGCAACCCGCCTTCCATCGGCAGCGTCAGACTCGTTTTGGTGACGCGCTCCTTGGTCGGGTCGGCCAGCTCGAAATCAAAGTAGTAGACAACCGCCGCCATGGTCTGCACGGCCATGGACTCGGCCATCTTCTTGCCCAGGCAGGTCCGCGGACCGCCATGAAACACTGGGAACTCGGAGGCCGTGCGTGTCACAAGACGCTGTCCACCGGGTTGCAGCCACCGCTCTGGGCGGAACTCGTCAGCATCGTCGCCCCAAGTGAGACGCGAGCGGTTCAGGGCCCAGGAGCACCAGATGACAAGAGCACCCTTCTTCAGCTCGGTACCATCGGGCAGCACGAGCTGGTCTGCTTCGACCTGCTTGATCTCAAACGGGATAGGCGGGAACAAGCGCAGGCCTTCGTAGAAGACGGCCATGGTGTAGGGCATAGCGACAGGGGTGAGGCGAGCATAGTCGGGGCTCTTGCCCTCGCCGTCGTCATCACCGCCGTCGCCACCGCCAGTAAATAAGACACTCCTCACCTCCTGGCGAATCTTTTCGACGATCTCTGGGTGCTTCATGAGCATGTAAAAGGTCCAAGTCAGTCCTTGGGCAACAGTGTCGCGTCCTGAAGGTGTCAGTGAGAAAAACGAAAAATGTAGAGGGGAAGAGAATGGAAAAAACAGTGCACACCAGCTGAAAGATAGTTGAGCGCAGCATCAGCCACAACTTCTTGGTCCGAGATGGCGTCCAGCAGGGACTGGATCAGACTGCCCGACACCTCGTTGATTTTGCTATCGGCCAGATTGCTGTTGGTGGTGGAAGGGATAGGCAACAAAGCGGACGGCGTGCCTATCCCTGCATCTTTGCCGCCATGCTGTGCTTTCCGGTCAGCGACGGCCGTGGACACGATGCGACGGCCGAAGGCTTTAACAACGGCGAGCGATTTGCGCAGGTTGGCCGAGCCAGTGATGGCTTCCGTAATGAACCACAGCGGGTTCTGGAAGCGTTCCGTGGTGACGCCCGAAGCGTAGTCAAAAGCGAGGCTAAACTCGTCGTCGGCGTGCATCTCCATGTTGTAGGCCATGTGGCCCATGATGCACGATGTCAGTTCATGGAAGACGGCTTGGAGGTCAACCGTCTTGTCCGCTGAGTTGTCCGCCACTTTGTTAGTCTGCGCCTGCTTCCGCAGATGGCAGAGCGTGTCTGCGAGATACTGCGGCAGAGCAATATCGGTCAACACCCTAATGTTGGCCGTGTTCAGAAAACCCAGACCGGCTTTGCGCTGCGCACGCCAGACATCGCCGTCGGCATTCACAATACCGTGCCCGAACAGGTCCCAGAGCATTCCCTTGACGAAGCTGCCCTTGCTAATCAGGCTGCCCTCGTTCTTGAAGATGAACTCGAGATTGCGCGGGTCGTTGACAACAACGCCCGGTGGTAACGTCGGCACGGCCACCTGGAACGTCTCGTAGCCAAACTGGCGCTGGCACTTGACGAACCAGGCAAACAGCTTTTGGCGGGCCTGCAAGAACAGGATGCCATTGCCCAGCAGCGGCAGCGTGTTCGGTGGTTTTCTGTGTCGTTAGTGGGGAGGGCAGAGCAGGAACAGCAATGGCACCGGGGTGGGCTACCTGAGAGGAACGCCGTTGCGGCGGATGACGGGCGTGCGAAAGACCGAGCTCAGCAGGACGGCCAGCAGGACGCCGGCCAAAGTGTAGATCAGCTGGTGGGTGTCGAGTTGCGCCATCATGAGGACGTGCCCAGGCTGCTCAACTGATCCAGCTGGGTGAGCTGGGTGGAAGCGGGCAGAGGAGAATGAAGAGACACGTCGTGGTAATTGCGATAAGGTGCAGTGAGATAAAGATGAGATAAAAAGACGTGAGACGGCGGTCGGGACGGCTTTCTGGCGGAGGTGCTTATTGGTGGGGCCGCCCGTTTCCAATGTCCGTCAATGCGGGCAGAAAAAAAGCTTGTGAGAATCGTGCGATGTGCGCAGAACTTGAAGCCGGTGACTTTCTCCGAATGTTTCCAATTCGGCTTTACCAACTCGCTCGATTTGGCCCCTTTTGAAGGCTTTGACTTCTTTTCCCCAATTGACTCGTGGCTGGTTTCTGTGGAAGGAAGGCGATGCCGCACAGGCGAGGCAAGAGCGAGGGGCTGTTGTGTTTCGTCCCAGGTTGACGTGCATTCGCCAGGCTCGCACCTATTTGCTTGTTTCAGCGGGATGCAGGGAAGTCACGCCGAGATGCTCTTTCCTCGACTGAATGGGGGACGATGCGGTGTTTATCGGCGATGTTTGTTCATTTGGGACCGGAAACGGAAATGGACGTTTGTTTGAGCGGCAGGTACGGGATGTGCTCCTTCCTACAATAAACGTATTTCGCTGATTATACCTTTAAAAGAACACATTTGATGCACTTTCACCGTCGCTCGTTGAGAATGCCCGTTCCCGTCCCGGTTGCATCAATTACGCCGATGTCGATGGTTCGCGGGGCGGAAGGTGCGAATACGACAAATTGGTGCGCTTCTGGACCGGCCTCAATTACTCCGGACCTTTGCTCACTCTCAAAAATCGAAAATCGAGGCTGTGCCCGACGCCCGTGTCGAGTGTTTTCAATCGGAGTAATACTTTCAGTATATCATAAACACTTAAAGCATACAAACGTACTAATTGACATAATATAAGAAATAGAATTCGCCTCGAGTAAGCATAATTTTATGTCCTAAAGTTGAGTGTCACGAAGATTTATCCTATTCACATCTACGTCGTAATACGACTCACGATAAATGCACTTCAGACACTGCCGTCTTCCACGTACGGCCATAGATACTGGAAAATACGGGGTCCCATCCGCTCCCCCCTAGCAAACCCAGCAATCGGCGGATTAGTAGTTGCGTCGGTGATGACCAACGAATACCCGCTGCTGTATGTTTTCTTTGTTAATTTTGCGTTCAATTAATGTCCGGCGGCGATACCTTTTTCTTGAATAGTAACACACTCTATGCCTGGCAGGATAGAACTCAGGAGTCTGTATGCTCGACTACGTATGAGAGGGTGGCGTGTTTTCTGTTGCGGTTAACGTAGTCCTTATTTTGTTTCCAGCCGAAGATTGCAACCGACAGTGACAACCGCCGGGACTTTTCTGGTTTTTAATTAAGAGTAAAATATATCGTGCAAGATTTGTGACAACAATTAATCCATGGTAAAATAAATAAACATGCGGACAAAATATACCACACCGTTTTCTACAAAGACCGTTCACGTATCAATATAATGGCTTGACATTTCCCGTCACACCATCAACCGCCAACAGTCATGATATGATGTTCACAGCCTCGCGATCCTCACCTTTATTCATTTTCAGACACTACATAGTCCTCGAGTAATGAGCGGTAGAGACGTCCCCGAGAGTGAAGCATCGTGGCAGACCCTGATCATCACTACAACATCCCGTGTCTTGTGACGCTGGCAGTTCGATTCAGGCAGTCAACAGACCTCCCACAATAAAAAGGGTACGAGTCAGCGGCAGCAACAGCAACGAGCACGATGCGATGGCTGATGGCCACGATGCCCCCTTTTGACGTTTATCCAATGCAAGGACACTTCCGGGGCCGCTCTGCCTGCCACCTCAGAGGGACATCGCGTGTTCGTAGTAAGAGCACACAGAGAACATGAATATCATAACCCTTCATCAACTCGACGATCGCCGGATTTCTTGCGTTGAGCACTTGTATAAAATGATATGACGTGGCAGGCACAACAAGGCAAGAAGGTTGATGTGCGCACGAGAACACAAACAGACAAGCCATGATAGCTGATGCTAATGCACGCCATCAGGAGTTGTGCCTTCTTCACTATGGCATCGACCGGTCCGGCGATCCCTGGTTGGAGGGATGGAGACGGTGGCGTTGACCGGAACCCGTAACGCTTGCCGGTGTGCTCCTATCTTTTGCCCGGTCCAGCCTTGTTCCTTCCTTTGACTGAGCGTCCTTTCTTTTTCCATATCTCCCTTTCTCCGCTAACAGCCCGGGGCAGGCAAGACTGGTGTCATATCGCATCATGTTACCGGTTTTGTCTGCAACTGGCAGTTTTCCAACCCCTCATCTTTTATCGTCTTTCGCCACGATCGGAGTAAGGGGACCCAAAGTGAGTGACAAGACACAAGAGACAAGAGCGACAAGAGCGACAGATTGACAGATCTTCCGAGAAAAGAGAGAATAAAGAACGCCACTGGGCGGACTTACACGCATGTTCATTAGTGTTAGTCGGCAAGCTGGAAAGAGCCAATGACGACAACCCCACCAGACTAGAACGGCCCGCGATGCGGCAAGGGATGGAGAGAGAAGCGGAAAAAAAGGAGAACGGCGACAGACGACGAATGGAAGCTTAAGTCAAGAAGGAGAGAGAAGAAACAGAAGAGAACTTCGACACGCTTCGTCCCGTCGATCGTTTTGGCGTCATGCAGGCTGCTGCCGCTTGTTCGTTTGCTGGCTTCGCCTGGCCATTTTTTCGCTCGTTTCTGTTGTCTTTGCGCTGGGGAGGGGCCAAAAAAAAGGAGGAGGCACTGAGACATGCATGTTCGCTGGGGCCGAATTCTCTTCTTTTTTAACGCTCCCGCTTCTGTGAGTGGAGGAAAACTGTTTCCTTTCTTGGATTGTCTAAGACATTTTGTCCCCTATTTTCCAGGAAAAATACCCACCTTGTGGCTTGCCGGCTATCTTGACGTTTTTCTTTCTTCTCTTCTCTTTTTCTTTCTTCTTTCTTCCGCTCCTTGCTTTGTTATGGCCTGTTCAACTCCGTAGACAGACTTTAGCCACTCGGCTTTCCGTCCACTCGGCTTTCCGTCTTGCCCAACCTCTTGGGCGTCCGTGCCTTGCACTGGCTGGCAAAAAGGGCCACTCGTTGAGAATAACATTGCTTCGTAAAAGTGTAAAAGAAATGGACGGAGAGGGCCAAAAGTAGACACACGACACCGACACACACAAACACGCGAGGGCAAGCCACACCTCGCACAAGCTTATCGAAAAGGAGACGAGGTATACGGTCGGGCGGTAACACTTCGGCGATCCAGATCTGAACCAAGCTGAAAACTAAAGAGGGGGAAGGAAGACAAAAGACAAAAGACGAAGGACAAGGAAACAAAAGATTCGAAACCTACAGCGATGCGACATGTGAGCAGATTCGCTTGTCTCCTTTTGCTGATATGGCTGATTTTGCTAGGCGCCATCGTCCGTCTGACATTGTCCACGCCCCTCCCCTTGTCAGTCTGTTGGTCTCTGTTGTTGGTTTCGTAGGAAAAGTATATTGAGGAAAAAAATAGATGACCTGTATTACGAAGCCCAGCCAGGTAGAAACACATCTTGGTGCAAGAGAATAGGGGCCGGGAAAAAAGAGGGCTGTTTCCAACAGACACATTCCGTAATGAAAAGAGGCCGCTTGTGTGAAGAGAAGACGTGGGTGTACGGCAAGATTCCAACAACCAGAGACCACGAACCGGAGGACAGAATGCCCCACGAGAGGTGTGAACAAAAATAATACGCAATGTGCGATGAGCGATGGGTTCCTCGCTTGGCCTTGTTGTCTCCCCTTTTTCTTTTTCTTCCGTGCCTGGGCTTGCCAGATCGTGACCAACTGTGGTACTGGGAGGCTGTGCCGTGTGCGGATGCGTGTGTTTTTGTGACTTCTTTTTGCAGTCCTTTTAACTTTTCGTTTGTTCACAAGCTCGCTTTCGATCTCATCGTCTCGTCTTTTTTCAATGCCTGAACCTTGTCGAGCCTGCAGGATCCTGCTGTGCACACGTCGTATGTGTACCTGCACCTTCACCTGCAGATGCACATGAAATTCGGCCTGCCACCCCTTCTCCTTCACTTCTTTTCTTGCACGATGCAGTGCCTTTACTTTTTTTCCATCTCAAAAAAAACTAGGAAGACGTGCAAAACCGATACGAGGACGGGTCCGCCTTGTTCATCGCGGACCCCTTTTATTTCGTGGCGCACCAGGGAAAAAAGAACGAAGAGAGAGAGAAAAGAAGAGAAAAAGAAACGACGTAGGATGCAGAAAGGCGATATGCAAAAAGCCCGTGCGTAGCAGGGATAAGGCCCCTCGATAGTTGCACACGAGAAATACCGCGTCGCGAAAAGAACGCGTCCTTTTCGAGATACAGTTACTTCGTAGCCGAGATTCTGTCCTCCTGTGGCGGTTTATGAAAGAAACAAGCAATGAAAACAATGCCTCAAAGGAACAAAAGATGGAAAACACCTCGGCGAATAACTGCTACACCTTGGATTTCAGAGCCCAGCCCATCGTGTACTGTGATTCGTCCGAGAAGTCGGCAAGGCCAGGTACAAGCGCGGCGAGTTACTGCAACGGCACGTCGCACTCGCAAAGACGGCTCATCTCACGCTCTTCGTGAGGTGTTGAAGGGACTCTCTTTCAATTTGTTGGCTGTCCCTTGTGTTTTGTTGACATGGGACGTAGGGTGTATCTCATGGGTATGTGTTGATGGTCCAATTGCTCGCCATGCCGAGCTCCCTTTTCTCGCTTCAACGCCATAACACATTTGTATCTCTTCTTGTGCTCGCTTGTGCGACATGTGTATAACGTGTGTACGCGATGCTTGCTTGTACACGTACTTTGTACTCCGTACCTGTGCTCTGTCCTCCTGTGCCTTGTCCACACAGTCTGACCAGCAGACCGAGGTTGGTATCCTTCGCCTCGGGCAGGTATTCGGGCGTATCGACCTGGTCGTGTCTTGGATATCATGACGAAAGTGGTAGCAAGGCCGACGATTTGGTCTAGCTGGCCGCTTGTGAGAAGAGCACCAATACGTCGTAATTGAGTGACATCGTGACCGAAAAGATGCACAAATGCTCTTCGAATACGGACATGACCGCCAGTATCGATGCACAATGGCTTGGGCCTGGCCTTGCTTGCGGAGCCCGCCACATGGGAGATGCCCAATGCAAACAATGGACTCATGCAAGCAACGCACGCAGCGTGGCTCCGTCGATGTGCATGCTTGTGCACATCGGGATGCACCGACGTTGTGGCAAAGCTGGGCCCTTTCTTCTCCTTTTCTTTTTGTCTCTCTTTTCTCCCCTTTCTTTCTCTCTCGCACTGTCTTCCCTATCGCGATGTCTTGTTCTTCTCAATTCTCATAAAAACCTCATTGTCGCAGGGAGAGGAAACAAAGTTTATCCGTCTGGCTGGGAGGTTCCACCACCCGGCATTTGGAGTCCTACAGTAACACCGTCTGACCTGCCCCTCTCCTTTGCTTTGCTTACTCCGTACACCCCCGGATGGGGGCATTTGTAGGTGTGTGCTCCTGTACGGAGTATTCCTTACCCCATAGAAGCCATCTCTGTCGCTGGAAGTTCAAGGAGTTTAGAGACTTTGTTGTACTTGTATGCACGTCGCTGGGTAGTCGCTGGGTATTCCATCCCTTGCTGCATTGCCGCAGGCGTAACGTACATGCTGCGTCAAACGGCGGGGACTGACACGATAGAAGATGCAAGGAGACATCAATGGAGCGGTCGATCAAAGAAAAAACGAGGCAAAGGTCGTGCAAGACTGTCAAGTCAAGAAGCGTTCGCGTGGTCATAAACGCAGTGCGACGAGTATCAAGCCCGCTTGTCCGTTTATTGTTTGTGTGAGCTCGTAGGGCGTTCTCAACAGCGCTCACAAGAACATAGCGGCGATGAAGATTCTTCTCGAGAATGCAGTTTGTATGCATCAAAAATGAACAATTCTCCGCGCCCGTGCCCATGTGCTCGTCGGAACTTGCCCCGGATCGTTTGTTTGTTCCTCTTTCCTCAACGGCCACTGTTTCTGTTTCGAAAATGAATGGAAAATTGGGCTCGATGGGAAGATAGAATGTGTGCAATTTCGCATACCCGAAATAGGACGGTTGACGTTGCATGCAGATATGCCCTGATAGTTAAATGGTAGGGTGCTGGACGGGGAGTGAGGAAAAGATCGACAGTAGGATTCTGTGTGTCCAGTGCTTCCTCACGAGCTGCTCTCAGCCTTTCTTGCGAGAGTTGCGACGCAAGGTTTCTCATCCAGTGCTGCGTGGTAGGCTTGTGACGGAGGAAATGATTCTCGTATGCGTAAAGTCACCAAAGCCAGCACGACAGAGGCATAAACCAGGTGAGAGGCGTGCCCAGAAAGGGAGAGATGTGATAGGGGCAGGGGGTCCCGCCAGAAGAGCTTGACTGGTCTTGTCCAGAAAGAAAGGGGGATGGCCGTTTTGAAACAGCGACCTCGCGGGCAAGGGTCCAGTCCCGAGCCTTATTTTGCAGGGGTTAGACGGAGCAGACGGATGGCCGCAGCAGGCCACAGAATGCTCCAGCTGCCCGGGAATAATAGAATGCAGAGCCAGAGAGCTCCTGGGAGAAGAGACAGAGGCCATGGCTCCACTGTTTGGATATGGGGCTCTGTCAGAGCAACTCATGTGAAAAGGAAAAGAGAAAAGAATAACTATTACTTTTTCTTCTCATGAAATATGAACTCGAGAGATCAGGTCTGGTCGGAAGGGTCGCCTGCCAGTGGTCAATGGCTGACCTGGCTCGAGCCTGGCCTGTCCGGTCCTGGCAGAAAAGGCCAGGCCTGAAGTGACAAGCCACAACGGCAGGGTAGCATTCTTCTCCAGGTTGACCGACGCTTTTCATCACACTCGTATCTCTTTTTCTTGTCACCGGCCAGTCGAGCCAGTCTCGCGAGGGGTTTTGTCGATGCAGGGGTTTGTCTGGTCTGGTTGTTGAGCCGGTTTGTTAGCTATCTTGCTTTCTTTTTTCTTCATGTGCTGCCTTCTCCCCACAAAAACTGTACAAAAGGATTTGTTGATACGGAACTTGCCTGCCAGATGTATGAACGCTGGATTATGTACTGGGAGACTGGAGGGGAAACAAGCAGCGAACGCTCGGTCCCTTTTGCCTGGTCCAGCCCAGCCTGCTATGTGGACGCGTATTATCCACAAAGACTGCCATGGTGCCACCGTCTTGGTGCTTTTACGTCGTAAGTACTCCGTACACAGTATCTCTTTCACCTCTTGCTTTTGTTTCCTGGAAATATGCAGAAAGCTTCGTGCAGCCACAGCCCACAACCCACAGGCAATGAACGACTGGCAGAATGTGACGAAAACGGTCCCGGTTGTGTATCGCAAGAAAACGGCAAGACGAGGACAAACAATACCGGAACCGCATAGCCTATCGTCAAGGACAGGCCTCACCTGGATTGGCCTGGCTCGCCTCACTGGCTGCCGAGGACGTAGGCTCTTGAGTCTTGACCGCCCCGGCTTTTTTCGTGCGCAAAGCCACCGCCTGGTCTGTGCTTCACCACGGCCGCAAGAGAACCACAGAGGCCATGCCAGGACGAGCGGCAGCTCGGTCTTTGATCTTCGTTTTTAGTTGCTCCAGGACAGTGGGTTGACAGCGACTTGATGCGGAATAGAGATAGCTGAGATGCAGAGCGTTCACGCTTAGATGAGTTCGCACATCGCGAGTGTCGTGTGTGCAATGGAGATGCTGTCAGGACTGTCGATGCCAAAGACGAAAACACGATGTATGTCAGTATTCGTCCAGAAAAGACAATGAGAGGTAGTGAGACTCACGGAAAGGAACCGACAACCGCGCGATGTTTCGGTCGCAGTGTTCTAACGCCGCATTCGTACACAGTACGCCGTTATCTGGGGGTGCGTTGAGCTGCTGGCCGATGTTTGTCTTCTTTTTCCTTCCCTTTGTTTTCATGTTTCTCCTTTTTGACCCCATAAATCATTGAAGAAATACGACTCTTTCCTTTTCGATGTTGCTTCCCAGATTGCCCGCCCGGAAGCTCCTTCCAAATGATCGACGGCAATGAAATTGCGCCTCTTTGCACTTCTTGTCCCCTTCGTCGACTTTTTTATCACGTTCTCGTCCACTTCTTTCCCTCGATCGGTCCTTCCCAATTCTTCTCATCCTTGCTCCGTCCTGGTAGTTCTTGCTGGATCTTGCTGGTCATCCTTCAGACTTTGCTGGCCGCGTCTGTTGGTCGTTCCTGCCTTTCCAACGTTTCAGCACAAATCACATCCCAACGCTTGTACTCGATTCGGACTAGCGGGCGCCTGGTACTCCCCTTTTATTTTATTGAAAGTACTTTGTAGTACTCCGTACCTCGTTTGGTGCATAGCCCTGTACGTTAGCAAAAAGAAACAAATGGTGAAAAGGGCCACAAAAAGGCACAACCCGCGTCAAAAACAAAGAAAAGCCCAGAAAAAAACCCTGGGCCTGGGGACGCGCTATTAACCGCCAACTCCAACGAGCCACGGCGGGTTGGCCCTGCCCGAGGCCGCCCCTTGCGGGCGACCAAAGTGCACTAAATGCGCTAAAAATGGGCCGAGCACACTAGCAAGCCTGTCCACCGGAACCCACAAACTGTCTTGGGAACTTGGGGCTGTTTGTATTCTACTCAGTAATTCTAGGAAGGAGAAGCGACGACGTTTTTGCTTGGAAGCTGGGATGATGTGGGTGGGTTGGACTACCCAGGGCAGTTGCTGCTGGCGCACCTGCCCCTTTTTGAGCCCTTTCACTAAACCAACAATTCATTTACTGAGTACATAAAATAGGAAAGAGCGACTCCTCTCTCAGAAGGCACAAACTTCCCAGACGCCTGCTGTTCGTGGGGTGACTCTTGGCTTGCCAAACAGCCCCTCTGATTGCCGTATGACAGATACTGTGTACGGAGTAGACAGGGCAAGAGCGATGGGGTTTAGGAGAGTGTGCCCCGTACTCAGTACACAGCATGCATCGATTGCGCCTGCCGGCATGGGAGGGGACTGCCACCTCCGTACCCCGTACGGAGTACGATGTACGCACGGGAAGGTGCATTGCAAGGCAGGGGATATATGTATCGCATACCATAGTAGTTGACCACGGCATTGCAAGAGCGAGGGGGGCAAAGGGGAAAAAAAGAAGATGTAAATAGTAAGAGCGCAACAATATGGACAGACAAAACACTCGGGGTGGAAGGAACGAACAACAACAGAGCGAATAGTGCCAACAATGCTGCAGGCCTGTGGAAACTGCGACCCTCACTAACTTGATACAGCCACTGGGTCACTTCAGCACTGTCAGTTATCCACTGTGATCTCCAATTAATCCAACGCTGCGATGTTCCAGTCGCTTCCTGTCAAAGTTTCCGAGTCGCCTCGACGCCTGTGCAGTGGTACTAGGGGAAGAGCTATTTGCCAGTAGCTCTGCAGCGTGCATGGCACTTCTGTGCGTCTGAAGTGGGCTCCTTCCCAAAAACCGGTAAATACTCCGTCGTCGCAAGAAGAGGCAGGCGCAAGAAACGCAAAGAAACACAGGTCTTTTTGCACAAGCGTCGTCCCTTCTTGCAACAAAAACAAACCGTCGCTCGCAGTGCGCAGTAGCCCATCGTACTTGCCCTGCACAAAAATGTAGCCAAAACACAGCTACCTGTGTCCGAGTCAGAATGGAGGCAAGAGCACGTCAGACTATGGAGCCAAGCCGAAATATGGCCACAAAAAACAAGCAAAAAGCAAGCAAAAGTACAACGGCCGTGCCGCAACAGACCCTGTCCGCTCGTCCTTTCCGTTTCTTTTCTCAACATCGCGGCGGCTCTCATTGCTGCACCTGTAAAGATCTCCGTATGCAGCAGGTGTAATAATCGAGCATGTGTGCCATGTATCTGTGTGTGGTGCGCCGCCGGGCTGCACCTTCCAGTGTGCTATGTGGCTTGCTCCTTCCCTGCAACTGTGACATCCCTTCTCATCTTCTCATCTTCTCATCTCGTCCTTTTGTGGTTGACCAACCGGCATCGACATTCTCTCTCTCTCTCTCTCCTTTTCTCACTACTTTTCTCGTCACTCTTCCTTTCCCCTAGTCCTCTGCTTTAGCATTTGTGTCGCGTCCCACGACCCCCGACAACCACTCGATATCGCCTTGCAGCGTGCCCCTGGCCGTCTCCACCCCCTTCCATTTCTCTTTCTTGGGAGTCTTTGCTCTTCTTGGACTGCGTCCCCCCCGTCAATATTCTCGGCGACCGCTGTCTCTTCCGCGCCCACTCACACACGCCCCCACACCCCCTTTCTGAGACCCCCCGGAAAGCCGTTTTTGCTCACCACCCACACCCCCCAACGGCGTGCAGGATACGACGACCACGGCGAAGCCAGATGCAGTACCAAATTGTCTGACAAAATGACAAAATGACAAAAAGACACAATCGCTCGAACGCACGCTGCCGCCACCACCACCACCACCACCACCACATTGACCACCCCGAGCTCCAAGTCCCTCCAACTGGTCCGTGATGGCTCGGTGGAGCTGCTGGAGCATATCAAACTCAGAGGGTCGCCTTTGCTCAATTGCCATTCTTCTTTATTTTATTCTCGTCTTTTGTTTTCTCCTCTTTTTCTTGTCTCTCTCTCATCCGCCTCTGTCCCCTCTTCCTCATCTGCTCCCCAATCGCACCCCTGCCCTCGAAAAAGCCTGGGCCACTTCACCCAGGCACGTTTCTTCGGGTTAGTGTCTCTACGAGTACGGAGTAGCACTGTGGTTCCGGGAGGAGCCTAATCTTGAACGAAGAGGTCGCAGAGCGGGCGACCAAAAGATTGCGGTTTCTCTCGCGTTCTTGATTACTGGTACTCCTCTACTCACGTTTCCTTCCACCCCCGTTTTCTTTATCCATTTTTGTTTTCTCTCTCCTTTTCCTTCTCTTTCCACACTCCGTCCCTTCTTCTCTTCTTCGACCTTTCTCTTTCACGGCGTCGTCTTTCTCACATCTCGGCCCACGTTCTGCAGTTCGACCAGCCAAGCGAGTTTCCGTCCTGTCGTTTCTGCTTTACAACGTCTTTGTCGTCTTCCTCTCAGCATTGCGCCTTTGTTTACCGATACCCAGGGCAAGACTCGAACGTCCTTTTAGTCTTCCGCAACAAACGACATCTTCAAGCTAGACGAAGCTGCCGCCGCTAACGACTCTCGCCGCCAAACGAACGTGTTTTGCTTCACTCGACGAACCGACTCAACGGCCTCACATATCTCACGGCCGTGATCACTCTGCTTCCCTTGTTGCGCACGCCTCGCTTCGGTTTCTCGGCCACAGTCGCAGATTTGATTTGCGTATTTCTGTTCAGCGTCGACTGCTTTTCTGGAATTCATGACAAACTCATATTCCTAGGCTGCTCATATCATACACACCATCTCATGTGTGGTTGACCAGCAGCCGTTTTTATTTTACGTCCAGGTAGGTAATATATTCTACCCGCCAGACGACACTTCAACACTTTATCCCATGCGCTCTGTTGTTCTCGTATAAACCACAGCCGCCGCTGGCCCCCTTCCCGCCAGCACCCAGCAACTGCTTTCATATCCAATGGCTGAGCAAAACTGACTCGTCTCTAGTACACGCGGAAGAAACCATTCAGTTGCCTTTCTTCTTTATTGTCTGGCACAGTTTTATATATATCCCGACGTGCCTTACGAACGATCTCGAATCTTTGCTTTTCGTCCCATATCGCCATAACGTAGCCCGCCGTTCTACAATCAGCAGCCTCGTCACGTCCGGTTTTCGCAACAAACAAACGCGCCTAGTGCAGCTGTTTTGTTCCCTTTTATTTGCACACAAAACTGCTTGTGAAAGGTGGGTTGCTGTTGAGATTGGAGCGCTCGGATTACCGATTCAAGCCCCTTATTTCATCCTTGCCTCTATTATTACTGCCCCTGCTATATTACACATACATGCAGCGTCACTGAAAATAGTATTGAGGGGGACCCTTGCTAACACCACCGATCCTATCTAGGAATCGTCCTTGTGAAGAAACGTTTTCTCGATCTGTGAAGGTTTTGGCCTTTTTCTTTTCCCACCATTTTGGTTTCATATTGTGAGTGCGCAAAGCAAGCCATCTTTTTTGGAAACGATTTGTTAAACTCGTTCACTGTGTCACTAACAAAACATGTCTTAAAATAGGCCCAGTCAATTAATTGCGGCGCCCAGTGGCAGAATTGTCTCCAACTTGCATTCCATTCCGAGCGTCACTTATAAGGGTCTTTCGTCTTTGTTAAATCGAAAGGCTGTAGTCCCGACATTGCTCACCCGGAAAGGCATCTTTTGCCTATTCCATATCGTCACCCCGATCAAATTTTCTTCCGACATGAGCAGCCTTGTGTTTGCCTCATAGGGGACTATTGGGCACCATTGTTTGTCGACAGCAATATCAACTTCGAAAAAAAAATGCCTAGCATGGGTGTGTGGGAGACCGAAGACGAGATGGACAGGCCGCTCATGGCCACCGCCACGGCTTTGCCGACACCGACGGACACGCCATACCGGACACCATCACGGACTTCGAGAAGATCGCGGCGTTCTGTGACACCGCCGCGGAAGGGCACCTCGCCGCCCCCGATGCCGAACACAGACAAGACGGACAAGACCGACAGAAGCTCAAAACGATCCTCCAAGGACTTGGCCACAGATGAGACCATTAGCATTTTCGACCCTCGCCGCTTCACACCAACTCTTCACGCCAATCTCGTATCCGAAATTCTCGCTCTGCGTCGCGACCAAGAGGAGAAAATGAAGATTATTGAGAGTCTCGAAACGGCCCTGCACTCAACAAAGGAGGAACAGGAGTCTCTGCAGGAGACAAACGTTGGGACCGCAAAAGAGAACCGCTCACTGAAGCGCCAGCTGGCACTTCTTGAAGGTGGCACCTCTTCCGCTCTCGGCGAGTTGGCCCGAGAGCGGGAAGAAGCCGTTGAGACAGCTGGCGAGACCAAGAAGCGGCTGGACCAGACCCAGAAGCGACTCCGTCACCACGAGGAGGATTTGCAGCGCACCCACGACCAGTGGGCGAAGGAAAAGGAAGAATGGGAGGAGGAGAAGCGCAAATTCGAACGGAAGCTGCATGTCGCCGATACCCGCCTGAAGACAGTCCTTGAAGAAGTCGCCGCCTACCATGCTGCCCAGGTCAACGGAATGAACGGCCATGGCATGGACGGCGAAGAGCTAGAGGATGGCACTACTGCTGGCAGGGACAACGATGCTGCCAGTGTCCGGACGATGAGCATGACGAACAGCATTCGCTTCTCTGTGGTGCCCAGCAAGCCCAATGGAAACTCGCTCGCCGACGAGCTCAACTTTGACGGCGACGAAACTGATGAGACTGACCACGGCGGACGCGAGAGTGTTCTGTCTTACCGCCTGCATGGCCGCAGCCACAGCCGCGACAGCACTGTTTCTCGGTCACACAGACGCCAGCAGAGCAACGAGAGTCTCCGCCGCCCAGGCAGTGTAGCCCGTGGCCGTTTCCTTAACCAGTCCGTTCTGGAGCGCCTCGAGGGCGTCACAATCGAGGAGGACGATGAGGAGCAGGCTCCACCACCACCTGCTTCCAAAGCCCCCAAGGTGGAATACACAGACTCGTCTTGCCAGTACTCGCCGCCGCCCTCGCCTAAGATGGCACCACAGATTGCTCTTCCTGAGCCGGTGCTGGTGCCGGTTATTGAGCTGCAGCAGCCGCAGGCCCCTCCGCCACCAATTCCCGCACGCGCTGACCGCTCTTCTCTTCACGAGTCGATTGACAGCACTGGCGAGATCGAGGCCAACCAGCGCCGTAAGCGTGTGCACATTGCGCGTCCGCTGACCATCGAGCCCGTTACGATGTCGAACAGCCTCATGGTTTCTGTGGGCTCGCAAACGATGGCTGACGAGCCTCTGAGTCCTCCTAAGACGCCCAAATCGCCACCATTTGAGAAGGAGATTAAGCGTGCTTCTCTCGTTGCCCCGAAGCCTGTTGCACCTCCCATGGTGTCGAGTGAGACACAGACAGAGCCTCCTACGCCGCCTGCTACGCCAGTGCCTGATTCCCAGGCCGGCCTCGTCCCTCTTTCACAGATGTTGATTCCTAGCATCAGCATCCACCCGCCCACGAGCCGGCCTACCACTCCCCGTGAGCCGCGCTTGCCTCCTCTCAACAAGGACTTTGGTTGCCAGGTCGAGATCATTGCTCGCCCTACGCCGTCCAGGTCCGTTTCTGTGCAGACTGATGAGATCCGTGTTGACAAACGCCTTGACCGCTTACCCCCTCACCTCCATCCGTCCGCCATCACTTCTCGGCCATCATCTCCGATTGTTATGATCTCGGACCCCGTTGCGGCGGCTGTCGATGATCTTAGCAAGCAACACTTTGTTCCTGCACCTGGTGCGCTGCCACCCCGCAACCCTCGCAGACTTGTCTCGAGATCAGGCACTCCCAGCGAGCCGCCTTCTTCTCCTCCGGCTCCTGTCTCTACTGCCTTTGGCTCTGAGGAGACGCACGATGCCTATCCTGGCAACAACGACGACGGTCCTCTGTCGAACCAGAAGGCTCCGATGCGTCGTCCTCACCGCATCAGCAGTCTGTTCGCTGGATTTGACGGCGGCAGCTCGGACGAGGTTGACGAGTTTGCCGATGCTGATATGAGCGATTCTGAGTATCGTACAGCGCTCTCGGCACCTAAGCCCAAGGCTGGTAGCTCATCGCGGTCTTCCAACAAACGCAACTCCGGCGCGCCCAGCAGCACGGCCTCGCCCGAGTCTCTCCCGCGCCGCAGCTCTGTGCGGAACTCGGTTCGCATGCTGGGCAACCTTGCTGGCACGGAGACCTACAGCAAGTACACGATGAACGATGTCACTCGTGACAGCCGCGCCGAGATTACCACCGGACGGAAGACGTCTGTGCGGTCCTCACGTATGTCCTTTGAGAAGGGCAACGGCTCGGTTCTTGGCCCGTCTGGCAACAAGTCGGGTGTAATGCGCAAGGCTGCGATGATCCAGAACGGCATTGCCACACACCAGGGCCTCCGTTCGCGCAGCCCCAGCCTCCCGGATCCTCGTGACCCTCCATTCCCAATCCCCACGCGCGCAAGCTCCCGTAAGCCGCCCACTAGCATCAGCGCGCCCAGTGATGGCCAGAGAAGCCCGACTCGGGGTGATGCTTGGCACCACCGTCGTGGCAGCAGCCGCAACCACCACCGGGCCAACAGCATCCGAAAGGTTCGGTCTGCTGCGGCCATCCCCGTCAAGCCGCGGAACAGACGTGGCGGTAGCCGGTCGCCGCCGCTGCAGCAGGGTCCCTTCTCGGCCGACGAGGAGCCTGAGAGCCCTGGCCTCCCGCCGCTGCCAACCAACGACATCACAGCGCCGAGATTCGGCTCCTCAACTGGCTCTCGTTACAAGCACTCGCATCAGGCGTCCATCAACACTGCCATCACAGATCAAACCAATATCGGCTCTGTCAACAGCTCGAACCAGGCAACTGGTGTGGTGGATGCCATTGCGCAGACAATGGTGGGTGAGTGGATGTACAAGTATGTCCGCCGCCGCAAGTCATTCGGCGCCGCAGAGACGGCTGGTCGTGACGACAGTAGCAACGATAGGCACAAGCGCTGGGTCTGGCTGGCACCGTATGAGCGTGCTATCCTGTGGAGCAGCAAGCAGCCTTCGAGCAACAGCACGCTGATGGGCAAGTCGGGCCGCAAGCTGACGATCCAGTCTGTTCTGGATGTCAAGGACGACAACCCGCCTCCCAAGGGCTGTGGCCAGCTCTTCAACCGCTCTATTCTTATCCTGACACCACAGAGAGCTCTCAAGTTCACTGCGACGACACCTGAACGCCACTACCTGTGGCTCACCTCTCTCTCCTTCCTTGCCCACTCACAGCAAGCGATTCCCGAAAACATCACGGCGCCGCCTCCTCTCCCCAAGGCGATTCCCGATTTTGATCTCTCGTCACGGAGCAGCAAGCTTCGCAAGGGTGGAATTCGCGATTCCATCCGCCTCACTAAGAACAAGACAGCCGTTCTTGGCACCATGTCTGGTTCTTCTGTGGCTGCTCCTCCTCCTCTGCCACCAGTTGGCACGATGAGCGTGGCCTCTTCTGTCGTTGACTCGGTGCCACCAAGCATTCCCAGCTACCGGCCGGCCGAGTCGTACGTCTCGGCACCGTCCGTGGCCGCCACGTCTTCGACTCACCAGCGGGATACGTCACGCGACACAGCCGAGCCGCCAGTGATTGCACGCTTCCACGACCGGTCGAGCCAGGTGATGGTCCATGGACGCAAGCGCAGCAACACCGGTGGACACGTGCCGCCGCCTCTGTCGTTCCGTGGCTTCTCTGGCCCGGCGGGCAGCAGCAGCAGCTACTACCATGCTTCTAGCAACAGCACGGCAGCCAACTCGGACATCTCGCAGTCGCAAGCATCGTCCTGGGGTATTCCGGGTGGTGCTGGCTCGCAGCGCACGTCTGATGCGTCGTCGCGGCCCAGCGGCGCAGTCATGAACAACTTCTTCGATGCCATTGGCACCGTTCGCATGGAGGCGTTCATCAGCCCTCTCGCCTTGTCTCAGTTTGACGAATATCCCGACGAACAGGAGGAGCTGCGCTACCGGGCGCGTCGGCGTAGCAAGGAGATGAGACGGCGTGCCAGCCGCAGCCGGCACCGTGAGCAACGCGACAGCTACAACTCGCGGACCACACGGACGACGGACGAATACTATGCCGCCAGCCGCGCGGGCACCGAGGAGGACTACTTCCGCGACGATCCCTTCAAGGGCTTCTAGGTCTTCCTTCTTCTTTCCTCTTCATCCTTTCTCTCACACACACATATTTCTCTTGCGTTTGCTTTTGATTTCTCATTTCTCATATTTGTGTCTCTCATTATATCCTTTTCATTTACTATTGCGATTCTTTCCCATCTTTTGTGTCTTACTGTCTTTTTGCCTTTATTTTCTTGTTTTCTTTCAATTCTAAGGGGATTTTGCAGGCAATTCAAAGTGCCGCTGGCGGGATATATTACATGGTTCAAACAAAAGGGACTAGAAGCGTCGAGACGCTACCAAATTTCACAAGATGAAGTTTCCAATTATTTTCGTGCACAACGCAGCAATGCAGTGCAGTGAGACTTGTTGAAAAGGGCCTCAATGGTCTCTTACTTTATTATCCTCAGATATCTTTTCTTTTTCCGTGTTTTCCTACCATCTTTCTCCTTTTCTCTCTGGGCTTCTTGAAAGGCAACAGGACCTTAAATAGCTAGGGCATTATCACAGATTATTGTATCTCTCTATTCTTGTATATAGGCGTCGTTTGACACGAATACATCACTTTTGGTGTTATCCAAGCAAGTACGAACGTACCGCGAACCTTTTGAAGTTGTGAGATGTGAGGTGTCAAGTAGTAGACCTACGGAGTAGACTGACGTTGTGGTTCCTGGTGGCAAGCCCCACCAAGGCTCTGCGCTCGACTTGCCGTTTTGGGCGCTTTCTCTTTGACGAGGCTAAAAAGCTACCCCACGAAAAGTCGTGCCTTGAAGGCTCTCAACTTTTCACAAGCTCTGTGCCGACCTCTCATCGCCATTCAACACATCGATACACACAAACACACACAGGCCGTACAAGCACAGGCTCCCATCCATCCACCCATGGAGTCCATCGACGAGATCCAGGCCCGCCACCGGCGCGAACTGCGCGACCTGCAGGGCCGCATCACCAACAAAAAGAAGAATGCGACCAAGAAGACACGCAAAGGTGTCAATGACGAATGCGCCGCCATGGAGCAGGCCACGCGCGAGAAGCACCAGGCGGAGTTGGCAGCAGTGTCTGGAGAGGCCGGTGACGCCGCAGGAGGAGCAGAAGAGGGAGCAGAAGAGACACAAGAGACACAAGAGGAGACACAAGACAACGTCGACACCGTCACGACACAGCTGGCCGACACGTCAATAGCACCACCAAAAGACAACACCCGCGAAAATACAGCAGCAGGAGGGCCAGGCAAGAAGAGAAACCGGCAAAAGGAGCGGCTGGCCCGCCGCGCTGCCGAGCAGGAAGAGATGGCCGCCAAGGCCGCCGACGAGGCCAGCCACATGGTCGACCATGCCGCTGTGGAGCGTGCCGCGATGCTTCCCCTGATTGCCAAGTCGGGCCGTGTCGAGCACCTGATCCGGCCCGATGGTCACTGTCTGTTCTCGGCCGTGGCAGACCAGATGGAAGGCGTGGGCAAGTCTGTGCGGCTCACAAGCCAGGACAAGGACTTGGACGCCTTCCGGGCCGTGCGGCACACTGCAGCACGGTACATGGAGGCACACCCAGACGACTTTGCTCCCTTTCTATTGGCATCGGAGGACGGCACCGACTTGGACACACACATTGCACAGATCCGCGACACGGCCGAGTGGGGCGGTCAACTAGAACTGTCGGCCCTGGCGAGCGCGTACGACGTCAATATCCGGGTGCTGCACGACGGGCGGAGCGAGTTGATTGCGCCGGCAGGGGCAGCAGCAGACGAAGGGGTGGGCAGCGGCAGCGAAAAGCGGCCAACACTGTGGCTGGTGTACTATCGGCACGGTTTCGGTCTGGGCGAGCACTACAACTCGCTGCGGGCCAAGGCGGCGGCGGCATGATTGAGGGCTGGGCAGTGATTTGGCTTCTTCGTTTCCTTGTTGGCGAGTCGGCTTCATAAAATTAGATATCTGGCGTCTAGGCACCACATTGCATTTCATACAAATGACATACATGAACAAAACAAATAACGCATGGAACAAGGATAAAGCAAGAACAATCGGGATAAAGCAAACCCATCTAACACATATATGACCCCACCATGTGACTGTTTTGTTTCCTTCTTCCCAAGGGTATTCGCCTTTTAGTAGGGCAACCTTGACTCACTGCCGTACCCCGGACTTGTCGGCACAACGTCCTTGACTGGGTGTAAAAACATGGCTGGCAGACACGGCCGTCCATGTGCCATCTCCCACTCCAGGCCACCGATCCCACTATCTTCGTAGCCTACCCAGTTGCTGTACAGCCTTTGTGGCGGGTCGGCGCGGTAGTACCATGTAGTGCCCCGAAACCGGCCTTCCCGCCCCCAGCCCATGGCACTGTCAGGGCCGCCCGACGAACCGCCCCGTGGACCGTTGTTGAACCAACGTGCCAGTCTTTCGGGAGCCCAGGGCCGGTCCATAAAGATGGGCATCGGTGCATACACAGCCTTAAGACCGTGCAGTAAGGCCACTGTGCCGGGTGCCATCTCGGATCCGACATGGTTACCCCGCAGGTCTTCGACGTGCATGATGTCGAGCAGTCGCCTCGACAGACGGCACTGTGTCACAATAGCACCACGCCGAGGAAGAGAATCGGAAGAATGCTTATCGTCGTTGTAAGACCATACTTGGCCGCCGAGCACCCAGCCGCTGTCTTTTGGGTCAAAGAGAGGCGAGAGCGTAATGAGATCAGCATCCTCACCGACGCCCCATTTGAACTTGTCGTCGTCGGGCGAAGCTGTTGGTGGCCGGGGTCTGACAGGATTGATAAATGGTACATCTTTTGGCGGGCCCCATACGGGGTTCTTCTTCGACATGGCCTCAACAGACTCCCGGAACTTGGTATCGTAGTCGCCGTGGTATTCGGGGATGTAGTACCGCTCGTTGCGTTCCCAGAGTCCTCGCCGAGGCTGGCGCTTGGCAAACAACCCAATCTTCTTGAGCATGTCGTAAGCGTGGCCTGTGATGCGAGCATCCATCTCCCAGTTCCAGACAAACGAGAACTCGCGAAACTCCTGCATGAACTTTTGCACTGACAACCACTGCGCATTGTGGACGCTGGCCTCCCAGGATCTCTCCAGCTTTGGGTACGTCTCCTGCACAAAGTCGTCGTTCCACAGAAGGGCCATACCAATAAACTCTTTTGGTACAGACTCTTGGAGGTACTTTTCGTACGTCTTGTTGTCCCACAAGTTGACATTTTCGTCCTTGACGTGCACAAGCAGAAACACTTGGTACTCGCCGCCTGAGCGCAGATTTAGCTCCGAGACCAACGAACGGATAATGTACCGGTCGTTTTCCGTGTACTTTTTGCCCGTGTACGACCGCAGCAGAATGGCCGTGCGCTGTTCGTGAACTGTCTTGCTCATCTTCCGTTCGCCGTCGGTGTTGCTGACCGTCTTTTCACGATGGTCGTCCAACGATGGCGATCGTCGAAGTCTGTGATTTTTTGTCGAGCTGCTACTTTCCGTACTAGGAAGTACACCATACGCCGTCGTTACCAAGTCGTTTGGTGGGCCGACAAGATCAAAGCGGGCTTGGTTCTGGTCGACACAGTTGATCTGCACATCGCCCCAATCGATCATATCGCGTGTCCCGTCCGGTAGGGCGTAGATGCCAAGCCGGGTATCCCTCTCATAGCACAGATTCTGGTCAATGCCAAACAGATCGTATCCCCCAATGCTGGGCGATGGGAAACCTTTTGGTGAGCCCAAAAAGGCTGACACGTCCTCAACAGGTCTGTCCAGCGGCCCACGGCAAGGCACGTAACGAGCTTTGCCAGACCGCCGCCATGACCACGAGTTGTAGTTGGGGTAAGGGTCGACCTTGTACGGCTTCTCGGTGCTGAAGCTCGGTGCCGTTTCCCACTTTGTGAGCTTGACGGCCATGCTATTCTTTTTGACATCAGCGGCGAGGGCCAGGTTCGAGAGCGTGCCACCGTACAATTTGCCGGCGCCGGGTTGTCTATTTCGATTAGCGGAGGTCCTTCACAAGAATACGCCCATGTCGATAAACTCACTTTCCAGCCTCGTTGTACTCCTTGTCAAACTCTTGCCGAATCTCATCGTCGCTCTTCCTTTGCGTGACGTTCACATCGTCAAAGGGCAGCTGACTCTCGTCGATGCTGTCCTCGTCCAGCCCCTGAATCTCAACGCCACCTAGCCGCAGAACAACACCGATGCCCTTGCTGTCCTTAATGAGATCAGCCTTGCGCAGGGCCGATGCAAGATGTCTAGCATTGCTCCACGAGGTCATGAGGAAGTAGACCAGGACGAGGGAGAGGAGCAGGTACATGGTCTTGCGGGGCCGTGCAAAGGCCGTCCACGACCGACCGCGGCCCATCTTTCCCATGGGCGAAGCAAGTCTTGAGAGACTGAGAGGGGCCATGCCGTGACAGTGTCCCTGTTCTTCAAAAGAAAGATATAATAGGGGAAACGGGGAAGAAAAAGAACTCGTAAAAGCAAGGCCGAATCCGAAATCAAAGTCAATCCAAAGACAAGGATATATACGTCGCAGATGGCGAAACGAGAGAGAGAGAGAGAGAGAGAGAGAAGAAGAAGAAGAAAAGAGGGACCACAGGTCAAAAGAAGGTGAAAAGGAGGTAGGAAATATAAGAGGGAGAGATCTAGAGATCCAGGAACGGGAGGAAAACAGAACGAGAGATACACAACGCACAAGAAGGCAAGTACCACCGTCTGACCGTGTAATGGGCCGAGGACGCGGCCATATTAGTCCTTGCCCATTAAAAAAAAAGAACGAAAAGGGCAGTTGCGCGACGCGACTTGGTCACTCTTCGACTTGATGAGGGAAGGAGCATGTCACAGACAGATGCTAGATCGGGAAGGCACGATCCAGCACTTTTGTCCCTGTGCTCCTCCACCTTCCACCTGACCCGGAGAGCTTTCTCCTTTCACACTCACGCACAGTATCCATCCTTTATCACCTCTCTCTTTTTCACGATACATGTCTTCCCTGGGCACCTCGCCGGGCTCACTGTCCCGTTGGACATGCTTCACGTATCCGATGGCTGTACGTGTACGTAGGCTAGCAACCGAGTACGCTTGTACGGTGACCCCTTCATTTTATCTCACGGTTAGAGGCACTCTGTACGATGTCTCGGTATACCGGCCACCCAGAGTCTTGGTGCAGAGTATGAGAGCACTTGCATCTCTCTGGACAGCAAAGATTGGTATTTGTGAAGCCGATAAATTGGGTACCGCGGTGTGACAGTCCTGGTCGAGCTGCCCGTCATATACATCTGCCGTTTCTCATGTACAGTCTCGGTAAAAATGCCATTGGGCATGGTTCACTCCGCTTTGGGTTTGGCTGACTGTCGACCTTGTACGGAGTACGATGGAGAAATATATCAATTCCGTTGCAAATTCTGGGATCCTTCGACCGTTGCTTGTTGTGTAATGCTTCCTCAGAAATGTCATGTTCTTTGCTCTACATACAAAATCGGCCAAAATGTTTCCAGAGGCCTGGCCCATTTCGGCCCAGTTAGGCCTGGACCAGCCAGCTGGTGGCGCCTTCCCTTGTCACCTGCAGGCAAGAAAGCTCTGGAAATATACCCACGCCACCCGCATTGGTGCTGCCTGCGCCTGCCACTTTGCCCAGCTTGTGGAGACACAAGCGTCATATTTGGGGCAGGAACACTGAATGCGCAGCGTTATCGCCCCTCCAATTGCCGTCTTGTCTTGTCTCTTGTCTTCCTCTTTGTCCTTCCAACCTCGATATTGCCACGACTTCATTTTCTCGACAACGACGATACCTTTCAACTCAGTCTCTCCCTCGACACGCCTGTCGATTGTCGACTCTTCCTTCCTCCCCCCACACTCTTACAACCTTTCGACCGCCACCATGCCGCCAGCAAATCTTGTGGTACGTTTCTCGTCCCAGTTCTTCAACGAACCCATTTTCGTTTCTCTGTACAGTCCCCTCTAACAATATCTAGACCAAGATCAAGGTCCAGCTCAAGCTCTCTATTGCGCGCCTGCGCATGGTGCAGCAGCGCGACGAGGCCCTCGCTAAGGTCGCCCGCCGCACTATGGCCCAACTGCTCGATTCCGGCAAGGAAGATTCCGCCCGTATCCGCGTCGAGAACATTATCCGCTCCGACATCGCCACCGAACTGCATGAAATATTGGAGTTGTACTGCGAACTGCTCATCGCCCGCGCCGGCCTGCTCGACAGCCACACCTGCGACCCGGGCCTCGAGGAGGCAGTCAAGAGCATTATCTATGCGGCGCCCAAGACGGAAATTAAGGAGCTCCAGGTCGTGCGCCAGCTGCTCGGTGAGCGCTACGGCAAAGAGTTTGTGGTGGCGGCCATGGAGAATACGGACAGCAAAGTGTCGCCCAAGGTCGTGCGCAAGCTGAGCGTGGTGCCGCCGAGCGACGAGCTGGTCAACGGCTACCTGGAGGAGATTGCGCGCGCATATGGTGTGCAGTGGCCACGGCGGGTGGCTGCCGGCGAAGATTTGGGCGAGGCGCCGAGCCTGATTGACGACGACATTACTGTTGCAGGTGGAGAAGAGGACGGCTATGATGACAATAAGGGCGACAACACCAACGGCGGCGGCGGCGGCGGAGACCTCACACTGCCCTCGACACCCGGCAAAATACCAGGCGTAGCAGCAGCGACGTCGGCCAGGCAGGCCAAGACACAGGAAGAGCTGACCCGTGCCACGCCGCCCTCCAACGAAGTCCCCGACTCTCCGCCGCTGCCATTGCAGGTCAATCCGCCCACACCCTCGACCGACAACATTCACCCCAAGGTCACACTCGACTCGCAGGAACTGAAGCCAGCAGCATCCCCGACGGCCGCCAGGAGCAGTCCGGCACCGGCGGCCGCAAAGCCAGCGCCAAGACCGTCGTTTGCGAACCCGGCACCCCGGACATTGGTTGCGAAGAAGAAGGATACTGTGGACGACGAGCTAGCAAGGCGGTTTGCCGAGCTGAAGCGGAGCTGAGGTGGTGATGGAGTGGTGGAAGCGAAAGCGTCATTTTGTGCCAAGCGTTACTTTTGCGTTGTACTATCCCTTACTTTTATGCATCTCATATCCAGCTTTCACGTTTAGAGTCTATGTTTAATGCCATTACGCCAATACTTGTGTGTTCATCACGGGCAACGGTTTGTATTGATATGTCCAAAAGTGAAAAAAAGGATGGCCCTGTCCAAAACGCCTGCCAAAGAAAAATAAAAGCGTCGTATCAACGCGAGATTAAAAGAAGTAAAAAGAAAAGGACACCCAAACGCCGTATCGTATGCCGTTACATCACTGCCCCCTTTTCAAAAATGCTTTACAAGTGCACTTTCACTCCAGCTTGTCCAAGTGCTCGAGTCGTGTGAGCACTACTTGCTTGCTCGTCTCTTCAATCTCGCCCGCCAAGAACACCTCGTCGAGGATCGCGTACACCTTGTAAAAGTTGAAGACCAGGTCGAGCTCGCACACGTTGCCGAAGAAGGAATCGAGTACCTCAACGAAAAAGTGAATAGCCTCGAGGTACGCCAGTTCGTTGTCGTTGGTGTCGACACATGCGCAAAAGAAGAGACCTGCGTACCGCCGGTAGACGACCTTGTGGTTGCGGAACTCGACAAAGTTGCTCTGGTACTTCTGGTCACGCGGCGCCACGAGACGATGGACCTCGCCCTTAAGTTTGATCTTTTCGTCGTCGGTGTACGGCACGTACCATTTTGCCAGCCGTGTCTTGCCTCTTGTAGATAGTAGCTGCGGTCAGTATATGTGATGTGTCGACGGTAGATTGTAGCTTTTGTTCGGGAGAAACTCACTGCCGGTTCTGGATGAGAATAAAGGAAAGCATGCCGGGCGACGGGTGGGCGGGATGCCACGGAAAAGTAGACGAAATGGAGGAGGATACGGTCGGGGTGTTTAACCGTCAAAGGGAAACAAGATTGCGTCTGGCCGAAGCTTGCGGCGCGGGTCGTTGAAGAAAGGGGGGAGGGGCAGTCGGACAGTCGGGTATTCGTCGCGTTGGTCGTCGGACTCGTCGTTGGAAAGGGGAATGCTCTGCGACAGTATCCCGTAGTGGTTTTGACGGAAGCTGTGCAGGGTGCAGTGGTTTGGCGTTGACGTGAACCTCGTCCCAGAAAAAACGGTGTTGAGGAAAGGAGGGGAGACCGAATAGGAGCGGCCGGCGGAAGCCAGCGGCAGAAAATAGCGGGTCACCACTATCGCCGCGCAAGCAACAGGTCCCCTAAGAATGGTAGAAATCATGCAGTCGTGCCTTCCCTCCAGTGGACTGGGCCTAGCCCTTTGCGCCTTCCTTCGCTGTGTGTGACCGATCGAATGACTAAGACTGCCAGTTGCCCCTTTTGGACCCTGTGTTCCTGGAACCGTCTGTTGTTGACTTCATCTATTTTTCTGTTCTTCCAACTAGCCAAGTTTCCTCGTTATTTTCAAGTATTTTTGCTCTTTGGTCACTGCAGACGCGCATCGTCTCAATATGGGACCCTTGTACCCTATTGCCACCAACACTGCGGCCAAGCACGAGAGGATGCGGCGCGGGCGCTTCTGTCAGGTACAATCGAGATGTTGCAGCCTTTCTGCATATTTCAAGATATGTTCCATCTCCCCTTGCATATTCTTTTCTGTCTGTTGTTTTCTTAGCAACGAAACTGCATACTGACATAGGTTGCCAATGGGGATGGCCCCTGGGCGTGAAAGGCCAAGAAGAGAGCCGTTCGGCTTCCCGTGCACGCAAACTCATCAACACATGCGGGCTGCATTTTCTCCTTCGGGCGAGCTCTGCGAAAGTATCCAAGAAACTAAGACGTCGCTAGAAAGGCACGGCCGACCTCTCATGACCAGTGATCTTTCGGCGCTTCTTGTCGGTTTTTACGGCCTCCCCAGGCCACCAGCACGCTCGAGCTATGCGACATTCAGTGTCAAAGTGACCGGCGACCAAGTCTGGCCGATCAAGTCAACGGTCGCCCAGGAATCCGCCTGCCTTTTTGTGTTCCAGAATTTGGTTCTCCCTTCTAGAAAGTTTCTGTTCTGGCCGTTGTGAAGAATTGATCGACATGAAATCCCGTGACTTTGTCTCATCTCTAATTCTAGCGGAGAGAGCCTCGTTCGACTCAACCACCAGCAGACTCTCATCTCTGCTGTTGAGGCACCATCTCTTGATGCGAGTTTCGTTGTGTTGATTTCTCATTTTGCTTAATATCTACTGCTCAATCCTTCGTCTTCGGTGCCTTCGCCGTTGTGTTCATCACACATGTCACTCCGTGGGTCTGTAAGGCACAGCTTGCGGCTAAAAGCGATCAATAAATTGCACACATCAAAGTCAACAAGCAATGGCCCCTGAACCGCACAGAACGGTTCCAAAACAGCTGTTACCTGTTTTTTCTGTTTCTTCTTGTCTATTCCATGTATTATTCTCCGTCAGCCACTCACTTGATCACTGCATTTGTATGAAATTCTGCTCGTGATGAGCATCGCCAGGTCCACAAATATTTATACGGCGATGAGGCCCCCGAGCCTCATCTACGTTTTGATCTTCCGCTCCCTTTTTCTCTTTTTCTAGTGATTTACCTGCTCACTACGCCTTTCGTTTTTTTTTTTTTCAAAAATTGTGGTCTTCTTACAGACCAGTTCACTCTTTACCCCAACTTTTTTTTTTTCGCTCCTTCAGCCTCTGCCGATGACCTTGACAAGCGTCCAAGTGGCTAACATCGCGGATGACCCACTGATTTACATTCCTTACCTCCATCACCAAAATCGTCTCAACGAACCCATAGAGTATAATTTGCTTTTATAAGTTCAAGCGTTCGCTCAATATTCTTGACTCTTTGTTCTTTCTTTTCTTGGAGCCATCATCTTTTACCCTCTTTAATTCTCATATCGGCATTATTTGTTCCGACTTGGCGATTCTCGACATCACCATCGTTTCTTTTGCTTTTCCTTGCCTGATACGACAACTTGCACGATTTTTTTATTTATATTTTTATTTATATATTATTTTTTTGATAACGATACAACAAAGGCGCACTACAAGCATGAAGTCTTTTTCCTTTGCAGCCATTTCTTGGCTTCTCGCAACACAGGTGGCAGCTGCCCCTTCTCAGCTCAAGGCCCGTGTCGCAGGTCTGAACGCGGCTCCCAACACCTGGCCGAACGCAACGACGCCGAGCTCGTCGGCATTCCGTGCTAGGTCGCCCACGGGCACCGGGTCCTTCCCAAGCAGTACTGCTGTTCCCATTGATGGTGGCTCTGACAGTGGATTTACGTCGGCACTGTACTTTTCCAATAGGTACGTTCTGGATCTCAAACCTTATGCTTCATGATTAGAATGTTCGCTAACCATTGTATTAGCGGTGCGCTCCTGCCCAACCAGCTTCCTGTCAACAACATCTCCCACATCCTGTACGCATTTGCCAGCATTTCAACCGATGGCACAGTGTCCTCTGGCAGCGCCGCTGATACTGGTTCTGCGTCTGGGACAAGCTCGGTCGATGGCACGGGCAGCACACTTGTAGCAGGCCATGTCGAGCAGCTCTTCGCCCTCAAGCAGGCGAACCGTCATCTCAAGGTGCTTCTGTCCATCGGCGGCTCCGGATCGGGTGATACATACTCGGCTGTTGCTTCGACGGAAGCCAGCCGCCAGCAGTTTGCCAACACGACGGTCCAACTTGTGACCGACTGGGGCTTTGATGGCGCCGACATTGACTGGGAGTACATTACTACTGATGCAGACAAGGCCAATGCTGTCCTTCTGCTGCAGGCCACGCGTGAGGCGTTTGATGCGTACGCCGCACAGCATGCCCCCGGCTACCACTTCCTCATGACCTTTGCCAGCCCGGCAGGCTCCCAGCACTATACCGTTATGGACCTCACGGCCATGGACAAGTACCTAGACAGCTGGAACCTCATGGCCTACGACTATGCCGGCAGCTGGAGCACCACAGCCAGCCACCAGGCCAACATATATGCGAACCCCGAGGTGGCCAGCTCCACAATTGTCAACACCGACACCGTTCTGTCGTACTACTTTAGCCAGGGCATTGCCCCGAGCAAGATCAACCTGGGCCTGCCACTGTACGGCCGCTCGTTTGACTCTACCGCCGGCCTGGGCGACTCGTACAGTGGCGTCGGCCAGGGCGACCTGGAGGCGGGCGTCTGGTCCTACAAAGACTTGCCGCTGGCGGGTGCCTACGAAGCCTACGACGACAAGGCCATCGGCGCCTACAGCTATGATGCCACCTCGCAACAGCTCATCACCTATGACAGCCCCGAGTCGGCCCTCAACAAGGCGCTGTACATTAAGCGCAAAGGTCTCGGCGGTGCCTTTTTCTGGGAGGCCAACGGCGACGCCCAGAACGAGCGCAGCCTTGTCGGCCTCTTTGCCAAGCAGTTTGCGCAGCCGGCCACAGGCCAGAATCTTCTCAGCTACCCGACGAGCATATACGCAAACATCCGACAGGCGACGGCTTCGTCGTAAGGTACTGTATCTCTGCTTTGAATTTTTCCTCCTTCTTCCTTCTTTTCTCTTCTCTCTTGTGTCTTTTCCCTTTGTTTTATACCACAAAACCAGACCCTGTCACTTGGTATTCGTCTAGACTTGGATGGCACTGCTTCGCTTTTAAAAAATGTACTTTACGTCTAGGAACGGGTAATATTTGTCGTGTTGGATGGCTTCTTGTCTCTTTTGTTGGATATCTTTCTTGTTTCTATTCTTTGCCTGTTGTACATCACACAGGCTCTTTTTTATTTTTATTTTCACGTCCCGTTTTTTGGTGGTAACGAGCCATCTTTTTTCCATATCTCGTGTATGTATCGAATACGAGAATAAAAGCTTGCCACAATCGATCATGTCGAACAATAAACATTCTGTGTCGACAAACGTCTTAGACAGAACTGTGCGAATTAATACTTGTATAAAATGCACTGTTCTATTTACTGTGCATCCTTAACTCGTCGGAGAGACTGTTCACGTGACTTTGTGTAGGCTTGGGCCCCACACCAAGTGCCCACGTCCCCTGCCAGCCTTCTGTCTCCATTCCAGCATCCACCACCAAACCATCACGACCGTTCTCCCTATCCTTGACAAACCGGCATCGCGACAACGACCACCCCGCATCCCGCGGCTGCATCTGTCTGTATTCTTTTGCCGCTTCTTTCTGGCTCTTTTTTGGAACATTTTTTTTGGTTATTTCTCTTTATTCTCATTCTCTGTATTATTCTATCGGGCATTTACGTCTTGGCGCATCGCGACACTTTTGCGCCGTGTATGATTACGACATCGATTCGCATCCGCGCAGACGACAGAAAAAGCGCGGCCCTATCGCTTCACTCTAATTGACCTCCTCCGTCGGCGACGACACTCCTACCGGCGAAGCCCGCCCCGACCACGCGCCCTCCGCGTGTCCAACAGCTGTCATCATGGGCGACCGCGACAAGCAGAACAAGTACAAGCAGGAGATCCAGCAGGTGAGTAGCCGTCCGCCGGTGCTGTGCGCATTCTATGTGTATCCATATTCAGTGTCGTGCATCTCCCGTCTGTGGCTTTGTGGCTTTCGGTCCCCGATCTCTCATAATGCGCAAACTGCGGTGGTTTCCGATGGTGGTTTTCATGGTGGATTTCGCGGCCTGCTCTCCCGCTTTGAGCTAGCTGTCGTTGTGTAACGTCGCCGGAGCCGATCAGTGTCGGTGTCGGTGTCCGATCACGTTATTTTTGAGGAGGGGTGCCTAGCTGTTTTGTTCAATGTTTTGCTCTTTTTGCCCCTCTCGCTCTCTTCACTTTTCACTCTCCTGCACACATCTTCAACGCATTTTTCGACACATATACTCGACTACGACTTCGACTTCGACATCGCGGCATTTGTACAACACGCTCCGATATTTTCTCTTTCCTGAGTTCAGCAGCACATTCTTCTTCATAGTTCGCACATTTTGCACACGTGCATCTGGCAATGAAGCGAAAAAATCAGCCCCCGGCGATCACACTCCCACCGCCTCACCCGCCATCCATGGTCATCGCGCCGCCCAGTCCCCCGGAACCCTACCAAGGGAATGGACCTCTCGCCGTGCAGCCACCACGGCTGCTGCCTCTGCTGCCTCTTTTGCCCATGCCGTCGCGAATGTTTGAGCCTGCTGTCACGTCGACAGCCCATGGCCAGGCCATGGCACCAGTCATGGCTCCCCTCATACCGCCCACCTTGGCCCCGACGGCAGTCCCGGCTGCTGCTCCCGCGATGAACTCGATGAATGCGACGGTGTCCTCGACAACTGCAGTCCCAGACCCGACCATGAGCTTGGCCATTCAGGTTCCTGCTCCTCCCAAAGGCTGCAAGCGAGCCCCGCGCAAAAAGAAGGACGCTCCTCCTGCCGAAGCGCCTGCCGTCCAAGCACTTACTGTTGAAGCGTCTTCTGCCGAGGCCAGCATGACAGTCGTCAAGACTGTCAAACGCCGCAAGTCGCGAGCCAAGCCCAAGCCCAAGAAAGAAGATCCCAGCCCGGCCGAGTGCACGGCAAACGCGGTCAAGCAAGAGGCAACAGCAGAAGCGCCGCCTGGGGTGAAGGTGACAGCCGAGGTGAAAGCTGAGGTGAAAACAGAGGCGCAAGAAGAGGTGCAGCCAGAAGTGCAGCCAGAAGTGAAGCCAAAGCCCAAGCGCCAGAGAAAGCCAAGACAGCCCAAGGCACCCAAGGCACCAAAGGAACCGCCCAAGGAAACGCTCCAAAAATCGACACAAGAAGCAGCCAGTGACGCTCCCAAAGATCTTCCAAAGGAGTCGACAAAGGAACCACCAACGGCACCGCTAGTGGAAGCACAGAAGGAGCCAACCAAGGAACTTTTCAGGGAGCTGCCCAAGGAGCTGCCCAAGGAGATGCCAAAGACAACAGCCTTGGTCGAACCACCGAAACGGACCCGGAAGAAAAGCGCAAGAGCAGAGGATGTGAAGAGTGTCGAGCGTGTTAAGAGTGTTGAGGGTGTGGCTCGGAACAAGCCCATGTAGTACATGCGGTCCATTGCGCAGACTCAGACCACACAGGCCTCGGAAACCACAGAGGCCACGGAGATGCACTGCATGCCCTTCATTCCACCCAATCTTGGTAGAATCCAGAGTGACTTACGCGAATTCTTCATACAGATGATGTACGTTAGTGGCGAGACTGGCGAACCATCCCTTGAAACCCTTGCCATCATCGAAGAGATTGTCCGGCAGCAGGTCATTGAGCTGGTAGGTCTTCCCTTCCTCCCCTTAACCGGGACCCTGTTCCACAGAGCCTCAGAACTGGTTTGTCAGCTAACACTGTCTTTAGCTGCGCAGTTGCACAGAGTTGGCTGCTCGCCGTGGATCCCGCAGTATCACGATCAACGATCTCATCTTCCAGATTCGCCACGACGCGCCCAAGGTGTCGCGTCTCCGGACGTTCTTGTCATGGAAGGACGTGCGCAAGAACGTCAAGGACTCGGACGACAAGGGTGCCGACGACATTGGCGGCGGCGAAGACGTAGCCGGCGCGCCCTTGGCCGGTGCCCCCGTCGACGACGGCGCCAAGAAGAACAAGAGGAACAAGCAGGTCTTGCCCTGGGAGCCGGTCTCCTTTTTCAACCAAGAGGTGCCCGAGCGCGACGAAGAGGAAGACGAGGAGGAGGAGGAGATGAACTACATTACGCTGCAGCGCTTGCGCAAGGCGGACGAGCGCACCAAGGCGATGACCAAGGAGGAGTACGTCACGTGGTCCGAGTACCGCCAGGCGTCTTTTACCTACCGCAAGAGCAAGCGGTTCCGGGAGTGGGCCGGCTTTGGTATTGTTACGGACAGCAAGCCGTCCGACGATATTGTCGATATTTTGGGATTTTTGACGTTTGAAATGGTCCAGACACTCACAGAAGAGGCGCTTCGTATCAAAGACCACGAGGACCAGTGGAAGGAGCGCACGGGCGACGAGGCGCGCGGCACCAAGAAGCGCAAGCTGACCCAGGGCCTGTTTAACTTACCGGGTGAGGGCCGGACGCCCGTTGAGCCGAAACACATCCAGGAAGCCTTCCGGCGGCTGCAGGCACGCCAGAAGAAGTACCGTGCCATGCTCAACGGCACGCGGCTGCCGTCACGGCCAAGCCTCAAGCTAGTAAGTATCCGTCCTCTATTCTCCATGCTGATATGCTCCTCGCTAACTCTGGTTTCACAGTTCTAATCTGGCTTTCCCTGGCTTCACACGTTGTATCTTTCGGGTTTTCATTTTTCCCATTTTCCCAGCTAGTTCTGCTTTCAGGTTACCACTGGCGTTTAACGGAGTGCACTGCTTCTTTTGTTTTGGCCGGCTTTGATTCCGCATTTGGCGTTTTGTATTGGCTCTTGGGAGAAGCGAAAAGAAGTGGTTGGGGACTTGTTCCATTCGCTGGACAATTCAATATCTCGGTTCATTGATTATCAATCTCAAAACAACGATATTTCGTTCTTAACATCATGCTTTGTTTTATTTTCATGCTCTGGTATCGTGTGTAGGCTAGTAGTTCTATGCAATGCTCTCATGAAGCAATTTCTACTTCTCATACAGCTCTGACCAGGCCGTGTCAAAGTAGGCGCCCTGCGATCCCCAGACAACAACATAGTGACTGGCCAGCAGTCCCCACTCCTCGACCTCATCCAGCCCCTCGAGCCGGTTGACACGCTCCTGCTCGTCGGCGGGCACCCACGCACTCCAGATGTCATCTATGGTCCGGTGCTTGGCCCGCGCGAGACCGGCTTCTGTGCGTAGCCGTGCCTCTTGTGCGGCCCCGTCGGTGTACACTGCCAATGTAGGCATCTCGATACCGCGGCTCGCGAGATTGGCCACCATGGTGCGGCCGAATGCATCAAAAGGCCGGATGGGCTCGTATATGACTACGCCCAAACCGGAAGTAGGCGACGGTTGAATACGGTCGGCAAACCAGCGAAGCACAGCTGTGGCTTCGGGTGGCTGCAGGTAGCACAAACAGCACTCCGAGACCAGTAGGGTCGGCACATCCGAGCGGAGGCCTGCCAGCACGGCCTCTTTGTCGGTGCCATCGATGCTCGTGCTGCTGCCGGCACCACCTGCCAGTTCACGCAGATCCAGGCCATGGGCCCAGAGCTCGTTGCCATTCCCCAGCTCGGCCCTCCAGCTGCGATGAATCCCGACAGTTCCAGCCAGAGGTGTGTGCTCTGTCACTGGACCGGCCAACACTGACCGAATCGCTGGCACAGACTGGACGATACTGCGTTTGCGAGCGCAGACTGTCGGGAAATCAATCTCATGGTAGACGACGTTCTGGAAGGCGGGGTGGCCATCTGCTTGCTTTTGTGCCAGCAAACGGAGACTCCGTGTGTCGGTGCCGGCGCCGAGTGAGACGACTTGTCGCACCTGTAGTGTCGGCGATGAAGTTGCCGGTTGTGATGGATCGGGTGTCGTTTCTCTCGACGTAGCTCCAGACAAGAATGCTCGAATAATCTTATCCAGACCCTGCGTCCGTGTATATGTGCCTTTAACAAAGGAACAAAGTTGTCAACAGCAGCCCAAAGCAGAGTAAGCACTTTGATTCCTCACTCACCCCTATTGATAATGGGCAGCCGTCTTGGGGCCGGTCCGCCGCCATCACCGGCAAAATACTGTGCAAACTGGTCTTCCAGCAGGCCAATGTCAACAGCACTCATTCGCGACAGTGCTGCGTCCGTGTCGGTACTCTGGATAATGCCGGTGTGGTCCATTCTCCTAGACATGCCGCCGCCGTGCTGTGAAGGTGGCTGGAAACCCGGCTGCCCTGAACCTGGAGGTCCCATTCTAGAACTACCTCCACGGCCACCAAATCCCCGACGTCCACCACGCCCTGCTCGTGGCGGTCCACTGCCCAGCCGTCCGAGCAGGTTAGGTATAGACGGAGCTGCCATGGGCTGTGGAGGTGCTATACTCGGTGCCGGAGTCGGTGCCGGGTTCGATTCCGGAGCTGCAGTGGAAGCAGCTCCGGAGCCCGGAGGTGGGGGTCCTGGTGCTGGCGGTGAGGCCATTGTGTCTCTATTTTTGCCGTGTGCGTATCTCAAAGCAGCCAAGAGTTCTCGATGTGTGATTCCCAATGCTTGATCCACCCGTTCTTGGCTGTGCGGTGAGCGAGTCCTGCGAGTGGAGTTGTTGACAGTACGACGCAAGTCTCTTATGTATACACAACCCTGCGATCACGGCTTCTGAATCTTGTTAACGAATATTGTTGGCGGGTGTCGCCCCCAAGTCTACTTGAAGCCTCCCAAGCTCCTGGTGTCTGGCGTGTGGGTGGGGTCCCCCTAGCGGCAGGAACGATTGGCTCACAACGCCTGGTGGGCCCTGCCAAAACCAGCTCGCCTCCTCGCAAAGCAAGCTTAAAACTGCTTAAAGTCGGCAGGGCTATTCTCTATTGCGGAAGCTGCTTGGCCTCTTAGCCTCTGTCCTTTGTTTCGTTCTCGGAGACATCGACAGAGGATCTCGTATTCAGCTCCAATTCTACGTCGTAGGAGAGATCGATTTTGCTATTTGTGGGCTTGTGGCTTCCCGCCAGCTCTTGCCGTTTCTGCCGTTGTTGCCTTTGTGCCTCGTACCTTCCACAGGCGCTGGAGAAACAGCTCTCATAGGGCAGGACCATGACGTATTTATGGTGTCGCGTGTATTCCAACGGCGGCAGGCGCCACCAGCGATCACTGGGTATCGCATTAGACAGATGGAAAGAACGACATCTAGCGGTGACAAGGTACAACCTGACTGTCAGATTACCTCTCTGGTGGCCACTGTGAGACTGTCTCGACTGTGTATTGTTTTGCTGTGCGTCTTCTCAATGTGTGCCGCTGTCATTTTGCATCATCCGACAGAGTGCTCCCAGCCAACCGTGTGGTCGTATTCGTCTACTTTCTTACGCAATTTGTTACGCCGTGTTCCGTTTTTCTTACCCCATACAAATCCTTCTCTTTTGGAGGGGGCAACAGCGACCCTGCAGAGCCCCAGAGAGGTCACTTCCACACCCACAGTCTCGACAATTCAAATGCAGCTGCGACCCCGTAGACCATTCGTGGTTGCCGTTTCTTCCGTTTCGTGCATTTTGTGGGTAAGGAAGGCGCCAAACAGACCGCAGAGGTCCTTGCGAAGTTTAAGAGTGGTGATCTAGCTTTGTATGGCGCGACTAGCCCCAAAATGTGGTTGCCTACGGCCCACGACGCCGCCCCTCACCCACAAAACGCACCAAAAGCCTGACAAGGTTGCGCCTGCCCTTGTCGCCTGTTTCTTTGTAAAGCGGGTTGCCCGGCCTTTTTGCCTTCACTTCGAACAAAAGGAAGGAGCCCACGTTGACTTCCTTAACCCCCTTACTTTTCCTTTTTTTTCGTTCTGCATCTGTCTTCCTCGACTTTTCGCGATCTCTTTCTTTTTCCTAACCATCGTTGCCAATCCATCAACGCCACACCTCATTTCACCCTCAATTCTGCATTCCTTAGCCGCCAAAATGTCGCAAATGCACGCTGCCGCTATGGGCCTCTCCGTCCTCAAGCGGAGTCTGGGCGGTAACTTCGACTCGCCCGACACGCCGGACACGCCGCATGGCCCGACGTACAACTTGCCGCCGCTGACTTGGGGCCTCGTTGCCCTCATCACGCTCGTTTTCCTGCCGGCCTATCTTTGGGTAAGTTGTTGATGAAAAGCAAAGAAAACCGATGAGATTCATCAACACCAAAGGAACGATGAATAAGTCCCACGTCATGCTGACCCACTTTACTTCAGACCTCCTACTCGATCAAGTCCGTCTACACGACGCTGGCCATCGTGGAGAACCCGACTCCCGCTGCGTACGAGGCTGTGGCCAGTGATGACAATGATGCTGCTCCGGCTACTGTCCCCAGTGCCGATGCCGCCGCCGCCGATGAGGAGGCTGCTGCCCACGCTGTCGGTGCTAACAAGCCCATCACGGCCAGCATCCGCCGCACCTACAAGCTGCTCCGTGCTGCCAACGGCTGGCGCGGCAACTTCCGCGGCTTCTGGCTGGCGGTCCTCATCTTCATCCTGGCTTCTATCGGCACCGCCGTTCTGTCGGCCATCCCCTTCGTTCCGAGCTTCGTTGCCGGCCTGATTGTGTCTCTGGGTCTCGTCCAGCTGCAGACTGCTTGGGTGCACACCGCCATCCGTGCCACGCCGTCGACTGTCCCCGTGTGGCGCAACCTGCCGCCTTTCCGCCGCACCTTTGAGGCCACCTCCATCCCCACGTTCATCCAGTGGGCTGCCAGCTTCATCCCCACCATTGCCAGCGTGCTCGTCGCCCGTGCCCTCAAGCTCGACAAGTACGACGTCCGCTACCCCCACGATGTCCCCGCCTACTCGCACGACATGATCTGGAAGACTATTGTTGTCTTCCTCGTGGTCCTCGTCCTCGTCTTTGGCCTCACCATCCCCGCCAACGTGATCCTTGTCCGCGTCCAGTCCAGCCTGCTGCCCCCCGATGAGGACACTGTCGTGCCCTTTGACCGCTCCTTCAACGGCACTGTCGAGCCTGCCGTCGTCGGTGGCCGCTCGTTTGTAACCATCCGCGATGCCTTCCGCACCTTTTCGCGTGCCTCGTGGAAGCGCGTGTACCTCCTGTACATCAAGTTCCACGTGCTCTCGATCCTCATCAACGTCGTGTACCTGGCCATTGTTGTCCCTGTTGTCGTCCTTACCAGCCAGAAGGTCGACCCCAACAGCAACTAAGCAGCACACGCGGTTAGATGCTGTCAGACCTGTTTTCAATGGCTGCTGTACGTTTACTGCCAGCGGAAACAGGTTAAAACTGTTGGCTCATTCTCAATGCCAGGCCCACAGATGAGTTAAACAAACAACGCCACTCCTCTCTATCCAACTGGACAATGTCAGCACCTTGTAAGAGGACCATGGTGGATAGGGAGAGTGCTTCACTTACGAATACGGATATGACGCACTCCCATAAGGATGCAGAATTGTCAATCAGAAATCACCTACTCCATACTTTTTTTGCTCTTGGTCTTTTTTAGCACTATTTGAATATTTCTTAGTCTTGGTTTCCGTGCTTTATTTTTATTTTTATTTTGCATGATTTGTTTTGAATATATTTTGATTTTGAGATTTATCAGAAATAAATCTCCACTCATGTGCGAGTTATTTTCTTTATGAACATATTTTACCAAGTAAATAAGTTACAGTCACAATAATCACCAGCAATCACTGCCATCTTGTTTACATCACTCTCGATATCCTGTCTATCGTGCCAGGTTCTTTTCCTTCTGTCGACATTCTATTTCTCGTTGTATTTCACTATCCCTTTCCCCCGAGATGTGCAGTGCCGAGAATCGGGAAGGTATATACTATTCTGCCACGCTGTTGTCATTTCCTGGCAGATATAAACAATCGCTCATCTGCCAGTCAATGCCGAACAATGCCATCCTACGAGAGTTGTTGTAGGCACGAGGCACAAATTGGATACGGACCCGTGTGCTCTGACCCGGCTCGCTCTTTGATGCGTTTGATATGCCATGTGAATAAGCCGTTGCATTACCTTTTACACCCTTTTGCTACGACGCATTGTTCTTGAGCCAGGGTACTGGATAAAAGCCCAAAACCAAACGACGAAACGACTGTCGCCTCTCGCGTCTCCCGAGACTTTCTCTCTTTTTTTGTTTCCTTCGCTCTCTCGTCTCGAAACGATCAGCACCGGGCCAGATCGTCACATGAATGCAAATGCCGTCTGCTTTACAGTGTCTAGTCGTCTGTTCGTCTACTTTGCAGCCTGTGCCGAGCATGCTCGCAGAGGCCTCTGGATCGAGTCCGCGATTCCAGTTAGAACTTTAGCCGACAAGTATGTGTATGCGTATCATCCGTTTGCCCTCCGCCTTACCAACGATGCACTTTACGTACAGCTTACAAGAAAAAGTCAAGATGTCAAAGAGATGTCAGATAGATGCCATCGCGTTCTCTTTTTTTCCCCCAGAGGAATGGAGTGTATCGTCATGAGAGACGGCCGAATGGTGCCTGCCGATCACTTCCGTGGCCAAATCCCGTTTGATGCAGCCTGCAGTTGTAGCTGCATCTTTGATGTCGTCCGCCCATCTCGATGGACTGTTGTCTGTATTTTGTTTGAATTCAACATTCTATCTCCTCTTTCTCTCTGACTTGCAGTTGAAAGAAGCAAACAGAGGGTTGCAGAAGGCAGATCCTCCTGGTGGCGCCGCCCTTTATCGAGCGAGACATCGATGCAGGCAAAAGGGGACAAGTACTCCGTATCAAGATGCAAGACACGAAAAAGGGGACAAATAGTGAACGGCGACCAATTGTATTTTTGTGTCTCGTAAGAAGACGAAAGCCACGGCAGTTCAGCCACGGCGACCGGCTTCAAAAGCAAGCCAAAATCGACTCCCGAGACAAAGTCCTGTGTTTCTGGTCCCCTCCCCCCCGCTCGCTCGACAAGCAAACCTGACCCAAAAGACGTAGAGACCTAAAAGACCTGCAAGGAATGAAGGGATCGACAGCGATTGCGCTTGTGTCCTGCAAAAGCAGCTGCGAAAAACTGCAGACTGCAAGCCCGACGCGGTGGCTGCATACCTTTGTATTACGAGAGGCTCATCGAGACATATATGTGAGCACCGCAGACAAAGAAACAGTTCGGCTTGTATATATGTACTCAGTGTGGTACTCCGTACTCTCGGTACCTTTGTCAACTCTCATTAAGCATCGACGCCGGCCCCCCCAGAGCGCTGCAACGCTTTTGCTGGCATGCTGCAACAAGCCGATTGTTCTTTCAAAGGCATGTTGCGATTAAGTTTACAAGTAAACATTGGGACGAAACGCGAAGCCTCTGACGTTATTGACTTTGACCTGTCAGACGGAGAATGTCCGCTACCTCGATATCTCGATGGGACACGGGATGTCGAAAAATTCCACTTGAGTATTTAATTATTGGGAGATTGGGACTGAACGTGGCGCCGAGGATAGAGTACGTCGTTGATTTTTTTTTTTTTTTTTTTTTTTTGGTGAGCCACTGAGCCGTGGCTTGTTCGGCTGTTGCCATCTGGTTGTCATCCTGTCATTTTGCCATTTTGCAATTATCGTCGCCTCATCGCATCGTCGCTCGCCGTTCATCTCCCTGATCTCCGGCAACGCTCTCCCTTTCGCCCATGGTGCCTCCCTGGCCGCTGTCATGCTGCTGGCACGCGTTGGTCAGGTAGATCGTGGAGAGAGAGAGGGTTTTGATCCTCAGGGAGGACATGCGCCGAGCAAAGGGAGGCACTGGGATAAACAGAACACAAACAGCGGGAAAACGAGGAAAAGCCATTCGGGTCGACAAAGGGGAAGATGGGAAATGGGGCCGCCTCTCGTGGATATTGACCTCATGAGCCAATTTTGTGGCACTTGCTCGCATCGGCCTCCCTTTGGTCGCTCATCCGTTGCTCATCTGTCGCTCATTTCACCGTTCTGTCCTCGTTCGCTCGCTACGAGTAGTATCTAGCAGTCAACAGTCGACGGCCGTCTCTTTGATGAGATGTACGTTCTGTTGGAGCCCTGCATGGCCCTCGGACGGGCGGCGTGTCGTTCCTGTTGCCCGCCACACGGGCTCGATATTGACCTTATATTTAGGAGCTTTCCCCCGCCTTTGTTTTCTTCTTTTCTTGGAGGGTTAACAGCCGTCGCTGAATCCCTCTCGAGTGCTATAAACGGGCCGAGTGTGCCATTGCATCGCTTGCGCCCGCTTGTTCCCGAGTGTCCCGCAGGTAAAGTAGATGCAGACGGGACGAGATATCTCTGGTCGGTGATGTATATGTATAATATAGACTGCAGGTTGCAGACGATGAAGAAGGCCAAGACGGAAAAGAAAAGAAAAAGAACGAAGAGGATCGAAGACATCGAAGACATCGACAGTAGGGCGCCTGCCCAGACCAAACAGCGTCCGAGCACCCTCGGGCAGAATCCGCAAGGAAGCATGCCAGAGGTGGCTTGAATCACGAAACACACCACGCCTCCACGGCGAGCCCACATCTCCAGTTTGAGTGCTTGCCTACCAGTCTACTCCGTATGTTGCTTGTACTCCGTACGTTTTTGCTTTGAGTTGCTTGTTACAGCTGCTTGCGTTGCTTCGATTGCTTGAGTGGTTTGCACTTTCCTTGTTGCGAGCTAGCCCCTGGTCTGCTGGAGCGCTCCTTCCCTCTTCGAAAGTTCCTCCGTTGGCTCCTTCCCCGTTCCGCGCGCACACCCTCGCTCGCTGCTTCCTGTTCTCCTCTTCTGTTCGTCTCCTGGCCCCTTTGCGTGCTGTGCAGAAATGCTTGCTGGCGAGAAGCTCATTTCGGCACGTCGCTAGCGCCAACCCAGCTGCACATTGTGATTGGTGTACCTGACGGCTTAATTCCTCCCCTGTTTTCTGTGCCGCATGATTGGGCCACCAGCCACACTAGTCCCCATCTACTCCGTAGTCTCAAAACAGACCCACTATACTAGTGCAACAAGGCGGTTTTGACAACAAACCTTTTGGCCCAAGTCAACACCCCTTGTCAACAAACCAAACACCACCAAACGACCACCTCTTCCCCCCGGTCACGACCACCACCAACGCACACGATGGATCCTGGACGCGGTGTCAAGCCGCTCATTCAGGCGTCCAAGCCACGAAGGACAGGCGGCAGGCAATGCAAAACGAAAGCCTCGATGGCGCAGGAGTTTCTGAAATTTGGGGAGGCGTCGAGAAAGAGAGGCCCTTTTTCGGCCTTGTGCCATCGTCTTTGATGTCTTCATCTCATCGTTTCTTCTTGTGCTCCTATCGTCTCGTCCGTCCTACGAGTTCTAAGCACGGCCCGCTTGCCAGCTCGCCGGTCGCCCATTTCATATTACCCTAGCTCCAGACAAGATTACTGCAATATCTCGCACACGCGGGCCCTCAGATGAAGATGAGCAGGGGTGGGGAGTTACTCCATGAGAGACACGACGGCTTTTTCCCCAGAAGAGATTTTCTTCTTTTCCTCTGGCTTGGCCCCTGTCACGCCCCATGTTGGCCATCCGCCAGACCATCCAGACCGTCCCAAGGCCCCCTCAAGGTTTAATTTCATTTAACCTTTTCTCTTTTAGTACTGGCCTTATTTCCCTCTTCATCCTCCTGCTCCCCTTTTTCTCGTCTCTCTTCTCTTTCTCTCCTTCCCCCGGTCTCTTCTGTTGTGCAACAAGGTCGTTTTTTTCCCACTCGTTTTTTCTTCGTATTCTGTGCCTTGTCTGCACATCACACTCCTTTTGAATCTTTCCTTCATTTTCTTTCTTCACTGGTTTTTTGGTTTGTTTACTGCAAAGACGCTCGTTCGTCTCTTCCCTTCTTTTCGCCATCACCATTTTTAACGCTCCTCAGCAAAACAACAACAAACGCTCCTTTCGTCTTTTTTACTATCAAACGGAACACCACTTTGAAGCCTTCAGCACGCAAACGCGAACGACACGCATACCATCTATCGTCTTGCCAGCAGGATCACAACTACAACTTATCTTTCTTCGACAACATCTACAGCACTCGAAACGGCGCTTGCGCATATTTTCTTTTCTACCCGGTCTTTCATATAAGAGCGCGATAACGCGACGCTCTTCACCCCCCCTCTCCAATGAAGTTCTCGACCGTCCCGGCCGCCATCGCGTCGGCGCTGGTTCTGGGCGTCGCCCAGCCGGCTCTCGGTGAGCTCCATGGCCACCGCGTGGCCCATCAGCACTACGGCAAGCGCAACGTCCACAACCACATCGAGGCCGCATCATTACAAGAGCGCCAGCCTGAGGCGGCGTCGCAACCCGAGGCCCACCAGAACGAGAAGCGCCAGCCGCGAACGATCGAGTCTCTGCCCGCCCTTTTCACTCGCGACTCGTCCTCGACATCCTCGCCGCGCGCCCGCGCTGTGTCGCGCAGCCATGTTGATGACATCCCAAAGGACCTCTCGAAGCGCGCCGTATGCTCGCTACCCGACCACCCTGATCTGTACGCTGTTCCCGGCGCATCAAATGGCGGCTGGGCCATGGCTCCCGATGTTCAGTGCACGGCCGGTTCTTACTGCCCCATTGCCTGTGTCTCCGGCAAGGTGATGGCGCAGTGGAAGCCCGGCACCACGTACACGTACCCCCAGTCGATGGACGGTGGTCTGTTGTGTGGCTCGGATGGCCAGCCTACCAAGCCGTTCCCGGATTCTCCTTACTGCGTTGATGGCACGGGCACCGTCTCGGCTGTCAACAAGTGTGGCTCGGTTGTGTCGTTCTGCCAGACTGTTCTGCCCGGCGACGAGGGCATGTACATCCCCACTGATGTTACCGGCACAAGCACGCTGGCTGTCCCCGGCCCGTCTTATTGGGCCAGCACTGCTGCACACTACTATGTCAACCCTCCTGGTACCACCGGTGCCGAGGGCTGCATTTGGGGTAGCGATGCGAACCCGGTCGGCAACTGGAGCCCGTACGTCGCTGGCGCCAACACCGATAGCTCGGGCTTGACCTACGTCAAGATCGCCTGGAACCCCATCTTTACTGCATCGAGCTTGTCCAGCACGAAGCCCACCTTTGGTCTGCGCATCGAGTGCAGCGGTAGCGACTGCAACGGCCTTCCCTGCGAGATTAACGCCGACAACATGGCCGACTTCAGCGTCACCAGCTCTGACTCTGCGTCTGGTGCCGGCGGTGCTGACTTCTGTGTTGCGACTATTCCCAAGGGTGGCAGTGCCAACATTGTCGTCTTCAACCTAGACGGCAGCAGCAGCAGCAGCACTGGCAGCTCGTCTTCTTCGGCCCCGTCGACGCACTCCTCGTCTTCGTCCTCGTCTTCGTCCTCGTCTTCTACGTCCTCTTCCACGACGTCGACCACTTCGACCACGTCCTCGTCGACCACGTCGTCTTCCTCATCATCATCGTCCTCGTCGTCTTCCTCCTCTTCTTCGTCCTCCAGCAGCAGCAGCTCCTCGAGCAGCTCGCACAAGACCTCGACCTCAAAGACGGCCGGCCCGACCACCTTTGCTGGTGGTATCTTCCACGAGAACGGCACTGTCTCCTCCATCCAGTCGACCAAGACTGGCAGCGTGACTGGCCCGACGACTGGCCTGGGCGAGGGTGGCTCGTCATCGACCCACGGCAGCGCGACGCCCTCGGCGTCTTCCAAGAACGAGGCTGTCAACCACAACCAGGGTGGTGCCGCCGTCGCCGGTCTGATTGTTGCTGTTGTTGCGGGTATGTGGCTGTACTAGGCTGCACCGCAACTAAAAATGAAAAGAAAAGCGAAAAAAAAAGAACCAAAAAACAACACCATCAAGCCTCTTGCTTCACACTTCTCTAACTTTCGATTCTTCTTTTGGGCCCGATTGGTCGCCGCTTGTGCCGGCTGACATCGGCATCCCACTTTTATCTTACACCTTTCCACCATTCTCACACATTACCGCCTTGACAACTCTGCCATCTTTTTTCGCAAAGCTCTGCATTTGGCTAGTACATATTATTCTTATATACCCATGGTCATTCCTGTCTGTCTAGGCGGGAGAGACTATTGTATGTTGACGACCCGTTGCCTTTTTATCCCCTTTTACTTTTTTGGGCAATTTGTCTGGACCAGGTGTTTTCTCATACTCGCATTTTATACCTTATACCTTACCTCTTCTTACTTGACATCGTTTGCGGCTACCTGGAAACTGGTCCTGGTGGTCTATAAACGAGACGGGTCTCCTTCTATTATATTTCTACTTCTTTTTTCTTTTTCGCTTTTATATGTGTGGCAGTTCTTTTTACCTTTTTTCTTTTATGCTGCCACAAACATATAGTTGCTGATTCTGGTTCACCTTTTATATACCCTTCTCCATTTTCTACCATTTACTTTTTTCCATATTTTCTACTTTTTGATCATTTTTGCGGGAAGGGAAAAAGGAGAGCATACCTGCATGGCTCGGCTTTGTTATTTATGCTAGGATTACACCTCTTTCTCGTTCGTTTGGGAAAGGGTTTGGTCGACGATTTATTTATTTGCAATGAAGTGATAGTCTTTTTTTTATATCTATCTAATTTTGAAGCATCTTGTTCTTGAAGTGACGGATGTTGTGCAATGGAGCTTCTCATATACTAGGCAAAGACAAAGACATAGCATATAACAAGAAAACACCTGCTCTATATGGCGGGATACAAACAAATGAAACGATGACAAACCCCCAGTATTGTATACCATGCAACTTTATACCTGCTGTAGTGTATCTATGTATCGAGTCTCTTATAGAACTGTGCTAAACTAACCTATACACAACGACTTTGATTTTTGTTTGCAGTTTCCAAGTACCAACGCCGAAGAGGTATATACAAGCAATACTTATAATCAAGAAAGAAAGAAAACCAATGTCCCAAACGCACTCTCTTGTCTTTTTGTCTCATGGCGCCTTCACCCAGGCCGGCACGCTATCAATGTCAACATCGTTGTTCTTTAACTGCTCCCGCATGACCTCGGCCACGGGCGGGAAACCAGCCAGCACGGCGCCCTTGGATTTGGCGCCCACAACAGCAAATTTGTGTGCAGCGTGCGCCACAAAGCCGTGCATCAATCCTTGTGCTGCCAGCGACGATACCACACTTTCAATGTCGGCCATTGTCACCGGCAGGTTGCCCCAGACCATACCCTCGCTCGGCCTCAGCTTGCGGATGCCCGTCGCAGGCGCCACGACTGTACTAGAGTTGGCTTCCCTGAGGTTGGCGGCGGCAGCGGCGCGCATAAACAGCGTATTGGTATGTTCGGCGCGCTTCCGTGGCTGTGGCGGCCGTGGTTCGGCTAGAACGTAGCCCTCGATCTGGTGCTGGGCAAGTGTTGCGGCAGCCAACAAGTCGGCCAGGTCGAGTGTCGGTGCTGCACGGCCTCGGGCCGCTGTGGCGGCCGACGAGACGATGGCGTCGCTGTTGGGCGGCGGGACGTAGGTCAACAAAAAGACGCGGCGAGCCAGTGAGCGCCACAGCAACGGGCGCAGGCGGTAGGATAGGGTCAACAGTAAGCGGTGCTTCACCAGCCAGGCTTCGTTCTCATGAAGCGCAGCCTGGAAAGCAGCAAAGTTTCCTCGTTTGACGGCCATGCCTATTCTCCCGAAAATGGGGTACAGCTCGTCGACGGCCTCGGGTCGCAAAAGGAGGGCTGGCGAGGGGAAGATGCCGAGCAGCAGTTTGGAGGGGATGAGGTAGGTGAGGATGAGGCGGCGATGGCGGAGGCAGGATCTAGGAGTTTGGCGGTAGGCGGCTTCGAGACACGAGGCGGCACGCTGGAAGTGGTTGTTCTCGAGGTGGAAGCGGCCAAGATAATAGAGGTAAGTAACGCGCTGTGCAGCAGGATAAAAGGCGAGTGGTGGGCCCGTGTTGGTGATGTTGGTGAACATTTGCGCAGCCCAGCGGGCTTTGTCGCCGGCAAAGAGCAGCTTGAGCACGAGATTGGCGAGCCGGTAGACGGCGACACGGCGGCCCTCGGGGCGGGCAAATCTGGCACTGCTTCGATCGGTGACACAAGCTGTGCAGACCTTCTGGATAGCGTCGGCGGCGCTCTCGACAAGCGACTTGCGCTCTTCATCACCGCCCGCGGCTGTGGCAGCACCGCCACCTGCCGCAGATGCCTGGACACCACGGGCCAAGTCTGGGTGATGGTGCATGACCATAGCAAGTTTCGCAATGGTCTCGCAGATGGCGACGCTGGTTTCGAGCATCACGGGCCCAGAAGGGTGGGTAAAAGCCGTTGTGCAGGCGCTTGTGTCGTTAGTAGGGGCGGCAGGAGAGATGGGCAGCATTCCTTATTCCTAGGGCAGACTCACGTTAGGAGACCACTCAAGTGAGAGTACAGCGCTGGCAAATCATCAAATTTGACGTCGCGCCAGTACAGCATGTAGTCCTTGATAAACAGAATAAAACTCAACCACGGCGCGCCGCCGCCACTGTCGTTGTCATCGTTCCGCAACGGCAGACACTTTTCGACCAGATTATGAATGCCCGCATCGTTCCGGAACTGTGTGCGTAGCTCCTCGCCCAGCTGGAAATACTGTGACGGCGCATCGGGCTCGACTCGCAGCCAGGCGCGCAGCGAGGCGCCATCCTGCTTCTTGACGAAGCCGAGGATGCTGCTGAGGAACTGCGTGCTCAGCGACATTGTTGGCCGGTTCATTCAGGCCGGCATGCCGGGAGGGAAAAGGAGAGGAAGGGTGGGAGAGGATAATGATGGATGATGGGCAAAATGTGGAAGCTCGGATTGAGGTCAAATGGTGAGGCTGGAAAGGGAAGAAGTGAGGTTGGAGTTGACACTAAAATGCGATCTGCTGCTACTGTACGGAGTAGGAAGCTGCGCCAGCCTTGTTCCAGGTGGCAGGCGCGACCGCTACAGAGCTCTGCAATAGTGGGGGCCAGCCAAGCTCCAGCAGAACCCTCAACAAGTACGACGCTCGACAATACGCAGCCTCGCGCACACGGTACTTTCATGGACTACGTTTTATCTTTTTATCTGGACAATTGAGCAGATTGAGCTTTTTAAGACGGACCTACACACTTCCTGAAAACATAAGCAAACAGCTACTTCCAAAGGCATTTTTAAGGAAATGGACCGATCTCGAGTTGAGAGGCTGCCAGGCCTATATGAGAAAGAGTTGTTCTGCCAAAGCTAAATTGCATGCAAATATGAACTGCCTATCTGACCTGATATGCGATGCCAAGGCCTTTCTATTCTGCCTTTGCTTTCCGCAAGGTCGTGGCCGTTCAGCGCTCTTCTCTGCGTTTTTCTCTCGTTCATCACAGGGTGTTCCATTTCCGGCGCAATTGTGTTTTACTTTATGTTTACACCGCATATATACTACTAAATACGCTCCAACACAAAGAATCACTCGTCACGAATCATCTCCCTTTCCGCAAATGCACAAAGGCAGACCTTCGAAGAGATGGGAGTTGATAGAGAAGTTGATGCAAGGACAGTGCGGAGAGAGTAAATACACCGTAGAAACGCACACTAACTGTGAATATTGCACAGTGCGCAGGCTCTACAAAAAAGTGGTCCCACCGACTGTCGCCCACCAATAGAATCGCCCCGCTCGCTGTGAGGCTACAGGGCGCCCCTTCCTTTCGCGTCTGCCAGCCAGAAAATTTACGCCAAGGGCTAGCAAACCTGGCTCTTTCCATTCACAGCTCTTTTGCTGCCTCTTGCCTGCACCTGCACCCGTGGCGCAAACCAACCTTGACCCTGACCCTCCCTTTAACTCTTTACGCCTTCATCGCGCACCACGACCACACATCACGACACGGCCACCCGCGACCTGTCTCGACCTCTCTGTTCCCCGTCGCCATCGTCTGGTCCCGTGCATCGACATCTTATCCGCATTGGCCATCTGATTCGCGTGACCCGACCCCGGCCGTGCCCTGCCCTTTGAGGCTTTCTCCTTTGTCTTTTTTTGTCCTTTTTGTTTTTGACCTTTCGACTTTCTTTTTCACGACAAAATCACCACCCCCCTCGACCACACCCCTACCTTCGCCATGAGTAGACGCGACGACTTCATCCAGGGCGAGGCCGAGCTCGGCTCTGAGGAGGAGGACGAGTCTTTTGATGGCGAGGAGGACGAGGATGACGAGCAGCCCCGGAGACGAGAGCGGCCATCGCGCATCGAAGACTCGAGTGAAGAGGAAGACGACGACGACGATGAAGAGGAGGCAGCCAAGGTGCGTTCCTCAGCAGCTCTCCAATCTTTTTGATATACACCCCCTCGGCTTTACTAACCTACCTTTCTTACAGATTCGCGAAGGCTTCATCGTTGACGAGAGCGAAGAGGACGAGGAAGATGGCGACGACGACAGTGGCCGCGAACGCAAACGCCGCAAGAAGCGGAGGCGGGCCGAGCGTGAGGAAGAGGCCCAGCTTGATGAAGAGGATCTCGATCTGATTGGCGAGTCACGGCCCGACTGGGAGCGCCAGACGACGACGGCCCCCAAATTCAAGCGTCTTAAACGCGGCCACCGCGACGAGGCTGGCCAGCGTAACGAGCGGCCCGACCTGGCCAAGATTTTCTCCGACGAAGAGGACGATGCCGCCGATGACCGCTATGCGCGCCCGGCCCACCGCGGCCAGGACGAGATGGACGACTTCATTGAGGAGGACTTCCCCGAGGACGAGGACGAGCGTCTGCAGCGCCAGGAGGACTTGGAGGTGGCCCGTCCCCGTGAGCGGTTTATCGGCGGCGTTATCGACACCACCGGCCTCGACAAGGATGCTCTGGACGATATGGACAAGATCTTTGGTGACGGCGGCGACTACGCCTGGGTTTTTGATATCGAAGACGAGGAGGAGGAGCGCGACGTGGGCGAGCAGGGCATCGAGCTCAAGGACGTCTTTGAGCCCTCGCAGCTGCAGGAGAAGCTCATGACCGACAGCGACAACCAGATCCGCTACACCGACGAGCCCGAGCGCTTCCAGATCGACCGCAAGCCCTTCCGCAACCTGCAAATCACCCCCGAGCAGTTCAAGGAGGAGGCCCGCTGGGTTATCGACCTGATCTGGCCCACCAAGCAGATGCCCGAGAGCATGAAGGAGCACTTCAGCAAAGCCGTAGGCAAGGTGCTCGAGTTCTTTGTGGTCGACGATGTCGAGGTGCCCTATGTCTTCCAGCACCGCAAGGACTACCTGATCCACGCCGTCCCTCGCCGCAGTGGCCGCGACGACCGCGACGATGGCGGCGACTACGACGTCAGCGCCGAGAAGCTGCTCAACCAGGACGACCTGTGGCGCATCCTCGAGCTCGACATCCGCTTCCGCTCCCTCGTCGAAAAGCGCAACTCGCTCGAGAAGACCTACGATAAGCTGCGCAGCTCCGCCAACATCCAGGACACCGTCTTTGAGGAGCTGGTCCCGCAAGCTACCACTATGGAGGAGCTGCAGGAACTCCAGGACTACCTCAGCTTCCAGTACGCCACCCAGACGCGCGAGATGCTCGCCGAGAACAACGCCGCCAACGGCCGCGACGGCAGCGCATCGGCTGTCGTCACCAAGCGGCCCGGTGCTAAGTCGACCACCGCCTTTGAGCGCACGCGCAAGTCCAAGGCCGTCGGCTTTACTGCAGCCTACGGCATCAGTGCCGATGCGCTCGCCCAGAACGCCCTGCGCGCCAGCAAGAAGACATCCGCCGAGGACGTCGCTAAGCTGCCCGTCGACCTGGCCGACAGCCTGACCGACGACATCTACTCGAACGCCGACGCTGTCATCCAGGCCGCGCGTCAGCTGTATGCCGAGGAGCTTTACGTCAGCCCACGCCTTCGCAAGCACCTGCGCGTCGCCTACTACCAGAACGGCCTGGTCAGCTGCCACCGCACCGAGAAGGGCATGCGCCGCATCGACGAGGCCCACCCCTTTTACGAGATCAAGTACATGATCAACCAGACCATTTCCGACATGGCGCGCCGCCCCGACGTGTTCCTCAAGATGATGAAGGCCGAGGAGGAGGGTCTTCTTGAGGTCAAGCTGGTGCTGCAGAACGAGCGCGAGTTTCGCCGCCAGCTCTACACCGAGTTTGCCTCGGACAACTTCAGCGAGCTGGCCGACGCCTGGAATGACGAGCGCCAAAAGGTGCTGGACCTGGCTTTTCCCAAGCTCGACAAGATCATCACCAAGGGCGTCAAGGACTCGCTGCGCACCGCCTGCCAGGACGAGATCCTGAAGACGTGCCGCGACGAGTACTCCAAGCGCCTGGACCAGGCACCCTTCAAGCCCAAGGGCCTCGTGCTGGGCACCCCGCCGCGCGTGCTCACACTGTCCAATGGCATGGGCGACCCGGCGCGCGAGGCTGTCTTCTGGACATGGGTCGAGGAGGACGGCCGCGTGCTTGAGCACGGCCGCTTTGGCAACCTGGCCCGCGACGAGAAGCAGCGCGAGGCGTTTGCCGAGGTCGTTCAACGGCGGCGGCCCGATGTTATCGGTGTGAGCGGCTTCTCGGCCGACACGCACAAGCTGCTGAAGGACATTGAGAGCTTGATTAGCGAAAAGGGTCTGATGGGTCCAGAGTACGACGACCCAGAGACCAACGACTACCGCAGCGATCTGTTGGAGGTTGTCGTTGTCAACGACGAGGTCGCCCGTCTCTACAAGGACAGCCCGCGCGCTGTCGCCGAGCACCCGTCGCTCCACCCCCTGCTGCGCTATTGTGTTGCCCTTGCGCGCTACATGCAGAACCCCATGAAGGAGTATGCTGCGCTCGGCAAGGACGTGCAGTCGCTCATCTTCCACCCGGTCCAGCACTTGTTGCCCACTGAGCGCCTGGCCAAGGCTCTCGAGTCTGCCATGGTCGACATGGTCAATCTTTGTGGTGTCGACATCAATGAGGCTGTCAGCGACACCTACACGGCGAACCTGCTGCCGTACATTGCCGGTCTCGGCCCGCGCAAGGCCACCGCCGTCATCAAGGGCATTAACGCTAACGGCGGCTCTGTGACGTCGCGTGACGAGCTTGTTGGTGATCCGGACAGCGGCAAGCTCGCTGTTGTTGGCCCGCGCGTCTGGAACAACTGCGCCAGTTTCCTGTACATTGAGTACGACAGCTCCAACCAAGACTCGGACCCGCTGGACAACACGCGTGTGCACCCCGAGGACTACGAGCTAGGTCGCAAGATGGCTGCCGACGCGTTGGAGTTGGACGAGGAGGACGTCAAGGCCGAGACTGACCAGAACGGCGCTGGCGCCATTGTCCGCAAGCTCTTTAAGGAGGAGGACCAAGAAAAGGTCAACGAGCTGATTCTCGAGGAGTACGCCGAGCAGCTGGTCAAGAACTACAATCAGCGGAAGCGCGCTACCCTCGAAACCATCCGCGCCGAGCTGCAGGCACCCTACGAAGAACTGCGTCGCAAGTTTGTTGTGTTGCCGCCCGACGTTGTGTTCACCATGTTTACGGGCGAGACCAAGGAGTCGCTGTGCGAGGGCATGATTATCCCTGTGTATGTGCGTGTGGTCAAGGACGATTTCGCCATTGTCAAGCTGGACTGCGGCATCGAGGGCCGCATCGAGTCACACGAGGCGCCTTTGCGCGGCGGTGGACTGCGCGATGCCCTGCGTGTCGGCCAGACGGCACAGGCCAAGCTGCTCGAGCTCAACCGCAAGGACTTTATCAGCAAACTGTCCGTGCGCGAAGATGCCCTGCGCCGGCCCTTCCGCAAGTTTGTCGACCACGAGCGCGGCACATGGGACTTCCGCCAAGAAGACCAGGACCGCGAGGACCTTACCGAAAAGGACAAGACCACCGGCCGTACGCAGCGTGTCATCAAGCACCCGCTCTTCCGGCCCTTTAATTCAACACAGGCTGAGGAGTACCTGGGCTCGCAGGCCGTCGGCGACATGGTTATCCGCCCGTCGTCGCGCGGTAACGACCATCTGGTTGTCACATGGAAGGTGGCTGACGGTGTCTACGAGCACATTGACGTGCTGGAGCTGCAAAAGGAGAATGAGTTCTCCGTCGGCCGGCTGCTACGCATTGGCGGCAAGTACTCATACACGGATCTGGACGAGTTGATTGTCGAGCACGTCAAGGCCATGGCCAAGAAGGTTGGCGAGATGACCCGGAACGAAAAGTTCCAGCCGGGCACGCGGGCAGACACCGGTATGTTTTTTTCTTTTTTTTCTTTCTCTTTTCTTTCTTTTTTTCTTTCTCTTTTTTCTTTCTCTTTTTTTTCTTTTTTTCTTCTTCTTTTTTTTCCCTTTCTCTTTCCCCCCCCAACACTTCCCCATGCTTTAATGATACAGTCCACTAACGTACACAGAAAAATGGCTTACCACCTACATGGATGCCAACCCGAACCGGTCTTCGTATGCTTTCTGTACCGACGCCAAGCACCCGGGCTACTTTTTCCTCTGCTTCAAGGTCAACCGCAACACCCGCGTCAACTTTTGGCCTGTCCGCGTCATCCCCAAGGGCTTTGAGATGCTCAAGGTCGCCTACCCCGACATGCGCGCCCTCACCAACGGCTTCAAGATGCGCTACCAGAATGAGATTCTCAAGATGCAGAATGGCGGTCGATAATCGAGATGAAAGGTTGGTGGATGGTTGATGGTTGATGGCGGGCGATAAAAGGGTATCTCGACACATAAACAAACACGGGAGGAGTATGTTCTGGCTTTTGTAATTTTTACTCATTTGCTTTTCCTTTGATTTCCTTTTCTTTCTCACCAATTCTCTTGTTTCTCTGTCTTTATATCTGGGCCGTTTTCGGAACGTCTCTTCTTTTTAACTCTCTATTTGTTTACTAGCATATTTTGCTTTTCATGTCGCGGACGTTGCTACAGAAAAAAAAAGGTTGGACCAGTGTGGAAACTTCTAAAAGATAGAAAAAGCCATTTTATTTTACTATATCAATATGCCTCCTGACTACTATGTGGTGTGCCTTAAGTGACGTTCCGTATATATGTGTAAATGCATATCATGCAACTAAGCAATATGGTGATGTCTAGATCCACTACCAAAGACAACATCCGACTCCCACTTTAACACCAGTAACACTACATTTACCCTCGCCAAGGCAAAACTTGACGGCAATATCTACTTTACACTCGATGAGGCCACTAGGGGGACTACGAGTTTCTTCTCTACTACGTCCTACGACTACCATCTCTCCATGGGCCAGACCACAGCAATGCCGTCTTTATAGCGAGGTTCCTTCAACGACAGCAGACAATGGCCGTGCCGTCCAGCCAGTCACTGCAGCTGATGCTTTGGACTTGGACTTGGAGGTATTCCGTGAACGAGCGTTCCGGCCTGAGAAACCACTTCTTATGAAGGCTGGCACTGGCACACATGAGAGCCCACGACAACTGCCAGCAACTCGACGATGGTTCGACGGCGAGGCTGGCCCCTCTTTGAGTCTGGCATCCTACTTGGATCAGTTTGCCATGACACATCTGCCGTACGAGCTAATGTACCCGCCACAGCCCGGTGCAGGACAGCCCCTGGCCGGCTTCCACACATGGCTTGCCGGCGGACAATCGACGACATCAGAGGCGACGAAAACTATCCGAGCTGGCCTGGCTGAGCTTCTTGCACATTGCGTCTCTCCACTTCCAGCTAGGGACCACGAGAGACCGCGGCTCATTCGGCTGGAGGCACCACTTGCACTCTTTCTTGCAGCCGTCGAGTACAACAGCAGCCTGACGCAGACTCCCTCTACAAAACCACAGACAGTCTCACAACTGTATATTGCTCAGGCCTCACTATCTGAGCTTCCACACACGTTAAAGGACGATGTGCCTGCGCCCGATCTTGTGCAGAAGGCTGGCCGCGGTGACGTGTACGACGCCAGCCTCTGGCTGGGACTGGAGCCGACATACACGCCCTGGCACCGCGACCCGAATCCAAACCTGTTTTGCCAGCTGGCCAGCAGCAAGATTGTCCGTCTGATGGCACCATCGGGAGGCGAGCGCATCTTTCGAGAAGCACAGACGGAGCTGATGAAGCGGCGACAAGGGCAGTCATCGGCCCATGCTTCGTCGAGGATCAGGGGCGAGGAGATGATGCAAGGGCCGGAGCGGGAACTGTTGCATAGTGCTGTTTGGGAGGATGGCCAGAAAGGCAGTGGCGCGATGCACGAAGCTCACTTGGACGCCGGTGATATGTTGTTCATCCCGAAAGGCTGGTGGCATAGCGTGAAGAGCGTACATGGCGATGGACGGCTCAACAGTTCGGTCAACTGGTGGTTTCGATAGCCTGCGTATCCAAGACCATAATGATAAGTAGCGTAAAAAATAAAATGCAATGTCTTTTTTGTTTGTACATGAAATATCCCTTGTTGCCTTGTCTGCTTCTTGTGTTGTCTTGGTTGGCTTGCGGCTCGCGTCTTCTCTTGTTTAAAAGCATGCTCTCTATGAAAATAATATGTCCAATCGTGTAGAAGAAACGGGTGGGAAGGCAGTGAGAAAAACCCAAATGAATGCCAGTATAACCAAAAATAAAAATAAAGTAAAGAGAAGCAGCAAAAAGGCCAGTCCCAGCAAAGGGCGGCGTACTCTCGTTTTTTATGTGCACATAGAGTGTCTCGCCCAAAAACCCAAAAGCAAGTGATCCAAGACCGTAAAGAAATAGGCAAAAAAACAAGAGACTAGAAACCACGTCCCGTCTACAATGCCTTCTCCTTGTTGTCTCTCATCTTGCGGAAGAAGTCCATTGTGCCCTGGAAGACGACCAGGAGAATACCACCTATTGGAGGGACAGAAAGTTAGCACAAAACGTCCATAGAGAGTAAAAGCGAACGAAGCGAGGAAAAGAACAAAAAACGTACCACCGGGGCCGAGACGCAGGACCTTGGGTAGGAAGCCCTTGTACAGCGCAGCGAAGCCCTCTTCCTTCAGGACAGTGCCGACAGCGGGCCAGGCCCAGTTGTACTTGGACACAGTGCCGGGCACACGAGTCTCGTTCTGGATACGCGACTTGACGACGTCCATGGGGGTGTTTAGCAGAGTACCGACGGTGCCACCAATGGAACCGGCCAGAATGTCATTGACCATCTGCGACTGCTTGGAGTCGGCCTTGGGCAGCAGCTGGCGGACCTGGAAGATGCAGCCAAAGTAACCGGCGTTCCACAGGATGTGGCGCCACAATGTGCTCTCCAGGCCCTGGTACATGGCCAGAATACCCTCGTTGCGGACCGTCTTGGCAACGACGTCGAGCATGCCGTTGTACTTGCCGGCAGAGGCCTTGTCCTGGAGACGAATCTTGACGAGCTCGAAAGGGACGACGCTGTGTCGTTAGAAGACCGAATATGACAGAAAATAACAATGGGGCAGCATGGACCTACACAAAACTCTCAGTGGCACCGGCGGTGGCACCGGTCAGGACACTCAGGCCCTGGTTCATCTTCTCCATGCCGAATGCCTTGCGGTAGAACTTGCCCCACTCGTCGTTGGCAGCGAACTTGGTAGCACGCTTGGGCGCCTCCATCATGATGGGAGCAGTGATACCACGGTACAGTCTCGAGAAGCTGCCATGGGTCGCAAGAGTTAGTGAGGGAGACAATGGTTGGGCGTTGTATCTTTATCGTGGGACCGTGTTGTCCTACCCTTCGTGCTTGATGATCTTGCGGAAGCAGTCGACCATGCCATTGTACGAGTCGGGGCCGGTACCCTTGCCGGTCTGGAGCTGCACACGGGTCTCTGTACAAAAAGAAAACAAAAGTTAGCAATGTTCGGACTTGGTTCGGGGAGAAGCCAGAAGAGCATAAGACGTACTGACGACATCCAGCGGGTACATGACAAGAATCTAGGAGTAACACCATGTCAGTTGCCGTCTCGCAGGACCATGGGCGCGCCCAAACAAGCCGTCGGGGGTGGTCGCGTGCTACACACCTCAGAAACACCGGCAACCGCACTGCACACGATATCGGTTAGCAACGGACATCCCTTCTGATCGCCCCCGGCGCAAAATACCCCGAGGCAGATCCGGGGATCGCCAAGGGCACCCGTGCACCGGACAATGGCAGCAAAACAGAAACAAACACGCCGGAACGGCAAGAAGGGCAGACATACCCAGCGGCGAACTGGTAAACAAAGGGAAGAGGCTGGTCAGACATCGTGACGATTTTCGGAGGGTAATGCCGAAGAGGGGCGAGGGCGAAACGAGAGAAAAAAAGGCGGACGGAGAGGAGATTGGAGACGGGAAAACAACGGTCGAGGCGAGCAATGCACAAGAAAATCACACGGCAATGAGGATATCCAAGTAACGAGAAGACAAGGAAAAGAAATATGGAAAACGGCAGAGACAGAAGAAGTGAGCAAAAGGAGGGGACGGCCAGGCGATATTATTGCGCCAGGAAAGAATGGACGACTAACTGGGCTCGAGACGGAAGGGGAAAAACTATGGGTTCACAGAAAAAAATAAAATAGGAAAATACGGAAAATAGCGAAATTGGAGGAAGGCGCCCCCCCAAATTTTTAGATTTTCTGGCGAAGCAGGAGCGAAGGCCGCAAAAAGCCGCTGTTTCTTACTCGTCTCTCCTTGCCCCTTGTCAAGTGCCGTGTAAGCTATCTATTTTATCGACTATTTTGACTATTTTGTCCCTATTCTTCCCCACAGCGGAGGAGCGAGACGCTCTTGCCACTGTGCGCGATCGGCGGACACACGGCGTGAGACGGGCCTGCAACTGCGCGGTTTCTCTGCAAAAATGGGGGCGTTGAGGGGAAAATGGGGGCAGGCGCGAGCACAGTGGCCACTGCCCACAACAGAGAAAGACCGTAACAAACCACGAATAGGAAGAACCCGGTATCGGTAGTCCTGGGCTGGTCTAGCGTGGGGCGCTCTTTCCCCTCTGCCCCCCCCGGAGCCCTGTTCTGGCCGCCGGTTTGGCTGGGGCAGCGGTCGACGTTGGGGCCTTTGTTGGCACGTTTGGCAGGAGACAGGGACGGGCGCCGGGTGCACTTGCCGCTTGTAGCGCCCTATTCATCTGGTGCCTGTCCGCTGTCGCGGAGCAGAGGAGCCACGCAGCGTCTCAGCACGCCTCGATTACTCAGTGGGGAAGCGGGCCAGAGGAGCCTGCCAGGCACGCTGTGCTTATTGTATTGGGCGCCATCCCTGCCTGCGACTTCCGTTGCTGCGATATTTAGGATTGCTCTTTCTCGTTTTGTATATCTCTTCCCTCGCTTCTCTTTTAAGAAGACGTGCAAACATGCAAACATGCATGGCAGGAGCGCATCTTATCGCAAATAGAAGCGGCTCCCGTGGGGACTTCCTGTTCATAGCTTGGATAGCTCGGATGGATATCGAGAATATCTCGGACAGGAAGGACCGATCAGCGAATGACTAATCTCTCGCTTTGGGGTGCTTCTTTCTTCTTTTAAGAGCTTGCAGTGCTGAGAACGCGTTGCGCGACAGCGGGGTGGAATGTGTTTTGCAGAGCAAGCGCGATCAGGGCTCAGGCCCAGACTTGCCAGCCCTGTTCCTTCCCCACAAACGCCTGGCCTGAACTCCCTGCAACGGCTTGTCGCAGAAGGCAGGCAGTCGCGACTGGCTATATCTTCTATTTCGGGGCAGGTGCAAGTCGCAAAGACACGCGTGAAAGAGCTCTTGGCTGTCCACAATATCAAAATTGGATCAAAACAGGAACAAAGACCGCGGTGCATGGACTGGCATGTCCCGTGTTCAACAAGGGCGACCTTCTCCGCGAACAAACGCCATTTCACGACAGTGTTTTGGCGTGTTATCTGGCGCACTTAGGGGCCGCGGCGCCATTTAAAGAAGAAACCCTTCTGAGCCTCTGGTGGCCCTAACCCGGCGCACCTGCCCTTTTGATTGGCTGCCAGCCTTAATCGCCCCTTCCTCACACTGGAACTTATCGGCGTTGAATTCGCCAACACCGGCAAGACAGGCAGGCGCGTCACACACACTTTAATTTTAGACACTATGGAGTATGTTGTACTGGCTGTATTATTATTGCCATTGTCTATTTCGCCTGTCTCATTCTGACTTCATTAAAAACACTTAAAAGACTCGACAACATCCTCCCCGTCGACATCCCGAGCAGCATACCCCGCTCTGCGACCACTCCCTTTCCCCTGATCAACCTCATCCTTCGACTCGACGAACTCGACTCTCATATACTCGATCTCCTCAACGACAACCTCCCATATTTGCATCGTCATTTTCCCGGACATACCGAATCGAACCGACTTCAAGCCGAGACCGATATATCCCTCCCATTTGCGCATCGACTTTTCTGCCAGCTTCACGACCTCACTCGTCGTCTTCCAACGCTTTCAGACACTTGTCAGTTCGGTTTTTTGGCTTTCGTCTTAGCTCCTATCGCCGACAGCCTTGCGCGGCGCATACTTCCTCGACCTTTCCTTCTCTTTTTTTTTTCTCCGACGCCACGAGGCAAACCTCTCTCGACCCTCGAACACGTCAGCTCGCCCCCCATCGAACATCTTCAACGGCCCCAAGCCCTTCCGTTGCAGGTCCTTCTCGTCTCGCTTCCTTTTCGTGCCTTTAAACACGCCGTGTTCCCTGGAGAATCACAGCGAGGTGCGGTTTTGAAGCAAGAGAGGAGGGGCTTGCAGAGATTCTAGTCTTTGCAACCCCTTTGTGCACCTTTTTTTGTGCCTAAATGAGTCAACTCTGGTCGTGCTACATTGCAGACAATGTCGAGCGCTTTCGACGCCTGCTCGCCCTAACGGGCCATAGTGCTCAGGCAGCTGCTGTCTGGAACGCAAACCCGAGCGCAGGCGGCGGAGGTGGAGGAGCGACAGGAGGAGGAGGAGGAGGCCCCGGTGGCAGCGCCTCCGGAGATATCGGAGGCAGCCCCTATGCGACTTCACCCCGTGCCTCGGCCGGCAAGTCGCGCAAGGCCTCGGGCTTTGGTGCTGGCTTTGGTCCGGCCAAGTCCGGCGCCGGTGGCAGCGGCATTGGAAAGGCTGAGATAAACAGCCGGGACCATGCCGGCCTCACGATCCTCCTCCGCGCTGCCGCATCGACTTCCGAGAACGCCGTCTTCTTTGTCCAGGCGCTCCTCGAACACCCCGCAATCGACATATACGTCCAGGACCCGGAAAGCGGCTGGAATGCGCTGCACCGGGCCTTGTATGCCGGCAACATTGCCATTGCCCGGCTGCTTCTGTTGAAAGAACGCAAGGATATTGCTGGCCAGACCCTCGGTGCGCCCGTGGGCCGCATTGGCCAGCTGATCAAGACCAAGGATCACGAGGGCAACAGTCCCTTTGACCTATACAACTCGACCATCGGTGAGCGGCTCCTCGACGCCCTCGACGACACGGCCGCACCCACGGGTGACGACTCCGACGACGACGACGTGGCTATCCAGCAGAACCGCCCAGCCAACACCGGTGGACTTCAGGCGCTCGTGGATGGCGAGGACCTATTTTTCTTTGGCAGCAACAAGAATTTGACGCTTGGCCTGGGCGACGGTGATGATCGCCAGTTTCCCGAGCGTGTGTACCTCAGGCGGCCCGACCATCTAGTCCACCGCTTTTACGAGGAACACCTTGAAGAGACCAAGCAGCTTGACCAGCTCGATGCTCCTCTGTCACCGTCCGATGGGATCGAGAACGTGCCTGCTCTGATCCAAGGCCGGCCGCTGCTCATCCACGACGTTGTCTTGTCCAAGCTCCACAGCGCCATCTTGACTGCCGACCCGGTATCGAACCTTTACATGTGCGGCATTGGCCGTGGTGGCCGTCTTGGCCTGGGTGACGAGAACACTCGCTTCTCCTTTGAGCCCGTCCAGGGTCCCTTCACCGACCGAAAGATTGTTCAGGTGGCTCTGGGCCAGAACCACAGCATGGCCGTCACCGACAACGGTGAGCTCTGGACATGGGGTGTCAACACTTATTCGCAGCTCGGCTACGCCCTGCCGCCCTCGCCCAAGCGCGACGAGGACCCCATGACTGCCACCCCCCGGCAGGTGTTTGGCCCGCTGCGGAAAGAGACCATTCTGGGCGTGGCTGCTTCTGCACTGCACTCCGTGGCCCATACAGGATCCTCGCTCTACTGTTGGGGCAAGAACGTTGGCCAGCTTGCGTTGATGGACGCAGACTCCCGGTCCCTTGACATTCAGACCGTCCCGCGCAAGGTGGCCGCATCTCTCTTCTCGTCGCCCATCGTCGCCGTCTCCGCCATTGACAAGGCCACGACGTGTCTGCTTGCTAACCACACCGTCTGTGTCTTCACGAGCTACGGCTATAAGATTGTCAAGTTTCCCTTCACGGAGACCTTTGGCCATCGTCTCGGCAACTTCAACATGTCTTCCCGCTACGATGCCGGCCGCAACCAGATAAACTACATTGCCTCGGGCGGCGAGACCATTGCTGCCGTCACCAGCCGTGGTGATTTGTTTACTATGAGCTTGACCAACTTGTCCGAGGGCCACCAGTCGGCCACGTCCACTACCAACCCGTCAAAGATCCGCGACGCTTTAACGACGCCGCAGTGCATCTGGAACGCCCGCAAGGACGGTGTGCGGTCCGTCGACGTGGGTGAGCAGGGGTCTGTCATTATTAGCACGCACTCGGGTGCCGTGTGGCGGCGCATCAAACGTGCCAAGGCCAAGGATGCGCACGTCAGCGGCGGTGGCGCCCAAAAGAACCTCAAGAAGAAGGACTACAAGTTCCAGCGTGTGCCATACATCACAAACGTGGCCACTGTGCGCAGCTCGGCCTTTGGTGCCTTTGCAGCCATCCGGTGTGACTCTGATGTCATAAAGGAGCAGATTGGTGTCGAGGAGCAGTCGCTGTGGGAGGATGTTCGTCCGCTCATGGCGATCAGCAACTTTACGTCGTCTGAGCCAGACACCAAGCACGCAGACACGCTCAAGTTCTGGGATGCCGCCTCTCTCCAAGAACGACTGGGGCCTGTGGCCTACAATATTCTGCGTGCCACTGACCTCGAGCGCGATTTGACAGAGTACCTTGCTGACTGGTCATTTGAAAACCGCGGCTCACCTGCTCCAGGCGTCCTGGTCTGCACATCTCTGTCGGCCGATATCCGGGTCCCCGTCCACGGCTGGATCGCTTCTGCTCGCAGCAGTGTCTTGCGCGATGCTCTGGCGCAATGCCGGAACGGTGACGGCACTTTTGAGCTGCCCGAGATTCTGTCTATTCAAACAGAACAGACTGACAGCGGGGACAGTGTCGCCGTCATCACCTTCCAGGGTCTGGATATCCTGAGTCTGCTCAACTTTGTCCTCTACTTTTACGAGGACAAGGTCATCCCGGTCTGGAACTTTGCACGCCAGGCACAGCCGTTGGCCTGCCGCTACCGCCAAGTCCGTGCAGAGGTCATGAAGGTGGCGACACGCCTTAACATGCCCCAGCTTGAGGCGGCTGTGCGCATCCAGACCGAGCCCAAGCAGACTATGCATGACGACTTCCGTGTAGCCATGAAGGACAGCCGCTTCTTCGAGGACGGCGATGCCGTGCTAGAGCTGAACGGTGCCGAACTGCTCGTCCACAGTGTTTTCTTGTGCCAGCGCTGCCCATGGTTCGAGGGTCTCTTCCACGGTCGCTCTGGTGGCCAGTGGCTTGCTAACCGGCGGCAGACATCAACTCAGTCCACAGCCAAGAGCAAAGTCAAGCTGGACCTGAAGCACATGGACCCCAAGGCCTTCCAGTTTGTTCTGCAATACCTGTATTCTGACGCAGGTCCAGAGTTGTTCGACTCGCTGGTATCGCCCGACCTGGAAGCATTCTTTGACGCTGTGCTTGACGTCCTGAGCATTGCCAACGAGCTGATGCTCGACCGCCTGTCCCAGATCTGCCAGTTGGTGATTGGCCAATTTGCCACGACTCGCAACATCTCGCACCTGCTGAACACGATTAGCGTCTGCGCTGTCAGCGAGTTCAAGGACGCTGCTCTCGAGTACATTTGCTTGCAGATGGAGACGATGCTCGAGAACCATCTGCTGGATGAGCTCGACGAGGAGCTGCTCCAAGACCTGGACGCTATTGTCCGCGATAATCAACTTACACAAATGCCGTTTGCACGCAGCGGCCGCGCCATGGTCGAGCTTCTGCAAAAGTACCCTGAGCTGCCCCAGGACATGGACGAAGAGCGGCAGCGCCGGGTGCGCGAGATGGCCTTCAAGGCATCGCACCGTGACGACGACCGCCGCGCCATCTCGTCCTCCTTCAAGGGCCGTGTCGGCAGTGTTGATGACAACAGCAGCAGTTTGTTCATGCCGACAGCTTCGCCCAGTGCCGAGCGCTCAAGGAGAAAGTCCCGCCATAACAAGAACGAGCAGCAGCCAATGAGTCCTGTCCTTCGGCCCAAGGCATCCCATGTTGACCTCATGTTCAGTATGGAGGAAGATGAAGCGAATGGTCGTCCTCTGGGAGGTACTCGGCCAGGAAGCCGCGGCGATCCTGCTACGGCAGCCGACGATGCCGCTGATGGTCTGCGGGATGACAACGGCTTCGGTGTCTCGCCTGGTTCCTTTACACCGCCAGCCACGCCTGCACGTCGCCCCGGTGTCTTTGCTAAACGCGGTGCTCCTACAGCCCCGACACCGACGACAGCAACACCGAATGCACCAGCAGACAGTAGTGCCAAGCCATGGGGCTCCCCAACTGCAACGCCAACGCCAGAGCGGCTGAATATTCGCTCCGTTTTGACAGAGGCATCCTCGTCAGCACCGTTCATCGACCCGAGAAAGTCTGCACTTTCGGCCGGTCTCAAGGAACAGCGGGCCGGGCCCGAGGATGTGCCGGCCATTTCCTTGCCGAGAATCGCGGCGCCCAAGATGTCACAAAAGGAGCGGAAGAAGCAGCAGCAACAGCAACAGCTGCTTCAGCAAGCTCAATCTCTCGCAAAGAGCCTGCCCAAGGGCCCAGCCTGGGACACCACAACTGCAAGCCAATCGCCCTCTTTCTCTTCGACACCAGCCAAGCAACCTACGCCTACACACCTTGCAGTACCGCCACCATCTGCATCACCCATGGCCACGCCCGGTACAAGCACGCCATCCGGCCCCGGTGGTGGTGGTGGCCCCAAACTGGGCTCGCTGCCAAATGCGATTGGCAAGAAGCCGCTGCATCACAGCCCCCGTGCTGCGTCGCCGGACACACGCTTCGCCGGCCAGCCACGGCCCAGTGCAACAACCAAGGGAGGAGGAGGAGGAGGAGGCTCGTCTTCATCACCTGCTGCGTCGTCAACGCCATTGGCACCGCACTCCAAAGTCTACATCAAACCAGCACCCAAGGCCGAGCCCGTGCTGGGCCTGACCATGGCAGACATCTTCTTGCAGCAGCAACTCGAGCAGGAAACCATGAAGGAGGCAGTCGCCAAGCGCAGCCTGCAGGAGATCCAGGAGGAGCAGGCCTTCCAGGAGTGGTGGGACCAGGAGAGCCAGCGGACCCAGGAAGAGGAGACGCGCCGTCAGCAATCACGCAGCAGCAAGGGGTCTGGCGGCGGCGGTGGTGGTGGCCGAGGTGGAAGTCGTGGTAGTGGCGGGCGTGAAGGACGGGGGGCGGGCCCCAAAGCAGCGGATGCATGCCAGAGTCATGGTGGTGACGCCAAGGCGGCATCAGCATCGACGTCGTCGTCGTCTCGCAAGCACAGACCATCCACGAACAACAAGGCAGCCACTCGAGGAGGAGCAGGGGGTGGTGAACGTGGTGGTGGCAGAAGCAACCATCGTGGGGGACGTGGTGGAGGTAATAATACCCAGGGCGGTGGAGATGGTCACCACCATTCAGAAGTTGCTGCCGGTGGGGAAGGCGGCTCTTCGAGAAGAAGGGGCGGCGGCGGTGGTGGTAGTGGACGTGGCGGGAAGGCGTAGATGTAAGCTCCCCTGCTACGAGTTTGTGCTCTGTGTTTTTTTCCCTTCTTTTTCTTCTTCTTTTTTTTCATTGTTTATATTACCCACAGCTTTGCATGCTGGTTTGTCTTTTTTACTCTATTCTTTCTTTTTTCTTCTTTTCTGAGCATGTATATACACCGCCAGTTTGCTGGCCTAGGCTCCCTGTTTTGGTATTTGTTTGTTCCTTTTCATGATATTTTAGACGGCGTTTCACAGGATCCAATGTCCTTTTTGTTTTTCTTTTTCACGGTATACAGAGATACAGAGATACAGAGATACAGAGATACACACAGAGAAAGGGCAGCCTAATTTCCCTCGACACGTTTCAATTGGCATCTCCACATATCCACGATAGACACGATATATTGGCAGTGGCATGCTGCTGCAGCTACCGCATTTGTGTGCCACCCGATGAGGTATTGTGTTTTTGTTCCGTGACAATTGCTCGCCCTGGATGGTGTAGCACAGAATTCACTGGCCGGATGCACAAAATAAACAGCAGAAGAAAGAATAAGAAAGAAAACAACCCAATGGAGGACGGTTTCTATGTCCGGCATTTGAGACTGCATCCTCCGCCCTTTCAAGGTTGCAGCGGTTTTTCTTCGAGGCCGATCTGATTGACCAGTGAAATTTTGGCGTGTGTGGTGAGGCGGGCATCAAAGTGTTGTGAGCCTATTAGGCAAGACCAATCCTTCGTGATTTGTGTAAAGAAAAATAAAACGAAGAACAAAAACAAAAACAAAAACACAAATTGACAAGGATTTCTTGCCTATTCCCGAGAGAAATAAATCAACCTAGAAAGTGCAGCACACATTTCCATCAGTCTATCTGCACACTCCGACCGCTCTTTTGAAAGTAGTTCGTACCATCCTGCCCCTGGCTCCCCTGATGACTCCAAGGTCCCGATGTATGCTGCCACAGCCTTCTCTGTTGGAGTCACCTAGCAGTCAGTCATAAGTCATAGACCCCACCCACATTTGGTATTGGCTCTCCCTTCCGACGGGTGCCCGCAGTAGCTCCAACAATGTCAAAGTGCTGGCAGGGTGTGCTTTGTTAACACGACTGTAAGGATTCATCATGGTTCTCTGTCCATCTAGACGTTGTTGCCTTGAGCTTGAGCCTCAACAGGTGTCTGCCTGGGCATTGGCCTGAGATTGGCCAGTCCTGGCCATGAAGTGCAAACCAAAGAAAAGAAACAAAAAAAGAAGACCTGATTGATCAATGGAAGGAATTGCAGCTTCAACATGTATTTTACCCCACGACATGCACAAATCACAGATAAAGTGACAAAAAAGACACAAGAAAGTCCTGCCCTACCTCGAAAGGAATATGTGACGATCTTGTTACTACCTATCAAATTCGGTGCTAGATACCCGGAGGCTGCACACAGATTGGCAATCGCCGCGATTCCTCCCTTTTCTTATCGTGTTGTGTTGGTTGTGTAATAAAGGAGGGGAGGCGAGCAAAGAGGCGAGTTATGAAAAGGCGAGGCAAATAAAGTGATGGAGCTCGGAGACGTAGCTCGGAGACGTTCAACGGAGGGAGTGAATGTGGTGCTTGCCGTAGGAGCTGTGCGTGCTGTGAATGACAGCGAGCCTGCCCAACCAATCAGTGCACAGGGCTGTGGCGTGCCAAAATGTGCCGCACCAAGTTGCACAGTGCCCCGAACGGTAACATATAGCGTACCACGCACTGTACGAGGCTGCTATCAGTTGACCACTTTACATCGTAACCATTTGGTCGAATGGACTCCGGATTCGGCCTCTGAGCTATTCGGGAACCACGCCGATGATGATGCGTTTTCTTGACCCTTTTTGCCATCAAATGGCTGCTGTGCCTTTCTTTATTGTTTCTGTTCTCGATTTCTCGACAATAGCTGTTGCTGTTGGTGCGGTGCACAGAAACGGCACATTCCGTCAGAGACTCGTAATTTCGTCATCGGATGGGATCTTCAGTTGCTTTACGGCGTGATTCACCGGAAGACTGCTGAAGCAAGAGCTCCGGACAGCACCAAACAGCACCAGACAGCGCCAGTCTTAATAAGAGCGTGCAGGCACTGGTCGGCCTCACAGTAATGCACACAGTGTGCGTGTGGACTGCTCCTGACAGCTCGCGCTTCCTTCTCTCCCTCTCCTCTTTCCCCTCCAGCCCTCCCCTTCGTCGCTCTTCCCCTCCCAAGGATAGTAGTTTCGCGCCCGCTCACTGGCTGTAGCGCTGTTCCCACAGCACGGAGTATTACGACGCTTGCTTGCTCGCTCGCTTGCTCCTGCTGTGTTGTCCGGCTCTTGGCCCATCCGCCTTGTCGCTCGTTCACGCCTTCCCCGGCCTCTGCATCACGCATCCCAATCGAGAAGGAGCACCCAGGAAGGCGACCAGATGAAAGCGCTGAAATGGCAGGAAGGGCAAGAGCAATCGAGCAATGAGCAACGAGCAAGTTTATGTGCATCTGTCGAGGAAGGAGCATCCCCTATCGCTCTAGCGCCCGTAACTTCATAGACATCGACTTTGTCCATCTCCATTACATCAACAAAAACATCCTCCGTACTGAGCGCACATCCCGCATCCCACACAACCACATCGCCTCTGTTATCGCGACCAGTCTCCCAGTGCGGCCACCAGTGAGCTAGGCTAGACGATCGAACGAACGCCAACAGGCCAGCACACGGTAACCGCCAGCCGCCAGGTCCTAGTCATGCAGCCTTAGCCCGCCCCCTTTTCTGTCGATTCTGTCGATTCTGTCGATTCTCTATGCTGGCTCGCCTCTCGCTCCTATTCTCGTTCCTGTTCCCCTGCCTTGTTCGTCTCCTTTCCTCTTTCTATCTCCCTTGTCTGCACATCACCTGGTACAGCTGGTCACGCTGGAAAGTGGAAAGATTTGTTTTGTTGCATTGTATCGATCCGTTTGTTACGTTCTCTATTCCCCTTTATTATCTTTTTTATTTATTTATTATTATCTCCCAGCTTCATCAACTGTGATCCTCTGGTATTGTCTGCAATTCCCTTGTGTTTCCATCCTTCTCTTCGTTGCAGCATCTTCTACTGCTGTCCTCTGTTCTCTGTTCTCTTGTTTTTCTCCGAGTCGCCAGCCGTTGCCAAAGACTTGAAAGAGCATCACACCCCGGCCAGCCCGTTCATCGTCAGAGACATTTCCCACCATTTCCCACCTAGCGGCCCACACCTTTCTCCTTCCCCGCTAAGACACCGTGCCACAGGGGGCCTAGCCGTCCAAGACACACCACACTTTCTCACACTGTACCTTACAGAGCCACAGGGCCCAGCCCATCCTTTCGCATCTGTTATCCGCAGTCCACCAGTCCAACTTGGACCACTTGGACCACTGAGCCACAAGACAACCAGCACAAAGGCACAGAAGACAGAAGACACAGCAGCCCAGACCGCCTTACTCGTTACATCGGTATCGGCCGGCAAAACCGTCATCGTCCAACCCTATCCATCATCCCAACAGCCTCTCCAGCTTCCGTCAAGCTGCTGGGCTTCTCTCTCTCTCTCTCTTTGCTTTCCTCTCCCTCTTCCCCATCCCCGGATCTCATCTCACCGCGTTGGTTGCAGGTTGTCCAGTCCATACACAAGACGCTGCCTAACCCTTCTTTTTGACGGCTTTGCTTTGTGTCTGGCGGCATGCCCGCTCGCAAGCATACCACGAACCCAGCGGCGACCTCGACCACACACAGATCTGCTGGAAACGCAGGAAACGCAGGATACAATACGCACACCCCGGTCCGCCAGCCACAAAGCGCAGGCCAAGGCCCGTCAAATCACAGCAGCTGCAGCCCCGTCCCTCGTCCTGCATGAGGTAGCAGCAACAGCAGAAGCAACAAACCAGGAGCAACAACAGGAGCAAAAAGCAAGCAAGCACCAGCTGCAGCAGCCTAGAAAAGAGGTTTCCGGGACAAAACGTCAAAACGGCAAAACGTGAATTAAGGCGACCACCAGCTTCTCCAGCTCTGCAACGACGACACTCGACGAGACGAATCTATAGGATCACAGGATCTCATCGCCTCTAACAACTCGCCTCACTCACCTAACTTCCGCCTGGCATCCCTTCAAACTTCGGCGCACCTTGCATCTTTCCCTCCCTTCTATCGAGACGGCGAATCCAGTTAAATGTAGCCCGCTGCATCGACTCCGAAACCCTTCCCCTTCCTTATTCACCTCCGCGGCCAACCTCTTTCTCTCTTCCCCCCCAAACCAGCGAACCGGGGCGGGCTTGGGCCTCAGCCGACGCTGACAAGGCGAATAGTCCATCGACGACAATCCGCCATTGATAACGACGAAACTCCTGCACATATACATACGCAAACCTGCACAATGCATCAACAAACGCGGCCGCCTCGTGGCGGCTACTCACCCGCGACACAACCCCAGACCAACCCCACACGCACAAACAACCCGAGAGACGCACTCGCCAGCCGGTCGCGTGCTACCTCCGAAGCTGCGCCGCCGGGCCCGTCACTCGATGGCGGCGGCGGCGGCGGCGATAGCGGCGTCGCTTCTGCCACGGGTCCGGCGTCCGGCGGTCCAACAAAAGAGTCCATCAAGAAGCTGGACCAAATAATACAGGTGCGTGCTCTTGTGACCATATTTCCCTCACTCATCATCCCCTGCTAACCACCGCTGCTACTGCAGAACTTCCATCTCAAAGCTGCCGTGCTTATCGCCCAGGCTCGAATCCCGACCACGCCATCAGGCGGTGGCCGAGGACGTAAAACAAACAAATGGGTGAGTTGATATGCCGATGGTGATCAGAAAAGCGACTTCGCCATGCCCTAATATAGTCCGATATGATATACTGACTTGTAACTCCAGTTCCAAATCGAAACCGAGGATATCGACGACTTCAAAGACGAGCTCAAGGCCTGGAAACACTGCGGCGGATTTGATCACCGGCCGCCACCTATGATCATCGAGACCTATTTGGATGCTTCTCGACTGGCCACTGGCCAAGCACTGGTCATCATCGACGAAAACGGCAAGCGATGGGACGCACTCGAAGCCCTCAACTCGTCCGACCTCTCGGCAAGCGGCAGTGGCAGCAGCAGCAGCGGACGGTCCGATAGCAACAAGATCCGTACACGATCCACCGAAATCATCCTGGAGCGCTGGAAGATTGAGCTGCAATGCATTCCCAGCTTATTAAAGAGCAGCACGGGCGGCACTGGTGGCAGCGGTAGCAGCAGTGTTGCCGAATCTGCAGGCGAAAAGGCCCGGGCCGGCGATGCGAGTAGCAGCGCTAGCGGAAGCGGAGTCGACTACGATATCGAGGATTTCGGCCCCATCCTACCGACCATCTACAAGCGCAGTATCGTCTTCTTCCGCTCGCTGTTTGTGACGACCAACGTGCTGCCCGCATATCGCTTTTCTCGCCAGGCGTCCACTAAGGGTGTGCATCCGGCTCTCAAGGTGCGTTGCCGCATCCTGACTGGTGCTGAGGCTGAGGCGCGCATTGCTTCGCGAGGCTTCGACAACCTGCGCCAACCTCTGGTCTACGACATCGGCCGGGATGCAGTTACGGACTACATGTTTGGCGATCTCGAAGTGCCCATTGGCCGCTTCTCCGCGTCAGTGACCTACCGCAACGACTGCAGCTTCCGTATCGACGACTCCGAATCGCTCCTGAGCTCTCGGTTTATGGGCATTGATGAAAACTACTTTCGCCCATCGCTGCCACCATCTCAGCGCCCAGATAATGTCTACCTGTCCCCACAGCGCCAAACACAACAGTCCGCTGCCCAGCAGCATCGGCGACGGGAGTCTTCGGCTGAGGTCGTCGGCTCGCTCCCTTCGCATCAACGCAGTAATCGTAATGTCGCCGAACCGACGTACCGGTCCCACCCACAGCAGACGTATGGCAGTTTGAACACGTTCCATGGCGCTGATGCGCTCGGCACCAGCCCCATCTCTGCCCTCAAGGCGGCCCGCAATACAGCTGGCTCTGACACAAGCTCACCGACCAACTCGTACCGCCCATCAAGTATGGAGCAGCGGCCGCAAATCGACCCGCCAAACTCCCTGCCCATCACAGGTGGCCGCGCAGCTGGCTTGTCACCAACATCATCCGTCTCTGTCAGACCTAATATGCTCCGCAACCTCGATGGCCTGGGCCGCCGGACATCTGTCAGTTTCCAACCTTTCAAGGCTGGCTCGCTCTCTGGATCACCGCGGATGACGCAAGACGAACTCCCGCTTCCCTCGTCACCGCTTTCCGGATCCCGGCCTACATCTGGGATGAGTGCATTGGCCCAGGCTAGAAACCGCAGCTCACTCACCGCAGGTATGGCGGCGTCCCTTCGTGGCGCTCCGCAGGCCTCGACCTCCGTAGGTAGTCCCTCGGCTGCCTTGGCAGCTGCGATGATGGACCCTGGTCAGAGCTCGTCACCCCGTCTTGCAGGCGGTAGCCGCTTCAGCAGCAGCTTTACGCACCGTCGCGGCCGGTCATCATTTGGTGGTGCTAGCCGCAACGAAGATGATCAGGGGAGCAGCGGCAAGCAGAGCCTGGCATCGTCCATGGCACAGCCTGGATCCGGGCTGCTGGCCGAGGTCGGCGGTGTCGCCAGTTCTGGCTCGTTCCAGACCGACGACGACAACATTTCCGAGTTCCTCAAGGCTCTCGAGAGCAAAAAGACGCTACAAAGCTTCGAGACCAGCAGCAAGCGTGGCGAATCGGCGCGTCGCACGGCGGCACAGCTTTCCCGCTTCCAGCTTATGCGCGAGTCTAACGTGGCACTGACCGACTCCATGAATTCGTCGATGCAGATGCCGCGTTCTCTAAGCTCGTCTAGCCGCCAGCTAATCGCACCCGGTACCTCGGGCGCCTCAAGCACGACTGGCCATGCTGTCGGTGCTGCAGCCGCAGGCAACACGTCCACGTCGCTGTCGCCGTCGTCGCACTCGCCCATTAAGCCCATGTCGCCTAACACGCCGCATGCCCCGCACACGCCGGCGGTCCCATCACGGTTGAGCAAGAACGCTATTATCGACCAGCAAGGCCAGGTTCGCTCGCGCCCTGGCGACCCACGCCCAATTGGTGGCAAGGACGGCGAGAGTACCGACAACCACGAAGATGACGGGGACGGCAACAATCAGGACGTCGCGGGTGGCACGAATGCCATCGATATCCCGCTCTCGCCACGCCTCCTCCAGCTTGGTGGCCGTCGTTCAAGCTCTGCCGTCCAAAAGACACGCGCTGTCCACCACGTCGACGATGACTCGGCCGAGCTGGCTGCCTTTGCCCAGCGCAGCCTGAGCGTTGGCGGCGCGGGCAACCGTGAACCTCCTACGCCTGGCGCGCTCTTCCGCCTTGACGATCCCACCTCTACAGGTGACGATGCAGGTGATGATGCACCTGGTCGCAATGCAAGCACTGCTGGTGGTATCGTGGGTAGCCCTGCTGGCCTCAAGGCCGCCGCAGCAGGCATTCTGCGGCCGGCTAGTGGCAGTGCTCTGTCGCGCTCGCCAGGTGTCCGAGGTGGTGACGATGCCGATGCCTCACTACCCCCTGCCACGACGTCCGTGGGCGCCGCCTTGCGCTCGAGCAGCACAGCCGGCGATGGCAGCACTCTGAGTGCCTCGCCCCGCCGTCGGTATATGAGCCGTCACCAGTCGTCCCAACCGTCGCCTGCGCCATCTACCCAGCAGCAGACACAGCATGCATCACAGCAACAGCAGCAGCAGCAGCAGGGCAATGCGTCGTCGGGCGGTCTGCGCGGCAGTGTCGGCAGCGAGGGACCCCGTGGAAGCATCAACAGTTCGTTCCTGGGCCGCTACAGCGGTGGTGGTGGCTCCGGCCGTGGCAGTGGCGCAGGCAGCGTCGCGAGCGGCCTCGTCGGTAACCTCGGCGGTGCTAGTGGCGGTGGTGCTGGTGCGACCGGTAGTGGTGGTAACAGTGCTAGCGGTGGTGGTTACGGCGAGGCCGATGACGAGCCTCTGGTCTTTGACCTGTCCGAGTTGGGCCGTGATCCCAACCGGCAGAGCATTGACGAGTCGCGTCGCCAGCCGTGGTGAGCGACCAGCATAGTGAGATGATGATAGTACTCACATTTCTCTTTGAAAATTCTCAAAATAGCATACTCCATTCTCATTTGGCAACGTTGTTGTGCATTTGCGCTCTCGTGTCTTCTTCTGTTGTTGGCTTCTTCTTCTTCTTTTTCAAGCTTACTCTTACGAGGCGTTCCCGCATCATCTGTTGACACTCGGGATGGCTCACTTTCCTTTGTTGTGTTTATATGTTTCTCCTGTTGACTCCTTGGTGTCTTCTACTGTCAAGCGATGCTTTCATTTCTTCCTTTCTTTCATTTTTGTTCATGCTTGGTGATAGCGGGCCCTGGGGACAGCGGAGCATGGAAGAACCAAGGCTGGCGTTTAATATCTCTCAACATCATTCTCCGTCACTTATGCGTTCGGCGTGCTTCAATCACTCTCTTTGCATCTTGCTTTCAATCATCTCATACCACTTTTCTTCTCTTTACTTACTTTGGGAAATCTAGAGGCCAACAATGCCTCTGTACAGACTCCTTATTTATACAGCAAATTATACGTTATATTCTCGTCGTTTGCACAAAGAAAATCATACGAGCTCAATGGGCAGATAGTTGACGTTCTTACTATATATTAGCTCAAGATACCCTTGATATCGATAGGCGACGACTTGTACAATCCAAATGAACGATGCTTTCACCAACAACAAAGTGAAATGCACGTGATGACGACTGCTTCAGGAGGGAACCCACCAACTGTTTCCTCTTTGTCTATTTCGGATTTCCTTTTTGTCTGGTAATTTTCATTGAATTTTTTTCTCTGGATGCTGGGAAGAATTCATCGACATATCTACGTAATCAGCTTGCGCTAGATTGAGGCAGCAAGAAAAGCACACACACACACACTTGGAGTGCGAGCCTTGCAGGTAAAATGTCTTACAGTGGAGGCCCATATTCTTTTCCTGTACTCCGTAGACTCGTCTTGTATTTACCGTGCGAGCCGTGTAAGGTGCTTCCGAACGCACCTCGCCAACACTGTGCCCACTCTTTTCTCTTTCCCTCTTCTCAGAGAGGCGAGAATACGTCAGGGTCTCTTTATTGGCGGCGGGGCGTTGTGGTGGCGGATTCAATTTAGAGTGGGATTTCTCTCAGTCGTTGCTTCCTCCTCCTTCCTAGTGTCGGGGGGTTTCGACTCTGCCACAGTGGCTTGGCCAGGCAATAGATCTATTCAAGGCTCGAAGGTTACTCTTGCCGATGAAAGGGGAAGAAAAGATGCTTACATCCTGCGAACCTTCCTGTTTTTCTCTGTATCTGTAACTGTCGATATTTTCGTTTGCTCTTTCCTTCTCCTGTTTTATGCACCAGCCGCAACTTCCATCCCGTCTTTGATGTCTGTCTGGAGCCTGCCTGCAAGAGCTGTTCTGCTGTTTCGCGGCTTCTCTTTCCAGGTAGCTTAGGGCGGACCCATAATACTAAACCGCGCACTGTGACTGGACAGCCTCCTCCTCTTCCCCTGCAAGGGCCTGAACCGGCCTGTTGCGCCCGCCTTGTACTCCGCAGACGACTTAACAGCAGCCCGAGTGGCAGCATTACAGTGCCTGAGTGCTAAAACGCTCCTTCCCCTCGTAATAGCGGCCGCAACTAGGCCTACCCTGCGCCTACTCGTGCCGTTCTTTGCCTCTTCGCCTGTTCGCACCTGCCCGCTCCACGCTCCACCTCCTTCTCCCGGCCTTCCCATTTTGTTCGGGGGGCATCGTCACCCAAACTCTTCTCCTCACAAAACAATCTTTGTTGGCTTCCTTCTTTCTTCATTCTTCAACGAACCGACGACAGCCTTGCCCAACCACGCGTCCAGCGCCTGGTTTTCTTATCCCCCCAAGCGACACAACGATTTCTCGAGCGGGACCCGCCCTCCTTTCGCGATATAGCCTCTTTTAGCAAGCTGCAGCCCCTTCGTCATCATCTCTCATCCGAAAAGCTGAAGCTCTGCTGCCTGATTGGTAGTCGACTCTTTCCACAACCTCACATCGACTGTGATTCCTTTCATCTTCAGGCCGTGACCAGCTCCATCTCAGGCCGCAAACTGCATCACCTCCTCATTTAGCTTTACCGCCTTTATCTTTCTTTGGTCTTCTCGCATATCAGGTTATTCTCGAACGCCCGCCACCATGTTTCGTGCAGCCGCTCCCGGCCCCTTTGACGAGGCTGTCGGTATGTCTTTTTGTCTTTATGTCTTTGAGTCTTCAAGTCTTGGCAACGATTGCGATTATTGCCGTGTACCTGTCTTCGATAACCTTCTCTAACGTGCATTCTCCCCCCTCCTCCAGGCAAGGCCACCGACGAGAATGCCACGTCCGAGGACTGGGCTGCCATCCTCGAAGTCTGCGACCGTGTCTCCAACGACGCCGTCAACGGTCCTAAGGAGGCCGTCCAGAGTCTCATCAAGCGTCTGGCACACCGCAACGCCAACGTCCAGCTTTACACCCTCGAGCTCGCCAACGCTCTGAGCCAGAACTGCGGCACCCCGCTGCACCGCGAACTCGCCTCGCGCGCCTTTACCGACGCCCTGCTCAAGCTCGCCAACGACCGCAACACCCACAACCTGGTTCGCCTCAAGATCTTGGAGCGCATGAAGGAGTGGTCGGAGATGTTTCGTAGCAACACCGATCTCGGCATCATGCAGGACGCCTACAGCCGCCTCCAGCACGCCCAGCCTCAGCTGCAGCCCGCGCCCTCGGCGCCCCAGAAGAACAGCCTGACCGAGCAGGACCGTCAGCGTGAAGAAGAGGATCTGCAGCGGGCACTGAAACTGTCTCTTGAGGACGAGGCCAGCAAGAAACAGGCTGCCCCCAGCGGCGGCAGCAGTGCAGGCGCTGGTGGTGCCGGTCCGTCGGGCGCAGGTGGCCCGTCGGGCTACGGCGGTGCCGCAGCTGGCGGCCCTGCTGGTGGTGCAGGACAGCAAGCAGCGCCTGCTCCCACGCAGGGCACCACAGCCGCGACCGTGTCCCGTGTCCGTGCTCTCTTTGACTTTGCCGCATCGGAGCAGGACGAGCTTGACTTCAAGAAGGGCGATATCATCGCCGTGCTCGAGTCTGTTTACCGCGACTGGTGGCGTGGCTCGCTCAAGGGCCGCACCGGCATCTTCCCGCTCAACTACGTGGAGATCCTGGCCGACCCGACCCCCGACGAGCTGCAGCGCGAGGCCCAGATGGAGGCTGAGGTCTTTGCCGAGATTAAGAACGTCGAGAAGCTACTGACCCTGCTGAGCGCTTCTAACGCCGCGCCACGGGAGGAGGACACCGATGAAATCTCTAAACTCTACCACCAGACACTTGCGATCCGGCCAAAGCTGATCAAGCTCATCGAGAAGTACTCACAGAAGAAGGGTAAGCAGACGTCTTTGCCTAAAGGGGAACGAGTGATACCAGGTATACTAACACACCCCACAGACGACTTCACGCAGCTCAATGAAAAGTTCATCAAGGCCCGCCGCGACTACGAGGCCCTGCTCGAATCGTCAATGTCCCACCCGCCACAGCCCAACTACCAGCAGTACGCCATGCACCAGCACATCAACTCCCAGGGCTACCCGATGGGCCCCGGCGCCCCTGGTCCTGGCACTCCCCATATTTCCCCCCATGGGGGCTACCCGGCGCCTGGCCTGGCTCAACAGCAGCAGCAGCCTCCACAGCAACAGCAGCCGCCGCCAGACCAGAGATACTACACCCCCGGGCCACAACGTCAGGGTCAGTCTTTATACTAGTTGCCAGGACACAATAGAAAAGCACATATGGAGACAAAATAGTCGGGAAAAGGCAGGACCCTCCACACACAAACGCACACGTCCTTCATTTTACCTGCCTTTTTTTTAATATTTTACTACTTCATAATTTTATACCCTTCCATTCTATTGTTTCCTGCGCACTATCGCCACGCTCGTCCGTCTTCCTACATCTGTAGAGCAATGAGCTAACTGTCTACAGACCAGCAATACCCTCAGTCACCCTCGCCTAATATGCATCGTCCAAACGCCGGTGCACCGTCTGCTTTTTACCTAGCCAACGCCGAGATCCCACAAGCGCAGCCTCAGCAGCCGCAGCAACAACAGCACCAGCAACCTCCTCCCCAGTCACAAGCATCGTATTCCCAGGGCCACCCACAGAGCCAGCGCATTCCGTCCGGCAGCGGCCCTAGCGGTCCTCCCAAGCAACCTTCGCCGCTCCAGACCAACATCGCCCCTGCTCAACCCCCAGCCAACAACAGCTACCTTCCTTACAACCCGCATCAGCAGCAGCAGCAGCAGCAGGGCGACTCCGTGTCGGGGCCTAGCGGTGGCGGCCCACACGGTAACTACGGTCCCCCACAGGAATTATCAACTTCCGCCTACGACTCGCCCATTGCCTCACACAACCCCAACGCCGCCAACATCCCACCTGCCGCCGCCCAATCCGCCTCTACTCACACCTACTCTTCGTCCGTCTACTCGCCTGATCAGTACGGTCCTCCATCCACCGCCGGCCTGCCATCTGGTCCTCCGCCACCGTCAACCGAGTCCAACAACGCCTCTGGTCCTCCCCCTCAAACTCACAACTCTTCGTACCAGGCCTACAACGGTTACCCATCATCGGCGCCTGCACCACCTCAAAATACAGCACCTGCTCCCCCCACTGCGTCTCCGCCGCCTGCACCTGGTGGCCCTACCACCCACTACGACTCCCGCCAGAGCCTACCCAGCCGCCTGAGTTTGAGTGGACCCTCTGCGCCCGGTGCCGGACCGGGCTCGCCGCCACTTGAGCAGCAGCAATACCGGCCGTACGTGCCGCCTACGGAACCACCGGCACCACAGCAGGGTGGAGGAAGCCCGCCCGTTGATGATTACTACCGGCAGACGGGTCGGGTAGGCTATTAGGTGAAAGGTGCACGTGGAGGAGGAGGAGGGTGTGAGAGAAGTGGAGATAATTTGACTGTATGAGGTGATACTGCGTGGTCTTTTGCTTCCATCTTCACTTGCCTTTGGTTTTCGTACCCATTCTGTAACTGCCTACCCAATGCATGCCATGTTTTGCTTTTTTAAATCAGTTTATACACTCTTGATATTTTTTGATGCTCAATGTTATGCTTCATTACGGCCGTGACTTTTTGTCATTCAGGCGAGTTTAATTGCAACGTTTTTTTGACATTCAATATTCTTTTCCCATTTTAGTGACTATAAATCAATACTCAAACCTGTGTCAATTTTTTTTTTTTTTTTTTTTTTTGTGAATCTATTGTAACGCATAAAATCGTATTACATTCGTGAAACACAAAAGAATAAAGTCAACCCTTTGCCATCATACCGCTATCGTAACAAAGTCTTTTATCAGAAACAACCTCTGTGCAAAACAGTGTCTACCACCGACGGCTGTATGCCGAATCTTGGGATGCGCCACCCCGGGATCCACTGCCACCTTCGCGGCGCCGCAAGAGACCCGAGCCCATGGCAGCAAACTGGTCGACAAATGCATCATTGACACCATCCTGACCAAAATCGTCGGCTCCACCGTTCTGCATACCGGGCGGGCCACCACGGGCGTCGTGCTTGAACAGGTCCATGAGTTCCTTGAGACCCAGCTTGAGAGCCTCCTTCTTGCCCTTGCCACCCATTGTGCCAGCTTCCAGAGCCTGTGCAGCCAACAGCCGCTTCTTGTCCTGGAGAGCCAAGATACGCTGCTCGACGGTGTCCTCGACAGTCAGCTTGTAAATGGTGACGTCAACAGTCTGCGTCAGACGATGTACACGATCAATGGCCTGCTCCTCGACAAAGGGATTCCAGAAAGGCTCCAGGATAATGACGCGCGTGGCTGCTGTCAGGTTGAGACCGAGGGCACCGCACTTGAGACTGCACAGCAAGACACGGACGTTGGGGTCGTGGCGTAGACTGTGCAGACTGGCTTCGCGGGCGTCGTTGCGCATGCTGCCCTCGTAGCGGACATGGCCGAGGCCGGCGCGCATCAAGAAGGGGCTCACAATGTTGAGCATGGACGTGAATTGCGAGAAGACAATAAACTTGTGCTCGCCAGCCTCGTTCTTGAGAATCGACATCATCTTGCGGATCTTGGCCGAGACAAGCACAGTCTCGTCATCGTCGTCTTCGTCGGATGCGCCGCGCGGCACCTTCTTCTTCCGCCGCGCAGCCGACTTTCTTCCGATAAAAGAGTCGTCGTCGATGTTGGACATGAGCTCGGAAGTCGAAATGCGTGAGTCTTCTTCGCTGTCGGCATCCGAGGATGCATCGGAACTGGAGTCAGAGCCAGTGCCGGACTCGGTGTCGTCGTCGTTAGAGTCGGTAGCACTGCCAGTCGACTTGGCAAAGGAGGCAAAGTCTTCGTCGTCACTGTCGCCGCTGTCCCAGTCTTGGCCGCCAACGCGCAGGATCTTTTGGGAGTGCTTCCTCTTGCCGCTCTTGTTGGCAGCCTTGGCCTCTTTTTCGTCGTCCTCGATGAAACTGCTCATACGGCTGGCATCCTCATCCTCGTCTTCCGACTTGTGGATGGAGTCGTCGCTGTTGATCCAGTCACCACCACCCTCCGCATTCTCGTCCTCTTCGCCACCAGCCTTGCCAAGATGGAGCGAGCCCTGCTCTTCCTCGCCAACAAGCCAGCTGCCGTCCTCCTCCTCGTCATCGCTGTCGATGATCGCCCGGCGGTGTCGTGGCTTCCGCTGTGCTGCTTTCCGAGATGCAGGAAGAATGCTATCGTCGTCGTCATCGTTGTCGTTGTCGGCTGCAGCTGCCTGCTTCTTCACCTGGTGTTTTTGTAATTTATCCTTGCCGCTCTTTTTGCCATTGCGGTGGTGTTTCTTGGATTTCTTCTCCTTCTTGACCTTCTTGGTCTTCTTTGGTTTGCCTTCAAGGATATCGCGGTCTTCGATGCAGTTGTTACAGACAAAGCCGTCACCGGCCGCCTCGCACTCTCGCTGCTCGTCTTTAGTTAGGTCGGTCATGCAAACCTCGCACTTCTTTGCCTGGATGCCGAGGCCGCCAAACACATCGGCGAGCGCGTCAATGTCACTATCTGTAGCAGCCGGCTTTTGTGACGCGGGCATGGCATCGGTCGACATGGCATCCTTGTCCTTCTCCAGCTTGAAAGTGAGCAGGCTGGGATGGTTGCATGCCTGGCGCAGACGAAGCAGCAGGACAAGCGCGTTGGCATAGCTCATGGACTTGCCCTGCATCATCTTCTCGAGACTCTTGTCTGCACGTTCCTCCAGCCGGTCATAGAAAGCGCGCTCAGACGGTGAAAACTCGGCCGAGACACTGACGACATTGCGGGCTGTGATCTTGAAGCTGGGGGCGGCAGACACTTTGGCAGGTGTTGATGTGCCACTTCCGCCAGGCGTCAGGGTCTGTGTGCCGTTCTTGACGGCCTCCTCCTCAGCTGCAGCGGCGGCCGCAGCAGCTTCGATGGCCTTCTTGCCACCGGGCACGAGAGCACCCTCCTCCTTGAGGATATCCTTGGTACGCCGCTTCATAAAGCACCGCAACAAGCTGTGTAGTCGGCGGATCGCAAGGTAGCCACGGCCGTTCTTGAGTGGGGCATCAATGTGGGCGCGCCATTCGGCGAGGTTGTCGTAGGGAGTGATGCGGAGGAAGGCGACGAGACTCTGCAGCTCGTCGAGGTTGTTTTGCATGGGTGTACCCGTCAAGCACCAGCGGAACTCGGCAGGAATGGCACACGCGGCCTTTGTCATCTTCGCGTTGCGGTTCTTGATGCTGTGGGCTTCATCAAGAATGATGCGATACCATTGGAGACCGAAGCAGCCGCTGCGGAGGGCATTGCTACTGTGGCCATGTTCGGAGACAAGGATCTGGTATGTTGTGATGACAACGTCAAAACGGGCCAGGTCTTGTGGACGAACCGTTCTTTGAGGGCCGTGGTGGACGCAGACGCTTAGTGGCGGATCGCGAGACACCTTCTCCTTGATCTCGGCCTCCCATTGACGGATCAGCGCGAGAGGCGCGACCACCAGTGTGCCGCCGGTGATCTTCTCGTAGTGCTTCTTCCAGCCAGGCATGTCCTTTGTCGGCTTGGGGTTGGTCAGGATCAGCGAGATGGACTGCAACGTCTTGCCCAGACCCATGTCGTCGGCCAGAATGCCGCCCTTGGGCACACGGCCACGCTTGACAGGGCCAAGTTCGCGGCCGCGCATCCACTTGACACCCTCCACTTGATGGGGGAGCAGCTTGACCTTGATGCCCTCGACTGTACCGTCATCGTACTTTTCAGTCTCTTTGTTTGCCTTCTTCTTGGCGGGCTCCTTGTCTGCTGTAGTCGTTGTGTCTTTGGCGGCGTCTTTTGTTGGGCCAGCAGCAGTGGCTGGCGTGTCTTCTTCATCGTCCTCATCGTCCTCCATGCCGCCTTCGAGTAGTGCCTTTAGGTCTTCTTGGGCCTTGTTCGGATCGGTGTAGAAGTCGACATCGGCATGCACGGATGAGGGTATGCTCTGTTTGATGATGGTCTTGTTGGTGGTTGTGTTGCTGTAGAAGGAGCTGACGGGATAGGCTGTGCCGCCGGTTTCTTGCGTCGAGCCGATGGAGCTGAACACGGGCCGTGGTGCTGCCTTGCGGTCGGGCGCTTTCGGTGCAAGCGGCCCAGTAAGCCGTTGCGGCCGGTGGTGCTCGGGGCGCTTCTGATTGGCATTGAAGAGGGCATTCTGTCGGCGCTGAACAAGTGCAGCCGCAGTCGCAGCTGAAGAGGACATGGCCGGCTTGTATTGTGAGCTTTGGGAAGAGGACGTCGGTGTTGACATTTGTGTCGGCCGGCCAAACACGGGCTGTCTTGTCATGGGGTTTGCTGACGAGCCGATGCTGCTGCTTCCCTTGGACGGTGCAAACGCTGGTGCTACCGGGCTGCTCGTGATGTCGATAACATCGTTGGGCGCCCGGATAGGACGCAGCGGTGACGACATCAAATCGCCGTCGCCCAAGTCTCCACCAAGTTCTTGGGACGGATAGTCCTGTGAGCCGAAGCCCTGCGAGCCGTAGCCCTGCGAGCTCATGGCCTGCGAGCTGACAATCATCAGATCATCGTCGGAGAAAGAGGCGCTGCGGGAGCGAGACATGCTGAGCGAGGAAGAGGAGGACGGCAGAGAAGAAAAAGAAGGAGGGACAGCGGTCGTGGACCGGATGAGGTCGCAGAAGCTCTGGGTGAGCTGGTCGCTGCTCTTGGAGGGAGAGGAGGGAGGAGCAGTCCTCTGGGAAGAGGGTTTAAGAGGGGATGCAGGTCTGCTGAGCTGCTTCTTGCGGTCGTTGTGGTTGTGACTGTTGCGATTCTCTTGATCGTGGTCTTGATCGTGGTCTTGATCGTGGAAAGAAGGAGAGTCCAAAATGGCGAGCGTATCCTTGGGCTGGAAACCGAAACCAGCGCCGGGCTTGGTCCTAATTATAGACAAAAAAGAAAGAGTCAGAAAAGGACGCTCCCAAGGTAGTCCAGAAGAGGAATTGAGCGCGAGGGGACGACTCAATGTTGATGCAAAACAAAAGACAAGAGAAAGAAAACAAAAAGAAACAAAAACGACAGCTCTGGATGGGAACACAGTGCGCAGCAAGACTCACCTCATTGAGCCGCAGCCGTCGCAGCTAGTAGCAGCAGAAAGCGATGCCTGAGGTCAAAGGTGTGTAGGTGTGTCGTGGCAGGTCTCGTCGTATGTTTGGCTGAGGACTGAAGATATTGAGGGTTGGTGGGATGTATGGATGCCTCGTCTCAAAATTACATGGAAAAGTCGTGTAAAGTGGTTTACTCTGAAAGGGCAGGAACAAAACGCTTGTTTGGCGTTTGCGCCTTCCTGGCGGTTTAATGGCGGCGGTTGCGTCATGCACTCTGATTGGTTAGCGCTGGCGGCATAAACAGGTGGCTGCTGAGCAACGCCACCTGTGATAAGATAAGGTACACTGTGCGGTGACTACAAGTACCTGTGACTTATGTAGTCTTTGTTTACTTCACGCAAGGCTCCGCATAGTGGTAATAGGCAATCACCGTAAATAAAATGCTAACTGCAGTACATAATCCTCCAAGCCACTCAAGCCACTCAACGGCGTCCAGCCAACACAGCAGCGCAATTTCCAACAAATCCTCCGTAGGCTGCCGTCTGTCTCATGCCGTGCCCCTCTTGCTGACCTTTTCTTCTGGGCGTAAGTAGCACCGGCTAGGGTATTATGTACTTTCTCGCGTCGCACGTCTCTTGTCTCCAGATGCAGTGCAGCGATCAAGTACCATTCTATCGCGACCTTTGCTGATCAGTCGATTTGTGCAACCCATCCTTGTCGCGATGCAATTCGTGCAGCCCAACGCGTCTCTTCCTCTTACAACACTCCTTCTCGTTGGCCTTTGGGTGTTTCTTGCTTGGTCGGCGTGTCTGTGAACGGATCGAATCCCATCCTCTGTTTGGCAGCGCGCTTTGCTTGCCATCTTGCCTCGCCGTGTAGGCCTGTCGCCGACGTCTCCTCGAGGAAGAAGGTGAGGATGTGGTCGGGGATCGCGAGGTGCGATGTCTGCTGGAACTGTTGCAGACTCGTGAGGCGGACCAGCATCTCGAGGAGCGACAGTGATGATGTGACGGATCCATATGGCGATTGGGCGACTTGCGGAGGCCTGCACTCGGAGGAAGGGACGCTGCTGCCCTCCTTGGGTCCCTGGCTTTGTATCGTTTGTCTCTGGGTGACCGGGCAAGGACTCGCGATAGACAGGCTGCGCATGTCTGCTGGCAGGCGAGCTTGGACGGAACTGCGCTGCTTGGGGGTGGGTTGAAGAAGAGCCACAGCATCATCGACGCTGCTGTCACCGTCGCTAGCATCTTCGTTGTCGTCGTCATCACTGCTGTCGCATTCACTCTCATGCTGTTCATTGCTGTCTTCTATAAAGACCTCGAGAGCAAGCCATTCTGGGTCCAGATGGCTGGGGAATATCCAACGCCTAGCATTGTGTTCGGTGCTGCTAGTAGGCTCTTGCAAGTCAGCGCGCCCTGTGGTTGCTTCTCGCAGTTGGCGATCTGTGTCATCTTGGTCGTCTTTTTCACAATCTTCTACTGAAGATCCACTACTTCTCTCCTCTTCCTCTTCCCCGTTCTCTTCTGGCTCCATGTGCTCCATTGTTTTTGTTGGCGGAGTGGCCGACGGATCGCGCTTGAGCAGCAAGACGGATGAGTTTTCAAAATCATTCAGGTTGCCAATGTTTAGGATGCGTCCTGAGTCGGTATAGAACAGCTTGGAGATCTGGTACATGGGAATGGCCTCTTTCAGACCAGGGCTGGATATGCCGTCAAAAGCAGCAGCGCATGTCTGGTCCTCATGAGCACGACCGTCATCAAGTTCTTCGATGATTTCCAGAAAATAAGAGAATTCGTCTTTTCCTTCATCTTGTAGAGGAGCGTTTGTGGAGACTGTTCTGCCACCGTTGGATAAATTCCCCGTAGAATTCGGCAGCGGAATGAAGCCCCGGTTGTGGTGGAACTTCCAGCTTGGAGGTGTCCGACAGATGCGGACGCGAGCTTTGTGCAAGACTTCCTGCCAGATGGGCTTCCTCTCACCGGGACCGATACCATACGGTGGCATAATATCGTGGTCCTTGCCACCTGGCCCTGTTTGACTGGAAGCTTTCCTCGCGGTCGAGTGGCCTAGAAAGAGCATGTACAGCGACAAGGTAAAGGACGGCCCAATCTGGACGGGTCTGTGTGGATCACCAGAAAACTGTGTATCTCCGACCACGAGACACATGCTTGCTTGCAGAAGCCGAGATGGAGAGATACTGGGTGGGAGGACCGTCGAGAGACTCTCGCCAGATGCAGTAATGGCTAGCTGTAAAAGAGGAATATCGCTGTCGATGCGGGCCAGGAGCCTCTTGATATCGCGGATAATCTCGAAAAGTTCAACCTCTTGTTCTTCCGCTGTATGTGCAAAGCCGTCACTGTCTTCTTGTGCCTCTTCCTCTGTCACTGCGGCCTTCTCTAGTCGCTTGCCCAGAGACACGATATCGCGGTGCAGCCCTTTGGCCAGCGTGGCTGCATTGCCCAGGAAGATATTTCCACGGCCGGATCTAGGGCAAGGAGGAATCAGTATTACATGGTCAAGAGTGCTTGAGGAGCTGACGAAGATTTTCTTGGACACGCACTTGAACTCGATGAGGTCGAGGGCCGGGGAGACAATCTATCAAACTGTTAAGAGACGAATAGAGACGAATATAACGTGTCTTTCGCTAAGGGCTACTCGCCTTGATCTTGCTGTTGAGCACTTTCTGAAGAGATTCAAGCTCCAAATACTGGCGTCTGTTGTCGACTGTCTTCAACAAACGAGAGCATTGGTTCATGGCAAAATTCGAAGTGAGGGAGATGCCGCATCGCATCGCGTAGTTGACGGCCTGAATGCCGAGTCGGCCAAGAAGTTCGTCCATTGTATCGTGCTTGTCTTCGTGCCATGCTGGGGAAGGATTGTGCAAGACGCCCGGAACAAAAGAGGGATCTGAAAAGGGAGGTGCAAAAAACAAACAAGTTACAGGGCGCCAAAACCAAAAAAGCTAGAAGATGCAAGTCATTCAATTGTGTATTGTCTTCCTGTCCCAAATAGGAAAGAACGACTGACCCTCATCGTCGCTTCCTTGCGTGTTATTCGAGTGTTGCTCGCATGTTAGTGAAATAGGAAGGTACCTGCACCGTGCGACAACAGTCAGCCCGACAAGGGACCCAGTTCAGGCTCTCGCATTGCTCCTGCCCCTCCTTAAAGTGCTACCGCAGCCTGACGGAGCTGCCCCACTGCCGTGCCATTAGCAGCTGCCAGCACCGCTTATGACGTACTATTGGAGCGCACTGTGCATTGAAAGGCCCGTAGTCTCACGTGATGAAAATTCTGCCCGCAATTTTTGCAGTCTGTACAGGTTCCTTCCCAAGTCGGGCCAGTCTGTCCATGTTTCGAACAAACGCCGCTGCGGGCAAGAGCGATGGCGGGGCAAAAAAGCCCAGCTACCAGCGAAAAGAGGGAAGGAAGAAAGAGAAAAAAAAATATTAAAAAAAACTAAGCACTGGGAGAACGGTAAATGGAGCCAAAGGCCAAAACTGTTGCCATTGTCTCCCTTTTGCCTTTCTCCTCTTTGCATCCAGAAACGGCCAACACGACCCTTTTCCAACCACAACCGTTGTCCTTGATCGTTTTCGACGCGACCGTTGAGCACTTCTCCCTGAAGCGTTATTGTTGCCTTGCTTCCCCTCCAACAGTGCCAACATCCCAGCATTGAGTCACCGGGCATCAACACTTTTTGTTTTGCTTTCGAATTTTACCTCACCTTACAGGCTTAAAGTTTCTCGATTTCGTACCATATCACATCGGTCGCCGCCCTCGACGACTCGACTCGATTGAGAACATCACCAACACAACACATACACAACCACAACAAAGCTCTCTCTCTCTCCGACCCACATACCAACAATGTCTCACCTCAACTCGTGGGAAGACGACCCGTCCGCCCAGGACGACAACCTGGCGCGCCAGACACAGCAGCAGATGAACCTCGGCAGCGGCGGCCGTGGCGGCGGCGGCGGTCGTGGTGGCCGTGGCGGTTTCCAGCCCGGCGTGGCCAGCTTCCAGCCTGGCGCTCAGTCCTTCAACCCCGGCCAGCCGTACGGCAACAACTTTGTGCCGCAGTACCAGCAGCAGCAGCAGTACTACGGCCAGGGCTACGGTGGCTACCAGCAGTACGGTGCCCAGGGCCAGGGCCAGCAGCAGCAGAGTTACGACCAGTACCAGGCCAACCAGGGCTACGGCAATGTCTACGGCAACCAGGGCTACAACAACCAGCAGCAGCAAGGATACGGTATGTACTCTATTTCGACGAGAGACGCAACGGCTCATCCCGGGAAAATGTACTGACAACACCGGACAGGCCAGTACCAGCGCGGCGGCTACCAGCAGGGCCGTGGCGGCGCCCAATTTAACAATAACAGCGACCGCGGCGCGCCGACGATTGCAAAGAGACCAGATGCTTCTGCCCCTGCGGCCGCACCGGCTGCCGGTGCTCCCGCAGCAGCAGCGCCCGTCGTTTCTCTGCCCAAGGCTTCTGAGCCCATTGGCAACAAGGTTCTGAGCATCGGCGACGATGCCAAGCCCAAGGTCGCTAAGGTCCTGAGCATTGGCGTCCCGGCTGCCCCCAAGGAAGAAAAGAAGGAGGAGGCCAAGAAGGAGGAGGTTCCTAAGAAGGAGGACGTTGCGGCTGCCGCTGTTGCTGGCGACGCTGCTGGCTCCGGCGCCGCGGCTGCGGAGGCTGGCGCAAAGACGACGGCAGCCAAGGCCATTGAGAAGACTGGCGCTTCCACACAGGCCTCGGCCAGCGGCACTACCTCGCCGACGCCCTCTTCCGGCCGCTCAAACTCGCCGCGGGCGCCCGCTAGCCCCAAGGTCGCGCGTGACGTCGATGCCGTCCAGAAGGAGCAGACCGCCGATGTCGACGAGGACACCCTCAAGGAGGTCTACGGCAAGGAGCACGTCAACATCATCTTCATCGGCCACGTCGATGCCGGCAAGTCGACGCTCGGTGGCTCGATCCTGTACGCCACTGGCATGGTCGACCAGCGCACAATGGACAAGTACAAGCGTGAGGCCAAGGAGATGGGTCGTGAGACGTGGTATCTGTCCTGGGCCCTGGATTTGACCAACGAGGAGCGGTCCAAGGGTAAGACGGTCGAGGTTGGCCGTGGTTTCTTCGAGACAGAGAAGCGCCGCTACAGTATCCTGGACGCACCTGGTCACAAGACGTACGTGCCCAACATGATTGGCGGTGCCTCGCAGGCTGATGTCGGTATTCTGGTCATCTCGGCGCGCAAGGGCGAGTACGAGACCGGTTTCGAAAAGGGCGGCCAGACGCGCGAGCACGCCATGCTGGCCAAGACACAGGGTGTCAACAAGCTGATTGTCGTCATCAACAAGATGGACGACCCGACAGTCGAGTGGTCGCACGAGCGTTACAAGGAGTGCACGACCAAGCTGTCGCAGTTCCTCAAGGGCACGGGCTACAACCTGAAGACGGATGTCTTCTTCATGCCCATTGCCGCCCAGCAGACGACCAACATCAAGGACCGTATCCCCGCCGGCGTTGCGCCTTGGTACGATGGCCCCTCGCTGCTCGAGTACCTTGATAACATGAAGACGCTCGAGCGCAAGATCAACGCGCCCTTCATGATGGCCATTAGCGCCAAGTACCGCGACATGGGTACCGTCATCGAGGGCAAAATTGAGGCCGGTGTGGTCAAGAAGGGCATGACCCTGACCATGATGCCCAACAAGAACCAGGTCGATATTACGACTGTGTACGGCGAGACAGAGGACGAGATGACCATTGCCCAGTGCGGTGACCAGGTGCGCCTGCGGTTGCGTGGCATTGAAGAGGAGGACATCTTGCCCGGTTTCGTGCTGTGCTCGCCCAAGCGTCTGGTGCACAACGTCAAGACCTTTGAGGCGCAGGTGCGCATCCTGGAGCTCAAGTCGATTCTGACGGCCGGTTACAACTGTGTGCTGCATGTGCACTCGGCCATTGAAGAGGTGACGTTCTCGGCGCTGCTGCACAAGCTGCAGAAGGGTACCGGCCGCAAGAGCAAGCTGCCGCCGTCGCACGCGCTGCGTGGTGACAGCATCATCGCCCGTCTGACGGTGACGGGCGGTGCCGGCTCCGTGTGTGTGGAGCGCTTCGAGGACTACCCGCAGATGGGTCGTTTCACGCTTCGTGATCAGGTATGTTCCCTCTCGCCTTATTCTGATTTATTTTGCTGCGCTTTGTTCTCTAACACCACCACCAGGGTCAAACTATCGCCATTGGCAAGATCATCAAGTTGATCACGGATGAGGAGGCGGCTTAAATGCATTAACGGTCGAAACTATCCCGGGCAATATTGTATCATAAGGGGTGGAATGCCAGACGCTCGTAATACCCCAAAAGGAGGCTGTTAAGAATGCTCAAAAGAACAAAGCAGGGCTGCGTCGCGGAGAAAGGAAAAAAGAGTAAGAGTGACGGCAGCACACGAGCACACAAAAATGACGTCGAGCCAAAGCCACATGCGACAGAATTCTTTTGATGTTTTTTCTTATTTTTTGATTAATCGAATAGACAATTCCATCAACATCCAAACTGGCATGATCCAAATGGAATAAATCTGCGCAATATCACAATCTGTAGTGTCACAAGTCCTCACAAAAAAAAAAGCTGGACTTCTTCAAAAGAACTTTGGGAAGAACTTGGGCGTCTCCTTCTTCCATTTCAGGTAGTCGGCGCGGTTGCCATACTTCTTGTCGTACTTGGGCTCGCTCAGAGGCACGCCGCTCAACTTGAGCAGGACAAATGCTGTGAAAGTCGGGCTGATGGCCGCAATGGAGACGGCCGTCGAAGTGCTGATACCTCCAAGAGCGGTACGGACAGGAGCAAGTGTGAGTACGCCAGCAGCGACCACAGCAATACCCGTCCAGAGCGTTGTCTCGCCAAAGTAATGAGGGTAGCGGCTGTTCGTTAGTGCTGCTGAGCATCGTGAAAATGCATATGACAGAGCACGGTACGTACCTCAACGAGAAGAGACCACGAGACATAAAGACCTCGTCGTGCTGCTTGGCATGTTTGGCCGCAGACCAGGCGGCCTTTTGGTAGTCGGCGACAGACTCAAAGATGAGGCCAAAAGCGTACAGGCCAAAGCCGACAATATCGGTCCAGAGGACGCCGGCGGGGAGGACTGAGATGAATGGAGCTCCATCGGCCTTGGCGGTGGTGATGACGGGAGCTCCAACGGCATTGATGGCGGTGACGGGCGACTGGCAGAGGACGATCCAGAGAGCTTGGGCGGTCCAGGCGAAGAGAAGTTTGGCCGGCTTGGAGCGCATAGCATCAAAGCGGGAGTCTTTGCCTTCGCGCAGGATGCGGCGGAAGAGGTACGTGCCCACTGTGTTCGAGGTCAGCAGAAGAAAGAATAACGAGCGAAGCGAAGAGAAAAAAATAAAGAAAGAAAGCAGCAAGCGAAGCGAGGACAACAAAAAGCATACGTCTGGTGGCCCAGAGGACGACGGCGCCAGTAAGGGCAACTTGACGCCAGCTTGGCGATTCGAGCGTGAGGGCGGCACCGTTGCTGGCGGTCGCGAGCTGGGCCTCTGCCCGCCACCGTGGAACATACAAGCTCAAGAAGGCGACGGCAATGTTGGTGAGGGCACCGGTCAAGTCATAGTAGCGCTCCGAGGGCGGATTAACAAGAAAAGTAGACGGCAGACCGACGGCATATTGAACGGCAAGTGAGGCGAGGGCGCAAGGGACTGCGTTGCTCCAGAAGGCGCTGTTGTTGTAGTTGGTGAGCCCGAGAAGGGCAGCGGAGGCCATGATGGGCAGGCGTCGTGTCGATTCGAGAATTTCGATGATTTAGACAAAAAGCAAGAAGGAAAGGAAGAGAAAGAGAACGGCAAATTAGGAGAAGGTCGTAATAATATAAGGGTATTCGGCAGTGGCTTGCGACTTCCCTTTCTATTCGTGTCTGAGGGGTTACGTTTCATGCACGGGCATGGATGGGAATGGCAGGCAGGTGCGGTTGAGCGGTGATATCGCTTGCACTCATAATGGAAGGTGCGAACAGAGATGAAGAAATAAAATCACGAGTAAAGCGGCACCGAGATGTAGTTTCCTAACAAAGAAAGGGATAATGGGAAGGTGCGACTGAGGTGTTTGTTGGAATACGTCATCGGCGATGCTAGCAGTTGTAGTCTCAACTCACCATCGCGAGAACCGCACCTAGATCGATTCTACCAAAAAATGCATAAAATGTGTTCATTCTGCTTTTGGGGCAGGCTGTTTATAGCTACACATAGTCGATATCACTCTCATTACGGAATCTCCAATCAATGCAACGACTTATTCTGTCGGGCACTAAAGATGCTGAGAAATAGAAATTTAAAGAAGCTGCAAGTGAGCTTTTGAAAGAGTAATTAAAATACAGTCCGCCAAGAGGGTAATAAGAAGCAGGCCAAAAATGCCAATAAAAGAGAAAAAAAAACCATACAATGAGACAAAGATATCTACCGGTCCAAACACGAAAAAGGCCTAGAAATGGCAAATTCCAGACCCAGTATACAATGTGGCGCACTCGCTATCGACAGATCCCTAGTCCTGGCTGGTGCCGAGATACAAATTCTTGTCCCACAGATTGCGCAGAATGGATGCCGTGCTGTCCTCGTCGTAGCCTTCCACAAGGCTGGCTCCGCTGAGGCGCTGCTGCTGTTGCTGGAACGATGTGCGGGCCGCTTCGCCGGGGGCACCACTGACGCTGCCACTGCCACTGCCAGCACCGTTGCCGTTCAGGACATACGGCTTGCCGGACCGCGGCGCACCACCACTCGGGGGGTTGGCACAGGATCCGGAAGCTGCTGCGGCGGCGGCGGCCGACTGCAGAACACCGCGACGGATGTCGCGCTCACGGAAGCTTTGGCTGAGACCGGCAGCAGAAGCGGTTGCTCTGTGGCCAGGTGCGGCCGGGGCATCGGAAAGGCCGGTGGACGCACGGCTGATACCGCCGTTGGCAGCCGGGATGCGCCAGTTTCTGTCGCCGCCCAGGCGGTCTGTAAGGCGGCTGAGACTGCGGGTGACGGGGTTCTGGTAGCGGCGGATCATGTAGTACTCCATGCCTGTCTTCTCCATGAGCTTGCCGATGCGAGGGTCGTGCATGCCAAACTCGCCTGCACCGACGAGAGAGCCAGCGACAGGGACCGCATGCTGGCGGCTGCCCCGGTCAATGTTGGAGCTGGCCCGCTCCAGATTGAGCTTCTGCTGTGTACGACTGAGCTCGGCTGGTGGGGCGTGTGGTGCACGAGTTCGGCGAGGATGTGTGCCAACAGGACCGCCTGTGGGTGAGGCTGCTGATGTCATCTTGCGCACATCGCCACCACTAATGGCGCTCGAGTCCTCGTCGTCTGTGAGCTGCTGCTGCATTGTCTCGCCGCCGATAGAGCGTGTTCGGCGAGGATGATGTGATGGTGCACCAGCTGATGCGCCGCCGTCGGGCTGACGCCCTGTGCTGGGCCGTGAGGATGACGTGGTGTAGAAAGAGTCGCCGCCCGTTGTGCCGCCTGCGGATTCATGGCTGCCTGTTGTAATGAAGCGAGAGGTCATGGCGTCGCGGTCATTGCTTCCACCGGGTAGGCTCTGTTGGTGGCGGTGTTGCAGTCGCCGGCTTGGGCTCGAGTCGGGCGATGAAGACTGCGTGTTACGCGTCGCCGAGACGGTCTCGGTCGACATCTTAGGTGGAGCGCCTCGGGGCGGGGTGCGGGGAAGAAGGAGACGGGTGGTCGAGGAGCTGGTTCGGAGGTGAGTCGATGCGACCGTGGATGCTGAAGAGGAGGGTTGTACCTCGGCCTGGCTGTCTCTGGAAGCTTGCTGCTGCGGTTGCTGTTGCGTTTGCTGCGATTGCGGCAGCTGCTGGGATCCGCTGGCAGACCGGATAGGCAGCTTCAACTGTTGCTGCTGTGGCTGCTGTTTTGTCGGCTTGGTCTCTGCTTCCTCGTCCTCGTCTTCTTCGCTGTCGGTCTCACTTTCGCTTTCACTGTCGTCTTCTTCCTCTTCCGACTCGTCCTTTGCCGGCTTGCCCGAACTTCTCTGCGACTTGGGCGACTCTTCGTGTCTGTAGCTGTTCTTACGAGACCCGCTCACGTTGGACGATCCAGCATCAACCCACTCGTCTTCTTGGTCTTGGGCGTCGGGGCTGCCAATCTCAAAATGCACCTGGCCCCCGCCGGCTGCGGCGCTTGACTTCTTCTTGCCGGCGGACGAGAGCGGCCGCAATCGGTCGCTGTTGACGGCCGGGTTGGAGTTGACACGCTTGATGTTGGCGCTTGTGTTCGACCGCGTGCCTCCGTGGCTCATCCGCTTGGCAACGTCAGCGTGCGAGCGGTTGCGCTTGAGGCTCGTGGCCGACTGGTTCCGCCGTACTAGGGACGACGTCGACGCCGAGTTCGCGCTGCGCTTCAGATTGGACTCCGTCGTGGAAGTGGAGCGGCGGTGCGGCTGAGGCCGTTGCTGTTGTGAAGGCACAGATTGTTCAATCTGGGGCGGCACGGCCGCAAAGGGGAAGCGAGCTGCGTAGTCGGCGGCTGTTGTCGGGGGCGAGGTAGAGGACCGTCGGCGGTGATGCGATTGATGCTGCTGTTGATTCTGGAGCTGCTGTTGGTACTGCTGAAGTTGCTGAAGTTGCTGAAGTTGTTGCTGTTGTTGCTGTTGCTGGAGCTTGGTCGAGGAGGCGTGGTGGTGGTGATGATGAACGGTTTTGTGGAGGGCTTTGGATGAAGGAACGCGTGCGTGCAACCGAGCTGTGCTACCGCCACCGCCTACAACGTGCTTCTGTGCCTTGGCTCGGGTATGCGGCGCGCCGGCGGATGACGTGGACTTGTGAGTTTGCTGCTGCTGGTGTTCGTGCGACTTTTGTGTCTTTTGCGTTGTTTGTGTCTGCTGTGTCTGCTGTGTTTGATGATCGGATGCTTGTCGTACAAGCCGCGACGGCGGTGTGGAAGGTGGTGGCTGCCGTTTTGGAACGTGTTCGCTGCTGCTTTCGCTGTCGTTGTCGCTGCCACTTCCACTGTCGCTGCCCGAGCTGCTCTGAACGAGCTGCATGCGCTTTGATTGGCGGGCACCGCTGCCAGCGTTGGTTGCCCGATCCATGGTTTCGTTTTTACTGACCCCTGCACGTTTTTGGAGGCTTTTTGGAGGATGATTGGAGAGGTTTTGAGTGGTTGAAGTGTTTGTTCCGTTTGTCAGTATTCAGTGTTTTTGTCGAGCGAATAAGAGCCGTGAAAAAATATGTTTGCGATATTCCGTATTCCAGTTCGTTTTTTGTTCTTTCCGTCTTTGTCGTTGAATCGGCTCGTCTAGAACGTTGAGAATCGATTCGCCAAAAAGGGAGAGAATGTGTCGACAAAAAAAGACACCAAAGCGACCGAGACAAATTGCTTAAAACTGCTGACGAGCGAAAAACGTAGACCGAAACGTAAGAAACGAAAGCGACTCTGTCTCTGCTCGTGTTCGATTCGCGGAGCCGCCTCTACTGTCTGTGATTCGATTCCGTTGTCTGGGGAGGACAAGATCCGAGCCGAGACGACGTTTCTTTCGTAGCTTTCGCTCGTGCTTCTTCCGGACAGCTTTTTGTTGCCTGCTGCAGTGTCTGCCGTGCTCTTTGACGCGGGTGCGTCTTACGCCTTTGTCGAGTTTGCCTTCTGTCCTTTTTTCCCTTTTCTACCAATGGCGAATGCGCCCGCTCGGTCGTGCTGCCTTCTTCGGTTGTACTCAGTATGCGCGTGAATCTCGCAAACGGATTGGACGGTCGGGGAAGACAGAGCGGGGAGATGTGCGAGAAAAAAAATGATAGGTGCGAAAATAAGACGAGAAAATCGGGTTGTGCAACGGTCGTCGACGTTCGGCAGTTCGTAATGGGACGAAGAAGAAGAGGAGGATGTGAGGTTAGGAAAAGTCAAAGGCCAAAAAGAAAGGAAGAAATGGAGAATAATAAAAAGGTCGCCGTCGACCGCGAGTCGGATTCAAAATGGCAGGAACGACCCAGCAAAGCTCTCAATAGTGGCTATCTTCGGCCCCGGTAGAAAGGCCACCAGAGCTGGAAAGAGCGAACGAGCGTGAAAAAGGCCGCTAGGGCGCTCCGACTAAGCACCCGCAACTCTCGCTGAAGGGGAACGCTCTCGTGATAGAGTGCTCACAGCACTAGCTTGCATTGTTTCGCCAGTGATTGGCCAATGGTTTACGGTGTAGAGAGAAGACTGTAAATGCTGTTACAGCGACTCCAACCAGCCGGAGACGGAAGAGGGGCAGGGCACTTTGTCTTATGGGTGCGAATAAGCTGGCGGAATACGGAAGGTGGGAGCGTTGGAATGCGTGGAATGTGCGGAAGGAAGCCCTGAAGGATGGGCGGAACATGGATGGCACGATGGGCGACGTCGCTTAGTGCATGCCGAGAGTGTTGGGGCGAGATCGGCGGTGAGCGTGTTGGCGTGGGCCGGGCATGGTCTAGGCGGGCCTTTAAAAGGCAGGCGCAACGCCGCGTTGTGGGTTTACAGTGGGCTACGGTGGGCAGGTAATATCAGGGCATCTCACGGCAGGCAGGCAGGTTTATTGTTGCGCAGGTAAATATATTAGGAAGGGGCGATCATTTTTGATATGTCTACTTTGGAAGGCACAATGAGCATAGAAACGCAAAAGCATGTGAAGATGATGGGGACATTCGAGATGCGGAAAGAGCAATGATCTATTATTCATAAAAGGCAGGAAGCAACCAGACGCTAAAATTCTAACTTCCAAGAACGCATAAAAGGGGTAACAAAAAAGAAAAAAAAGAAAAAAAGAACGTCGTACACGCGACTCACTGCTCCTCCTCCTCAACATCCACCAGCTCGAGCTCCTCGTCCATATTGAACGGGTCGCTGACAATATGCCGGCGAGCCTGCGTCACCATGACGATGCGGTCGACAGGACTGTCCTCCGTCACGAGAAGACGGTGGTGCAGGCGGAGGGTTTGGCCCTCGCGGTTGGTGCGACCGAAAGCCTGGTCTTGCTGGCTGCGCAGGCGCAGCGGACCCGTCAGGATCTGGTAGTTGGCGACAGTGAGGTCGTTGCCCGTGCCGGCATCGCGGAATGTGCCCACGAGAATGCGGGCCGTGTGGTTGATACCGGCGGGCGTGGGCGCGTCGAGGCGGTTGAAGTCCTGGAGGAGTGCGGTGCGCTCCGACAGCTTGAGGTCGGCGTGGAGGAAGACGGGGTTGAAGTCGGGGCGGAGCTTGCGCAGGGCCAAAAAGACAAAGACGGCCTCGCCCATGCGGGGACACAGAACGACAAGCTTCTTGACGGACAGGTCGGCCTTTTTCTTAGAGAGGACCGACTTGTTGGCAGCGGCAGCAGCCACGGGGGTGGGAAGGGCCCGGCGCTTGGTGCGGTCGCCCTCCATCTCCTTGACCGTCTCGAGGATGGCCTGCAAGTGCGGGCTGTCCTTGATGATGGTGTCGAGGTGGGCTTGGAAGAGCTCGACCTTGTTGACGTCGTGGTTCTCGGCCTTGCGGATCTCGGCGCGGATAGCGGCGAGACCAAAGTCGATAACAGGCGGGTCAGCAAGCATGAGAGGCGCGGCCCCGGGGAAGGTGGCCAGGATCTCAAGGTCCATCATGTGGTTGAAGAGTGAGCTCGACCGGACGGCCTGCTCCCAGTTGGCGTCTGAAGAAGGACTATTGGCCATGTGCTCCCGGATCTTGGCGCCCACACGAGCCACAACCTTGCTCACGTCGTCGCGCAGCGGCGCCGGCGTGGTGTGGACGACGACCTTGGCCGTGACGTCCTGGAGGTTGAAGATGCGCTGGCCAAAGAACATGGAGCTCTCCGTGTGGCGCTTGATGATGCCGCCCTGGAAGAAGCGCTCGGCACGGCTGCGGAAGTCTGCCGCCTGCTCTGCCGTGCCGTCCTCAGCGACCGCCTTCTCGTACGCCACCTGCAGCCCCCGCAGAGCAACAACACGGCTGCTGTAGTGCGGATTGGCCGCATCGTCCCATTGGGGCAGACGCTGCAGAATATCGGTGACCGGCTCGAGATCCGTCAGCTTGGCCGGCATGGGCGTGCCGGTGATGGCCCAAAAGTCAAAGTTGTCACGCTCGCCGTCGCCACCGCTGCTCTGGAGGTGCTTGTGTTGGAGAGCCAGCGCAATCACGTCGTCCTTGGCCTTGTGGAACTCGTCCACCATCTGGATGCCGATGGGGCAGCCATAGACGGTCTTGCGCTCGCGAGTACCAGCGCCTGCCTTGCGGCGGAGCGGCACAGGCAGCTGGAAGAATTCGGTGAGCTTCTCGGGCATGTGCGTGGCCAAAAAGATGAAGCGCTCTGGGTAGGCGTCCTTGGCGATGCTCGGCTGGTAGTCGTGGATAACTTCGTAGACATTAGTCTGCCAGGTCTGTGCAAAGAGGCCGTCCTTGCTGACGTGGGCCTGAGGACGAACACCCATCTGTAGCTTCTGCTTGAGACGCGGGGCGGGCTGCATAGCGACATCCTCGTTGGACATCTTGCTGTGGAACACGACCGGCTCATAAAACTTGTGCTGCAGACGAACGTGCTTGACCGTCTTGACCCAGTTGTCGAGGACCGTTTGGGGGGCGAGAATGAGAGAAGCGCCGCGGGAGAGAGTGTCGGCAATCTGGCGAGTGATCCCGCCAGGGTTGGCGAAGCACTCAATGCCCATCGCGTTGCCACAGGGGCAGGCCACGCTCTCACCACCGGCGACGTTACGCGGCAGATGCTGCTTGGGGGCAACATTGCCGCTGCCGCCGCTGCCGCTGCTGCTGCCGGCACCCTTCTTGGCCTCGTGCTCCCGAAGCTGCCACTCCCGCTCGACCTCGGCGCGGTTGTAGCCAATGTACGCCCGCAGAAGACAGACGACGAGGCAGACGTACGTCTTGCCCGTGCCCATGACATCCGCGAGAACACCGCCACAGAGACCGCGGTCCGTCCGGCTCGTCAGCATCCAGTAGGCCGTCCACAGCTGGCTGGGCTTGACCCACATGTTGTCTGTACCGGGGATCTTGACCGACCGTGCCTGCGCGTCCTTGTGTGCCTCTGGGTCGATGCACAGCAGACGACAGCACTGCTCCCAAGCGGCCTGCTCCGGAGACTGTGCCTCGGGCAGCAGTGCGTGCAGGTCACCCTCGACCGCATCGCCCTTGGCGGCGTTGGTGTCGAGAGTCTGGAGGATGGAGGGAGGAGGAGGGGTGGGGATGCGCTCTGATGGCGCTGAAGAGGAGGGGGTGGGAGGTGAAGGAGCACAAGTCGTTGCCTGGTTGTAAGGCGTTGTTTGGTCGTCGACATCACAATGTCCATAGACTGGGTTCCGGACATAGGCGCCCGTCGTCGCATTAAAGGACTCGGGGATGTCGTGGTAGCCAAGAAAGACGAGCTCGCCATTCGAGTCGCGGCGAGTATGGAAGGGCGTCGGGTTGCCGGTGAAGATGACACCGCCGCCCTCGGACGAGTCCATGCTGTAGGACCATGCAGGACTCCAGCTAATGGCCCGGTAGGCCTCGTTGCTGCTGGCCACGCTGACAGCGGCGTCGTCATATTCTTCATCGTCGTCCTCTTCATCATCGTCACCGACCGAGCTCGGCGCCTGGCTGGCTTGCGCCTGCTTCTTGTTGACCATGTTGGTGAAGAAGGTGAGGGTCGAGTGCAGCGGAGCCGCCATCATCATGCCGCCCAGATCCGCGGTGACGTCCGAGTTCCGGAAACGGCCCATGTACGAGACGGCGACAATGAAGTAGACGGTGGGGATGGGGATGCTGTTGTTGAGAGAGCCGCGGACCTTGTCGAGGAACTGGAAGAGATGGTCGACGAGGAAGATGCGCTGACGGTATTCGAAAGCATCCGGGGACGAAGACGAAGCGGGCTTGGACATCGTCGCCCACAGCGCCCAAGTCGTAACATCACGATCGAGCAAGTCATTGTCGTCCTCGAGATCGCCCACCAGCCGCTCACAATCGAAATTATCGATTGAAAAGGGATAGTCCTCGCTGTAGGAGTCTGGGTTGCTTTCAAGGCCCCAGAGACTATCCTTGGACGTGCCGTCAAGCAAGGTGAAAGGAAAATACTTGGCGAGAGCGCCGTGCTCGCCCAGCGAAGTGTTGAACTGGCCCAGGGCCTGCGACATGACCTGACCCCGGTCGCTGACCTCGACGTGGAGAAACTGGTAGGGGACATTGGCCAGAGTGCGTTTGGACGAGAAGGAGAGGGGGGCCACAGGCGTCGTCGGCGAGGCAGCAGCACAGGCAGCGGCCAGCGCGCCCATGAGATGCTCACCGTCGTCGTCGCCGGCAATGTGCCGTGTCTTCTCCTCGGCCGTAACAGCGTTTGAAAAGGGATCCAGACTGAAGATGACGGCCCTGTCCAGGTTGTCGCCGTTTGAGATAGGACTGGAAGACATGGTTGTAGAAGAAGGAATGGAAGGAATGGAAGGAATGGAAGGAATGGAAGGGGTGGAAGTGGAATGCTGTGTTGCGCTGCTGTCAGTCTGTGCGGCGTTCATCTTGGATATGAGATGGACGTATGAGTAGAAGAGAAGGCAGGACAGAAGTGTGAAAAGGACAAGATGATGTGCAAACTCACAAGATTCGAAGGGAATGTCGGGTTTGTCGTGGGACAAACGAGAGGGAACCTAAAATGTCGTTTTTCAAACGGAGTCAAGTGGGTAGGACTGTGAAAAACTTACCGTCGTGAATGCAGATGAGAACAACAAACAGGGCAAAGGAGTGAGTAAGGCAGTATCAAACGGCTTATGTGTAGAGCTGGGAAAGAAAGTGAAGATGGATCGAGTGTTGTGATTTAAAGGATCAAGAGAGAGAAGAAGAAAAAAGGAAGAAAGATCAGGACGAACGACTATTATATACGAGATCCTGTCGTTCAATCCTGTTCATGGTTCATCTTTCTTTCTTTTCCCCTTTCCCCTTTCCCCTTTCTACCTTTCCATCTCCACCACTTCTTTGAACATTGCGCCATTTTCATGTGGTCTTTTCACTGGTCGTAACCAAAATGTATGGTGAAACCGGAGGAAATGCGATGCAAAAGGAAGAGAGTGAAGATATTTGGAGTGAACAAACGACAAAATCAAGGCTGCGCAGATTTTCGTGGTCTGTTCATTTGCGTCAAAGGGACCCCTGGCTTTGTTCAGTATGGTGGCCGGGCCTCAAAAAAGGGACACCTGACAAAGAGGTGGGTGAAAGAAAACAATACAAAGAGTGAAAGGCTGCGAGAACCCTTTGTATTCTGTGAATTCTCATTGGCCAGCCATTGTCCTCCTTTCCCTTTTGTTTTCATTTATTTAGTATCATTTTCTTTTACACAAACCATGCACCGTGAAACAATGGCTCTATTTACTTCGATCTGGACAGTCGTAACACTCTTTTGTCTGTCGGATCCTTCAACAAAAGAAGAAAAAGAAAACCAGTTGCGTTTCCGGATACGGTACATTTCTTACATTGCAATACACACCTGTTTAATGAATTTTGAATTTAATTAAAGGGGTTTACTTGGTTTTCTTCTTTAATGTGCCCAGTCCACCATGGCTCTTAACCCGGCCAGTCCATTCTCAACCTCCTTTTTTGGACGCCTCCCTCCCATACAGATAACAAAAAAGAGAATAAAAAACGACATGTAGAAAAAAAAAATGAAAAAAAAAAGCCAGACACCCGCTCGCAGAACAGTAGCAAGTCAAGTAGAAAAACGTCGGTGGGCTATAATCAATACTTGCAAAAATCAAAGAGGTAATAAGGGGATATGATAATCATCGTGTAGATGAGAAGTGTCTCGCAATGTATTGTATCTCACAACGATCAGCTGTCGCGGACTATGCTAGTTGCGAACACGCTAGTTCCGCCGGTACTGGCGGTACGGCAGGTTATGTCCGCTGCCGCTACTTCCGCTATTGCTGCCATCGTGACCAGAGTTGGAGTGGTGCTGTCCACTCTGGTTGTTGCGGTAAGAGTTGGGCGGGTGGTATCTTCCACTGCCGCCATTGGCGCCGTGTCCGCGGCCGCCCGATACGGGCCAGTGGGCATTCGATCGATTGCTAGTGTGTCTGCCACCACCGCCGTTGCTGCTGTGGGTATTGTTGGTAGGTGTGTTGTTGTTGTTATTGTTGCTGTTGTTGTGAGAGGGTGTAGTCGTAGAAGGAGGTGCAGCAGTCGGTGTAATAGCAGCCGCAGTAGGAGCTGTTGTAGGGGCACTCGAAGCACTCGAAGAGCTAGGCGTGCTTGTGGGGGTTGGCCGGACGGCGTTGCTCTCCTTGACGGCATTGGCAACGGCCACGGCAGCCACAGTGATGCTCGGCGGTGCCGGCTGGCTGCGTGCGAGCAAGGGACTGACCGCCGATCCAGGCGCTGGTGCTCCAACAGGCGGCGTGTCGGTACCACGCCGCAGCTCGGCGTCGTCGCCGTTGCGCTTGGGCGGCTTGAAGTTGGTGTCGCGGCCTTCGCGGTAGATTTCCTGGAGCTGCATCTCTAGGATACCGGCGTCGTTGTACTCTAGGAATTTGCGGTACAGCTTGAGAGCGGTGCGTGCGTCTTCAATCGAGTCGTGCGTCTCGAGCTGGATGTTCTCTTTGAGCACGCACCAGGCCAGGAAGGCGAGGGACAGCTTGCGCAGGCGAGTCTTGAGGAAAAACAAGTCAATCGTGTCGATGATTTGCGCCTTAGGCACCTGGATGTTGATGACGCGGAAATCCTGTTTGAGACCGTGGCCCAAGAACTTGCAGCCCAAGTTGAGTAGCACCCACAGCTTCTTGAAGGCGCGCTTGAGCGGAACCAGCGTATGTGTCGACTTGCGCGGGTCCAGGTCGTTGGCCGTGATGCCCGAGTATAAAGTGAGGTAATCGACGACGGGCTCCTTGATGATAATGTAGTCGTCGATAAAGGGCAGACCCTCATCCATGCCCTGGCCGCGGACAACCGAGACGCGCGCGAGGGCGTGCGTCATGGGACGGATAGTCTCCATCTCGCCCTCCGAGTTCATCTCGATTTCGGGCTGTTTGAGTGCCACAAACTCGGTGTCCAGCGCCACGATCGTGTCCGGTCCGGGGCGCTCCTGGTTGGGGACCAGTGGACGGTAGGTGGACTCAATGCCCGGCTGCGGCGGCGTGTCGTTGTCAATGTAGAGCACAGACGTGTCGATGCGGCTCTTCCACTCCATGTCGATCTTGTTGTTGTCGCTCTTGAGCTGGAAGAGCACCACCGACGGCGTCTTCCAGTTCGTGTTGAACGACAGAGCCTCGCCGGGCGACGTCTGGTGCACCAAGAAGTCGTTGAAGAGGTGCCACTGCGGCTGCTCGGGCGCCGTGGGCTCCGAGTGGCCGACATTCACCAAAGACACCAGGTGCGACTTGGCTGGCTGGCCGCCGTTGTCGACGCTCACGGCCATGCCGATCAGCGAGTATACTTTCACGTCGTGGATAGCGCGCTGGAGGTGCAGCTTCAGATCCTCGCCCTCAAAGCAGAAGAACTGGCCATACTCGTTAACTATGATGCCAATCTCGTCCGGCAGCCATCCCGGTGTGCCCCACAACCGCTTCAGCTCAGGGTAGTTAAGGTTCTGAGGCCCGCTCGCGTTGAGGGTCAGCACCGACGGCACGCTGGTAATAGTCTTGCGGTTTTGCAGCGTTTGATAACGTTTGCATACCTCGCACCAGCCCTTAGTTGTCGAGTCTTGTTCGACGCTCATTTTCAAAACTTGCGAAAACGTCGTCTTGGCGTTCTTATTGTGCCCACGGCTCGTTGCGCGCGGTGGCGCTGGGTACTTGAGGTTGTTGACGTATGTCGACACGGGACGCTTTGTCTCGCTCTTGCACGCAATGCATCGCATATAAGTGACACCCGACGTGGCGAGTGCGTCCTCCATCGCCGTCGACTCGGGCAGCATGCGGCTAAAGTCGCCGGCTATTTGTGTCAGCAAAAACCGCGTCAGGTTCTGCAGCATCTCGGTGATGGGCGTGTTAGGGTTCTCCTCCTCGATGAGCCGAAGCTGGTGCGCCTGCGGAAGGCTGCTGAGCGTCTTGAGCATGTTGGTCGCCTGGCATGTGGCACCCTCGGCCTTTTGAAGCATGTCACAGAGATAGCCAAGCTCGCACAGCAGACACTGGTCCTCAAGACAAGCACCCGCGGCATGCTGCAGTGCCAGGTTGCGGATCGTGGGCGTGAAGCGCAGCAGCTGGAGTAGCGCGTTGGCGTACGAGTTGGCAAAATGGTTTTCGAGACCAGCGTACCGCGAGCGGTTGTAGTAGCCGAAATCAAAGTCGTCAACACCAAACTTGCTAAATTTGATCTCAACGGTCCGGTACATACCCGGCGCCTCGGGGCCAAGACTGGCCAGTTCCGACGACGCCAGTGCGGCGCCCATCTCGTCCACGTTGTTGCCAAACCCCTGCTGGGTGGCGCTGTCGCGCGACCGCTCACTCAGGAACTTGGGCGCCTGGATCGTCTGTGTCGTCTTGTTCTCGTCCTTGCGTGTGTCCTCGACTTGGTTCGGCAGTGTGCCCGATGTATTGGGTGCATACCAGCCATGTTCAAAGGGCGTCATGGCCTCTAGCATGCTGTGGTCGTAACGCGGTGGCGGTGCGCCGACGTCCGACACAAGGCTGGGAAAGGCCGACAGCAGAACGTCACGGTAGTAGGGCATGCCAACAATATTGAACGGCAGTGTGTCGTCGTTCTCCTCGTCGGACCACTCCTCCCACTCCGTCTCCTTATGCGGAGGCTCCACCGTCTCGGTCTCGATCATCGTCGGGTACTCTGTAAACTGGATGCGCGCCGGCGAGCCCCAGAGATGCATATAGCAGTCACTGTCTGCCAGCACGAGGGCCTCGCCCGTCGGCGAGATCTCTATGCGCGCCAAGTAGGAGGCAATGTTGGCCTGCTTCACATTGCTAGTGTTCGGGCTCATAAGGTCGATAATATGGATCTGCCCCGACGTCGACGCCACTATGGCCGTCGTCACCATGCGCGGGTGCATACGGACAAAGGCCGCACAAGGCGGGAAGGGGATGGGCGCCATGGAGGTCATCTGCTTGAGGTCAAAGAGGTTGACGTACGGGTCGAACATGACGGAGCCCTGCTGCTTCAAGGTCGCGCCGCACGTGACCAAGAAATCCGCCTGCACGTCCATGTCGTGAATGAATGCCGAGTGCGCCGTCCAGCTCTTAATGACGGCAAATGTGTTCGGGTCAATGATGTCGACGCTGCCGTGGACGGTGGCCGCACAGATGAAGCGGCTGTTGCGTTTCATGAGGGTATAGTGCTCCGAGCACTCAATCTGCCGGACCACCTCGCCCTCCTTCAGGTCCACCACAAGCATCGTGTGCTGGCGGCCGGCCACAAGCACTTCGGAGTTGGACGACGACGTGAAGCTCATGCAGCGCAGGTCCATCATGGCCTCGTGTCGGCTGTTCCATAGCGGCAGGCCGCGGCGCAGAGCCATGTGCAGACCTCGTGGCCCCAGCGAAAGAACGCCCGTATCGTTGAGCAGGATGTGGCGCACTTCGCCGTCCGCCACCGGGTGTATCATGTACGACACATAGCTCTGGATATCCGAGCCGTAAAAGGCTGCCACGCGGCCCTCGTTGTTGCCCGTCCACATAAGCTCCTGGGTCGTGTCGAACGCCAGCGCCGTTACTGGCGTGGCCGCGGGCTCGTCGTGGCCGCCATTTGACGAGCTCAGCTGCACGCAGGCAACCTCTGTCCACTCGGGATCCATTTGCGGTCGGGCCGCGGGATCACATTCCCGGGAGACGCCGTCGTACTAGGTGTGCTGTGTCGTTCGTGATCTTGTGTCTCGTGAAAGAATACGGGAATTTGATTGTTAGTTGAGAGAGGGGAGAAGGAAATTAAGGTCGGGGGCTGAGGCCTTGCAGGCGCATCGTCCGTGGTTCGCGTGTCGATATCGATAAGAATGTTTCGTCGGTGGATATGAGATCTTGTGCGTGGCCAGGGGGATGCCAATCCGCAACGAATGCTGGGCGCCGACGCGATTGAGTCCAAAGTGAGGGAGTGAGGTTGGAGGTTTGGAGGATGGGAATTGCTCAATCGCTATCAACAACCGTCGCAATGCCAAGGCAAGGGGGGTTGCAGGGCGCCAATAACGGAAAGGGGCTAGTGCAGCTCCCACTGTAGTGTGGGAAAGAGCGAACCATACGCGCGTGCGGTGCTCCTGCGGAGCCCAGGCGCGCTGTTGGTGGTGGTGCTTGCCGCAGTGGGGGAGGGGGCGCGCCGCTTTGAATCTGGTCACGTGAGTGAACTTGACCGGGCCGGCGCATTGATTCAGCCTCGAAGCTATCCGATGAGCAGGAATTTTTGTACCAGGAAACCTGAACATGAACTTGGTTGCGTGACCAGACCGATATGAGAAAGAAAGAGAAGCCCATATTTGATATTTATATGTTGTGAAGCAAGTGCGCATACGAAAATTGAATAGGTCGTGTTCAAAAGTCGCTTGCATTTCACCTAGCTTCTTGTTTTTTTTTTTGTCTTAAAACGAAAGAAAGAAAGGAAAGGACACAAATATAGTATGTAATAAAATCTAAATAAAATAAATGCGTCCTGTAAGTGTGGTATCTTAAAAATGTGATAACAACACCTTATATATAGTGTAAGAAAACGGTACATCGGGTTGGGCGGGTCCAACATCGCGTCTCCACAATAATCCTCGCTTTCACTTTACATCGCTTGCACTTTCAGTTTTGATTTCATATATTTACTTCATGTAGTTTTTTTTGTTACGTCGCTCGTCTTACAATATAAAAAAAGACGGCAGTCGACGAGGTCGGTCCAAAAAAGTCATTGCGAAAAAAAACCGGGGTATGTACTAGAGCATTTTCAAAAGCGTGTGCGATCAAGCAGACAAGACAGGACAAAAGAAAAGTAAACAAGAAACAACAAGAAAAAGAAAGGACAAAAACGAGACAACATGGATTATTGCGGTCAACATAGCACGGTTGTTGCTGGCTCAAAGTGATGGGTTGCTCACTTTTCTATTTGGTGAGCCAACCGAGGTAGTCGGCAACAATCAACGTCACCATACTGCAGCGTCATTAGCGTCATTGTTCAAACACACTTTCCACATTGGGTAATTTGGGGATAACAGCATAAATCACCTCCCGAATTTTAACGGTGGAATGACTGGAGGAGAGGGTGTGGGGGAGCAAGGCTGAGACAACACAAATGAACTGTGAGGAAATGTACTTACGCGTGTGGTGCAATGCGCACGTAGTAGGTGCCGAATCCGCGGTAGAAGCGCAGGATGCCTTCCTGGCGGGCCACCTTGGTAAAGCAGTCGGCCATACTCTTGTACGGCAGCTCACCGTTAGGGCCCTTTGACTGCTTTTGCAGACGGGTCTTGACAAAGTCAAACGGCAGGGAGAAGAAGGAAGCGAAGAAACCAGCAATAGCACTGGCGCTCAGTGTCTGGGCACGCGACGACATGTTGGTGCGCTCCTTGAGCTGGGCCTTGGCCTCACTGAAGAAAGCAAGCTGACCAAAATTGAGGGCCATGGCACGCACAACAGTGGGAGCAGCACCGGCCCAGAGAGCGGCGACGCCCTCGGAGCGCGCAATAGAGCCTAGGGCGTCAATGACAGATTTGTAGTTCTTGCGCTCAGCAAGGGGCTTGAGGCCGTCACTCTGCATGCGGATGAGGGCAAGATCAGCCGGGTTGCCGATCATGGCGGCAATGGCACCGGCGGACAGACCAGCAGTGGCACGGTCACCAAAGCCGACGGCACGACCACGCTCCTTGGCACGGGTGGTCAGGCGGCCCATGAAGGTGTCGAAGCAGCCGAGACGGGCGGTGGTGTAAACGGCCTGGCGAAGGAGGCCGGCAGACAGACCGGTGTAGAGGTCGGCGGCCTTGCCGCTGGCAAGGATCTCGCGGGTGACGGACAGCGGAGTGGGCTTGGGACCGCCGGCGACACCTTCACCGGCGAGCTGGATGCGGACCTTGACCATGTCGACGGGCTGGATGACAGTGGTGGCGACCATACCGGCGAGGCCACCGTTGACAAAAGGCAGGGCGGCACGCATGAAAGGCGTGTGGAAGAAGTCGCGGGTGGACGAGGCCACAACGGTAGCTTCACTCTTGGCAGTGTTCATGACTTCGGATGACTTAGACCGGGCTGCTTCGGCTGCCTGCTTGATGGTGTTGCTGCTCATAATGGGCGAAGGGGGGATTTTTATGGTAGATGAGAAGGGGGTGGGCTGTGTTAATATAAGTGTAGTTCGACCGAAACGGAGTACAGTTTTATGATCTTCAGTGGTAGTAGGGAGATGGACAAGAACGGAGTCCGGCAACGGAGGTTCTATGTATCAAATTTCAATTATCCAAAAAGAAAACTGATGTAGTTGAGAGGGATATGTTAGTAAGAATTGATCTTTGTTGACGTGCTTTGATGATCGGGTGCTTCAGATGCTTTGAGGTAGACAGGGTGATGCAGAGGGAATGGAGGAACGGAAGAAAGGAAGAAAAGAAGAAAAGAAGAAAAGAAAAACAAACTAAAATCAGAAGCAAAAGAAGAACCGAAATTAGATCACAAGCAGGAACGAAGAGCAAGAACGAGAATAAAATCAAGGCATGCTCGAGCAGGTACCTGCTTGTCCACCAGGCCCGGCAGCTGCTACGGGACAAGCAAGACGCTGGTGGCAATGTTTCTCCCAGCCTCTGGCGGCCACTGTGACTTTCACAGGCATCGTTGTTCCAGTGTTGTTGAAAACACACAGAGAGCCACTCACATGCTTTGTGGCCAGTGATTGGCCCAAGCACGTGTAGATGGCCAGGACATGTCATCACGAAAAAGACGCCTTACCCAGGAAAGGAGTCAACGAGAGAGATACAGACAAATAAAATGGAGACTGCTCCAACTTGGACACGGAAAAGGGAATGTTTCATGCCAGCCGTGTTTGTCTGCCTGCCCGCCTTGCCTTGCCTGTGGGTTGTGTGGTTTGCCCAATTTGCAATTAGTTGTCGTTGGGATCTTGTAGCCGGCGATGAGCCGAAGTTTTTCTCGTCATTCGCAGTTGTATTTGTTGACCCGCTCACGCCTCGACGGGCTTCTGGAACCACCACCGAGGCTGACCAGTTCATTTGGACTGAGAACGGTCCGTATGGCTAGCTTGGTTTGCGTGTCGCTCTTTCTCTGTGACGCTCTGGTGCCGGGGGAGGGGAGGCTGAGTGGCCGCTTGGCCTATCTCGGATGCAGGTGAGGCATTGGGGGCATGAAAAGACATGTGTGAGAGTGAAAGGAAGGTAGTGTTTAGTTGAAGAGAAGGCTGGCAGCGTGTAAATGAAGTGGGTATGGGTCGATGCAAGGGCTGGGTTGTCTTGAATAACGAATGAGTTGTTTTCTTGTCGTTCCTGGCTGGTCGGGCTGGGCCTCGCCTGTTCGCCTGTCTGGCTTGTTTGGGGGGATTCTCGGGAACGACAGGGATTTTCGGTAAACCAATGGGTAACTGGGTTTTTGCGAAGCGTGCAACGGCAGCCGTTCACGGCAGCGAGACAAGAGAGAGGAAAGCGGTGCTAGACGAGAAACGGACGAGGTACGGACGACAAGCCAATCCGGTCCAGAGTGGAGATGCCGTTGTTGGGGGTGGAGCAGGGGGAGGGGGTCCATATTTGTTTTCTTTCTTTCTTTTTGGGTCTTTTTTGTCGCCTTTTCCGTTTTAAATTTTCAATTTATTTCTCTCCCGTGTCTCTAACCGCCTGCGCTCGAAGATCCGCCAAGACCCAGGCATAAGAGAGTGGAGCGGAGCCGAACGGACGGTGTAAGTGAAGCCGCTGTGTGGGTGGGCTTTTGGAGGGATTTGGTTTTTTTTGGGGGAAAGTTTGACGACGAAGTGGGTATTGCAGAAGGCCGACAGAGACATGCGGTTGGTCGAGCTGCACGACGTTGGAGCTGTCCGCGGCCGGGAGCAGGTTGTGGGAAGACAAGATAACTAGCAAGCAAAGGAAAACATAAATAACAAGGGTTGTAGACAATGACATATGACTTACCAAAGGCTCCTAGGAATCAAAGCTTCAGGACAAGACTCGGTTAGGCCGATATGCAGATAGACAGAAAGGCAAAAAGAGACCGCTTTCTTTTGTTGCTTTCTTTGGTTGCTTTCTTTGGTTGCTTGTTTTCCTTCTTTCGATTCGATTGATTCGATGATTTTGATACGTGCGCAGTGATGCGGGGTTCGTTCTTCACAAGGCGCTTGTTTCCAGTTGAAAGTTTGCCTCTCGATTTGCTCCAGCTAGTGCAAAAGCCGTGTCAATCCGGATGGAGAAAGTCGGAGGAGGGTGTGAAGAGTCCTTGGAAACTGGTAGTGTATGGTGTCGTGTCTTGCGGGATCGTAAATGGGCATGCGCACTAGCAATGGGACAAAGAAAAGTGTGAGGAGAGTTAAAAGGAGAGGAAGGGAAAGACTGAGATGAGTAGGGTCTTTTGAAAGCCGATATGCGAGAATGAAGCAGGAGAAAAGAAGTGAAAACGGGAGAGAAGAGCGAAGTATGTGAAGCTGTGTAAGGATTGTTCGGATATCAGCGAGAATTCGATGAGCGGCCTAGGCAATCTGTGCGTAGGAAGTCGGTCGAGGATAATGGAAATGCAAAGAAGACAATCCTTGGAAATCAGTTGGGAGAATGTCAAGCAAGTCCTAGAGTGAGATCAAGGAACTGTCGGAGCAGTGTTTCTGTCGCACAGAGAGGAGACTGATGGAGTTGGGCGTTGGGTTGGAGAGACTCCGGACGCAGGCTGTGATGCTGTGATGCTGTAAATCGCTGTGAGTCGCTGCGAAACAGGTATTGGAATATGCGGTTCTAGTTGGCGGTGGTGATTGTGTAGAAGAGGCACGAGTGCAAAGACAAGAAGATATTGGCAGAGAGGAGGAAGAAAAGAGGAAAAGAGGGAGGAGGGATGGACGGCCAGGGGTGAAGCAGGATGGCGAGGAAGGGGCCCGAATAAAAAGAAGGATGGACGGAACAGTCAGGCACGAGACAGCGGTTTGATGGCAAGAGCGACGGCGAGAATGTTTGCGCAAAAGGCAGGAACGAGGGGGAAGTGACAAGAAAACAGGAAGGGACGAAAGGCACAGGGACCGATCGGGAACTACAGAATTAACTACGGGCAGGCGCGGTCGGCATCGATGAAAAAGGACTACAGAAGGAGCGATGGACGAAAGAGAAGAGGCAAAGTAAGGCGGAGGGGGAAGCACAAGACACACAAAAGGACGGAAGAGGGAGGGGAAGCGACTTGGGAAGCGACTTTGGAGATGACTTGGAGAGATACATTGTCGCGACTCGCTCTGCGTCATGGCCAGTGGGCGTGAGCGAGGGACACGACAAGTACGCCGCGCATCTCACGGATGTGCTGTTTTGGCCTTTTGATGGTACAAAACGGCTGGCGCGATGAGGCGCTGCCCTGGCCGGACGAGTGTCGATGGGAGGATGCGCAAAGTTTCCGGTAGCCGTCCGAACGGGAGGGAGCTGGACCATTGAGCGTCCATGCTCTCCTTGAGCGATGCTTGTGCTGGACTCGTCGTGATGCGATATCTTGCGAAAGTACTCGTGGTTGCATCGTAGTAATATCTGGGTGTGCGATTGTGATCACCGAGCGTACCTTCCCCTCTTTCTTGTGTTTCTGCTCTTTCCCTATTCTGGGTCGTTGGCTCTTTCCTCGTTGATGCTCTTTGTCACTCCCATGTATCTGACCACTGCACCTCCCTCCCTCGCTCTTTCGCTCCATGTCTCTTTCTTTCTCTTTCTGCTGCGACCAGCGCCAGCCTAGCGACCATCCATTTCGAGCCATCCATCTCGAACCGCCTTTATGAGCAATTCTTTGGTTCCTTTGGCTTGTCGTCTTTCATTTCTCACGTTTTGGACTGACCCCGTTGGACGTCTGCCACCCTTTTTGTGCTTGACTTTCCCCTCTTTCTGCAGGCGCTCATTCGCCCTCTCTACCCTCCATCAAGTTTTCGACCACAACATCCATCCTTGTTTGGGGATGCAATTAGGCTGCCGGCATATGCTTTTCTGATGCTATTTGGCTGTCGATGCTTTCATATTTTACTCGGCATTGTTCCTCCTTCGTGGACAGGGCAGCCATCCCGGAGTACAAAGTACCTCTTGTCGACTTATTCACCAACCGCCTCCTATGACCTTGTTTTTCTGTTTGTTTTCCATTTCCCCTGATCCCCTTCTATCCGATACAGCCCTACGTACATGTTCTTGATTCTTGTTTCTTAATAAGAGCAGATTGACAGATATCGCCTCGATCACGTTCGTATGAGATCTGCCTCTGCTGCCCTCGTGCCTGCATCTGTCGCGTTTTGGTGAAGAGAAGCTGCACGGTGCGTCGATAATGCTAAGAGACAAACTGTGGGTACCTTGGACCTTTTTCTTTGGGTCTCATGCTCCCCATTAACACAAAGGGCACGGCCTATGAAGTGCGGGGTATTATTCCGCAACGTGAGCCAATAAAACGGCTGGCCATGTGGACGACAGCAGGGAGCATCGATATAATGATGTTGCGTTTCTGAAAGCTGTCTGTCTTTTTTGTTTGGGTTGCTCCTTCTTGATTGCGTTCTTGCCTTGCCGAATTTGTGTTGAAGAGAGCGCGTGTCAAAGACCCACTTGGTAAGTGCGCTTGAGAAATACGGAGTACGACTCGACAACACTTGAGGAAGAAGCCTGCGATTCCGTTTCCGCGGCCCCTTCATTCATTAATAATTGCGACATTCTTATCTCTTTCATCAAGACTTATTTGCTCTCGTTTGCTTTCTTTCTTTCATCGACTCTTCTCTACCTTCTGTCGTCGTCAACCTCTTGACTTACACTGCCGACCCGGCGAACTCGAAGCCGATTTGCTCCTTGGCGGATAGCTCTATTAGAGCGGAGACAGGCCTATTGGGGTTCTCGGATCTGGGCCTCACGAGGTGAGGTATTCCAGGCTTTGGTGTTCAAGAATGGCACTTTGGCTGCCTCCTGGAGACTCACAAATATTCAACTCCTTCTTTCGCACTTTTGGTGCTTAAGGTGCTTCTGCTGAGTCATCTCGTCAGCTCCTTCCTTGAGTTGCACCTCGTGACGCCTGTAAGTGACGGGCCCCACAACGCACATTGATGCCCGGTTGTTCTCGGGGAGGAGTAAAGCGAGCCGGGTTACAACATGGCAAGTGCGAGCGTCCAAAGACGTCCAGGCCTGCAACAAGCAGCCATTGTACTTTCTGCTTTGGTGCATAACTTCCCCAACATCTTACTTGCACTTATGCGTACATTTACGTTTAAGCTTCTCATCATCTCTGCCAATGGAACCTTTGGCCCTCTTCATCTGCCTCATCGCCCTAGAGCTTCGGCAGGGGTGTGCGGCTGCAGCTTGCATCAGTGGGGCGCCTCTCCTGGGGAATCGCGCTGTCAATGGCCCACTGGACCCCCAAACTCAACTAATACGAGTAGACAACTAGATTAGCGTCCACTTACAAGCTGGCCCTGGGCCGGGCCAATTGTTCAGCCTCCCGGAACAATCGTCGTCGTTATTTTTTGGCGGAATCGGCGCCGGATCGGATAACATCCTAGCGCTTCCAGTCATTTTGAGTGGTTTTTTTTTTGCTCCTTTTCTTGGACTGACCAGTCTCGTTACATCCTTGAAATAAAATGATTGATTACACCGCTTTTGCGTTGACGAGACAAAACTGTAGCTGGAAGTCTGACCCCGATAATTCTCGGCTCAGTAGTGTTTGACATAGCCGGGACGCCGGTCAGATATGGGTCCCAGACAGCCCTTTGGGGCTTAGCGTGCCGGACCGGGACCGGTGAAGGCAACATTTTGCTGTTTGGGAATCAACGGCAAAGAACGCGGCAAAGCCCGACGATAGCAACCTCGGAAGAGACAAAGCATAAAGAGGGAGACGATAATTAATTACAAAGTGAGGAAGCACGGACGATTGACGGCGGTTCCTTGTTCCATTCTCCATACACTACTCTGTATTACGTCGTAGCCCCTTTCTGGATTGAGGAGCTTTTCCGTCGACGGAACGGAAAAGCCGCACTTCGGAATGCTTCCCTGTAAGTCTGGGTTGAGTAGCGAAATTACGTCGTAAAACGATGTTTCTTGCGAGGATGGTAAAGCGAGATATTGATGCAAGGTGAACGGCATGTTGTCGCGGTAAGCTAAATTGGGAAATAGGCGTCGTAGACGCGAATTGACGCGAGTTGTCTACTCAACCGACAGCGTTGGGTTCGTCCGACTCCTTGTACGTTATTATTGGCATTGAAATGTTGGGCTCAAAGTATACAGTAGGGGAGTACACAATAACACCTGTGCTAGCCGACAGTATGCGATGTGGTCGGGTCAATAGTCTCACCCTTGTTTCCTTATTTGATTCTGCCAATCTCGGGGCGTAACTCGGAAGTGCCGAGTAGATCGCTTTCTGCCTGTTCTTTTTTGAAATTCCCAACCGCGGGGGTCCCGACCCCATCGGCTCAGGCGTTCCGTTGCCTCTTTGAGTGCTTGGAGTTCTTGTTATCTTATCGGATTGGATGTCGTCACTTTTCTCTCGTGTCCAAAATTCAAAATTCATTTAAACTCTATCATATACAGAAATGGGGTGGAAGGAGAACCACAACGCTAACACACACTGCTACAGACTTACGTTGCCGCCGCCGCCGCCGCTACCTCCACCGTCTCGTCCTCCACGATAACCGGCGGAAAGTCAATGCCCCGCAGGTACGGCGTCGGGTCTGTCTCGTCCATCTCGCCGCGCGCCATTGTCACACCCATCCAGCCAAAGGGGTTCACTTTGGTGTCCTCTGTTGACGTGAACACAAAGTCTTCCCAGCGAGGGTTCTGCAGCATCTTGCGATAGCCATTGGCCGAGCCGGGAAACAGGGCGACCACACGGCCCTCGGAATTGCCGCGCTTGAACCACGACTTGCACGGCTTGGTGTAGACTGTGCGCGGCATGTACGAGTCAATGTACCCCGAAAAGGCTTTCAGGGCATCGTGCTTGACGGCCATGGTGCGGTAACCCTCGCGCACACACTTTAGGATACACTGGCTAATGTAGTCGGCCTGTGACTCAATGGCCAGGATGGTCGACCCAGAGGGCGGTGCACCGTTGGGACCCAGGAACATCATGTAGTTGGGCATGCTCTCGGCCCAGACGCTGACGTAGGCTTCTGGGTAGTGCGGCTCGGCCCAGACCTGCTCGAGGGAGACGCCGTTGCGGCCGACGACAGGGTAGCGCGGCAGGTACGATGTGTCAAAGCCCGTGGCGGTGATGACGACGTCGACCTCGCGCAGCTTGCCGTCCTTGGTCTCGAGACCCGTGGGTGTGACGCGAGCAATGGGGTCCGAGATAAAGTCGACATTGGGCGCACAGATGGCTTCCAGATAACCAGGGCCGGGTGTGATGCGGCGGCAGACGGGAGGGTAGTTGGGATTCATAGAGGCAAACACCTCGGGCTTGCTAGCCAGCTTCTTCTTCATTGAGTCACGGAACAGCTCCTCTGACTTCTTGCACAGGTCCGAGTCGGACCAGGTGACGCGGTGGACGACATTGAGCATGGCTTCAACGTACTTGCGGTACTTGAGGTAGGCGTCGGGGTCCTTTCGGAACGCGGCGAGCTCCTCGGCCGAGTATCTGGAGTTGCCGCCTTTCGGGTTGCGCTTGAAGGCCTCTTCGCTAGCGAATCCGCCCAGGGCAATCCACATTTGCGAACGGTTGTAGTGGTCAATGTGTGCAGCAGTTGGTTGCAACGTCGGCAGAATCTGGATGCCAGACGAACCGCCGCCAATGAGGGCAATGCGCTTGCCGGCCAAGTCCAGCGAGTCATCCCAGTCGGCCGAATGCACCACGGGGCCCTTGAAATCCTTGAGCCCGGGAATTTCGGGCCAATGCCAGTCGTTCAAAATACCCGTTGCCGACAAGAAGAAATCGCATGTATCGGCGATCGTCTTTCCCGTGGCCAGGTCTTTAACCAAGACTGTCCACTTGCCTGTTTCCTCATTCCATGTCGCCCCAGACACCTAGTGCCGTGTCTTAATAAAGCAGTACGCGCCATACTTTTTGGCCACATACTGCAAGTAAGACTGAATCTCGTGTCCGGCAGAGTATAGCTCGATCCACTGCGACCAGCTGGCAAAGGTATACTGGTACGCGGCACTGGGAATGTCGCAGGCTACACCGGGATAGCGGTTCTCAAACCAGGTGCCACCGACGTCGGCATTCTTCTCGTAGACGACGAGCTCCAAGTTGGGAATGCGTTGAGGGAGACGGATGGCTGCACAGACGCCGCTGAAGCCCGCACCGGCACAGATGACGCGCACTGGCCGCGTGTCGTCAATGGTCTTGTCGGACAGCTCAAAAAGGTAGTCGTTGGCTTGGGAGGGCATGCTGGAGATTGGTGGTGGTTGTGATGTGGAGACGATTGTAAATAAAAAAAAAGAAGAAGAAAAAAGATGTACTCGGGAGACTGCTGACTGAGGTTATATACAAGGTGTATAATGCCCCGTTTAGGTAAAGACTGTCGTCAGGAGTATCAACAGCCGGTGGCAATCAAAGGCAAGAAGATAGCCTACAGATGGAAACAGATAGGAAGACAGGAGCACAGGAGATATCTAGTAGAGTATGTGTATGATCTCTAGAGCGAAGGTACTTGGAGTAGACCCATGGTCATGCCTTCGGCCAACGATCACCGGTTTGGAGAAGCCAAAGAAGCAAACAAGGGAAGATGTTTTCCATACTGCAAAAGAGACGTCTGGTCTATAAAATGTCGCCGGATACTTCCACGTCCCGGCCAAGGTAAAAGCAAGCTGAATTTCCTTTATTCTCGGCGTCTTCGGCCCAGCGGCCATCGGCCATCGGACGGTGCTCGGTGTCTCGCCTAATGATAGCCTTTCGAAGAAGAGATGATGCTGTCGAAGAGGACGAGAGGCGACAAACGAAACGAGAACAAAGTCCAGCGAGAAAGCTGTATTCTGTGTCCCCACGTCAGATAGCCTTGCTATTTTTTCCCCAGATGATCATCTGCCTCCGCATTTCCCAAAAGTAATTAAGGCAGGTTAGCGCCAGTCCAGAGACCCGTCGTTAGTGTGGCTCGGAAAAGTTTCCGACAGCTAAGAAAAAGTATGGGGAAAGTAAGTTTGACCCCCCAAGTGCAACAGGATGTTAATCGCCCTAGGAAACTCTCGTTCCTAGACCCACAGTCCAGAAAGGTAAAACAGACTGACAGGGAGACGCATATTGGTAGCCACGAGACGTGGAGGGCCCTGTTTTTTGGGGGAGGGGGAGTATCAATGAATCTACGACGTACGGAGTACTGTGGGCAGGAATAACACAAGTGTGGGTTTGGCACATTCATGCAAGTGAGTTTAGCAACAAAAGGCAGGATTGGGGGGGGGGGGGGGGGGGGCGCGCAGTTTTTGCAAAAAATGGTGGCCGGGCGGGGGGGAAAAGTGGAGAAGCAAA
>JADHKQ010000038.1:0-190067 GCA_019925375.1 Sporothrix euskadiensis
CTTATCTCTCGAATAAAAAACTAACGAATAATATTAAACTAACTTATCTTTTAATCTTTTACTATTTTTAAAATAAAATAAAAAACGTTTTATAAATATACGAAAGGCTTCTCCGTTAAATTTTTAAGTCTTTCTTATTAATTTAACTACTTTATTTACTTTAACCACTTTATTTTATTTTTATTATACCTTTTTTTATTTTATATTTTTTATTATTTTAACGTCCGGAAAGGCGTAAAACTAATAAAAAATATAGCTTCTAAATCTAGTTTTTTACTTAACGACGATTCGACTATAATTACCGAATTATTTAATACTTCTTCGTTTATTCGACGCCTTTTTACTTCATAAACGTTAAAAACACCGGTATAGGACCCGAATTACGTTTTAAACGATTTTAATTCGTTTATTTACTTAATTTTAAACGGTTTAATTCGACGGACCTTATTACCGGCGTCTACGGAAGGTTACGATCGTTACGTTAACGTCGAATATATTTAATAAGTTTTTTTTATTAATTATTAAAAGGTTTTTTTAAAATTTTAAGGTTTTTAAAGTTTTTTAAAGGTTTTTTTAAAGTTTTTTAACGTTTTAATTAATTATTAATTTATTAATTTAATAAGTGTAATTATAAAAAAACCTTACTATTAAATCGATTTTAAGCCTCGAATTTTACGGTTTATTATAAAAAACACTACCCTTTAATAACTTATAATAAAGTTATAAAGGCTACGCTTTCTACAAGTATATTTTTTATTATTATTTTAATAAGTTATTAAAAATTATTAAAAATTACTAATTATTATTTAGTCGATAAATTACTTAGTAATTCGATTATAGGTTTTTTTATATTACCTTTAAGAAAACGAAATCGAGTAAATACGAATTTAATCGACGTTTTTAACGAAGACGAGGCGTATAATAAGATTTTAAATTTTATTATCGATAATAACCTCTCTTTTAATACCGTCGATTTAAATTCGTTTAAAGGCTTACTTTCGTACTTTAACTAGTATATATTTTTTTTTTCGTTTTTAATTAACACTTTTATTTTTATTTATTTATTTATTTATTTTTATTAATTATTATTAACTAACGTTTTTAATAACTTTTTAATAAAGTCTATACCGGTTATTAATCGAAAAAAGTTAAAAGATATTTTATCTTTTACTTTTCAAGCCCGAAAAAACGAAATTAATAACGAAATTCAACGAAATATTAAACAGAACGGCTCTATTTCGGTTACTTTCGATTTATAGTTTTCGACTACGTTAAATTCGTATATTAGCGTTATTATTACGTATATTAACCCTGAATTCGAACTTATTTATAAGTTAATCGGTATATTTTTTATTATCTTTTATTATTATTTATTATTAAGGTTTTTATTATTATTATAAGTTATTAAAGTTAATATTAATTATTTTTTAATTATTAAGCTTCGATTTAATAAACGTTAATTATACCGGCGAAAATATTTACGATTATATTATTTCCGTTTTCGAGTAGTACGATTATTTAAATCCGATAAATATTTTTAAGTTCGTTTATTCGTTTTATTCGTTTTTAATTATTTAAAATAATTATTATTAAACTTATTAACTTTTTAATAGTATTACGCGTAATAATACTAGAAATAACGACTTTATAGTAGCGTTATTTAAAGCGGACTACGAAAATTATTCGAATAATATTTTTAATAATAATATTAAATACGTTTACTACGTTTTTAATATTATTGTTAATAATATTTTAACGATACTTTTAGATACCCTTAACGACGAATCTCCCTATAAGTGGTTTTTATTTATTAATTATTCGTTATTAATTAATAATTAATAAGTATTTAATACTTAATACTTATTAATTATTCGTTATTAATTATTAATTATTAGTTATTAATTATTCGTTATTACTTATTAATTATTAATTATTTAACCTTAATAAGTCGTATTCGACGCCTTATTAATTTAATAAAGTATACGAAACGAATTAAGGCTTTATTTTACCAAGGTATTAATAATTAATTACAAGTAAAATTCGACTCTTCCACTCGACTTTAATTAAAAACTTATCCTTATAGGTACGTTTTTTATAATTTTAACTTTATTTATTCGTTTATTATTAGTTAATTAATTATTTACTTAACTAACGTTAATTAAAACTTAAAAACTCGTTGGAATTCGACGTTTTTAATACTTAATTCATTTTATATATTAAAACATACTTTAATTTTCATTAATATTAAGACCGATAATAATAAATTTAAAGCTTTATTTTTAGAGGACGATAAGTAGCCTTTTATTAAAGAGGCTATACGAATTTTTCAGGTTTTTTATAAACCTTCGATTCGCCTTCAAGGAGAGGTTTATATAACGCTTTCTAACGCTTTATTAAATATACACTCTATATTTAATAAGTTAAACGCTTTAAAACACGAATATTCCTCTCGAATAGTAAGTTTTTATTTATTAATTTATAATTTTATCCCTTTATTTTAATACGCTTTTTTATAAACTTTTTATTATTAAATAAGATAATTATTCTAAAATATTTTATAAAGCTATTACCGAAGGCCTTAAAATTTTTTAAAAATATTATCTACGGCGTTTTACGGCTACACGATTAAGTAATTATAAGGCTTTCGTTATAAGGCTTATTTTAAACCCTAGGATAAAAATTCGTTACTTTTCGTCTAGTCGTTTATCTTTCGATTCGAATTCTACAGCTACGGTTAAAAATCTTCTTATAAAAGAGTATAATTCGTAAGTTTTATTCTATTTTATTTATTATAATACGTTTTATTAATTATAATACGTTTTATTAATTATAATACGTTTTATTTATTATAATACGTTTTATTTATTATTATACGTTTTATTAAATTATACGGACTTTTATTAATTTTTAATAATAGGTTAAAAGATAAATTACGAATTAATATTAATAATATTAATTCGAATTTATCTTTTAATAAATTAGTTAATTTAAAAAGCCAAGACGACGAAAATAATAGTAATAATAATTTATTTATTAAGTTATCGAATCGGTTAAATAAAGTCGATATTTACCTTTTTAAATAATACGAAGTTATAAAGGTATATTTTTTTATTATTATTAATTATTAACGTTTTTTAATTAATTACGTTTTATTAATTATTAACGTTTTTTTAAAGGTTTTACTACTTAATTATTAAAGGGTTAATTCGGTTAAGTTTCTTATATTAAGTGTTTTAACTAAACGGTATTTAATTATTAAAATAAGATATAACGCCCCGGCCCTCTTATACCGCTATTACGAAAATTAAACTTAAAGGTAAGACTCGAACAGCAGTCGGGAAGGTCGGGCATTTCCTATACCGTATTTAAATAATAACAGGGCGCTTAAACGTTAAAAAGGAAAACTCGTTTCTTTTATATCTTTACTCTTCTCGAGGCCCGCGAAGCGGCCTTCGTTTACTACGCTCCCGATCGGTTCTCTTTAATAAAGGGAGTTTTAATTAAGAGCGCTTACGTTTATATAATACCCTTCTCGTATAATATCTCTCGTTAATTATAATTATATCGTTATTATTAATATTCGATAAGTATTCTCGTACTTTTTTATTATTATTATTTTTCGATATTATTTTACTTATTATCGTTATTATTTCTTATTTCTTTCGAGTTTTTTTTTTTTTTTTTTTTTTTAAGTTTAACTTACTCTTTATCTTTCTCGTAATTTCTTAAGGCCCGTATTAAACGTAACTTATTAACTTTCCCTTTTAATAATATCGGGATATATTTAACGTATTAAATTATTATTAAACGGTTAATTAAAATAATAATAGACTTTTAATTAAAAAGTTATAAATAAAAAAGAATAAAAAATAAAAATAAAAATTATATTAATTAAGTATAATTTATATTTTCCCGACTTATTTCTCCTTTAACTTTTTAATTAAAATATTTATAATTATCTTTTCGTACTTTATTATACTTTATTTACTTTAACTCTTTGTCTTTAACCGCTTAAAGTTCTTTTTTAACTCTCTTTTTTTAAATAATCTCTTTTTTTAAATAATTTTCTTTTTATTTTCGTTATCTTTCTTTTTAATTTTCTCTTCCTTTATTAACTTAATAAAACTATCTTTACCCTTTAAGAAAGTCTTTATAACTTATTCTCTTTATTTAATAACGCGGTTAAAAAATAAATACCGTTTAAGCGAGTACGTATAATTAAATAATAAACGATTAAGTATACGTTTATACTTAATAAAAGTTATTTATTACTTTTTTAATTTAAAGTTATTACGGACGCCCGTTATAACTTTTTTCTTTTTTTAAGTTAAGCGGTTTAACTTTACTTTAATAGTTTTATTATCCTTTTTACTTTAAGTTTAACGAGTCTATATAAAGCGCGTACGTTTAAACTTTAACGGCGGAGTATTTTTAAACGACCGTATACGCTTTTAAGTAATAATTAAATCTCCGATTAAAAGTTTATTAATTTTTTTATTATTAAATATTAAGTCCGTAAAAGTAAAGTTAATAACGGTAACGTTTTAAATAAAAGTATCTTTATTATTATTAATATTAACGGATACGATCTCTTAATCGTTATTCTCGGTATTAATAATAAAGAGGTAAATTTATAAAATTAACGGGTTAATAATAACGGTTACCTCGGTATTTATAATATCCGTTAACGGAAACGAGTCTTTTAAAAGTAAAAACGTTATTAACGTTATAAATAAGTTAATATAATCCTTTATACGTATTACGAGCGAGTTATTAAAAACGTTAACTTTATTAATAATAATAATAAAGGGATCCCGATTAATATTATAGTCGTTTCCTTTAATTAAAACCTCGGTCCTTTAATTAAAACCCGTAAAAGTAATTTAAATTTTATAAAGCTTTTAATATAAAGTAAGCGCGGTAATAAAGAACGTACGGAACGGCGTATAAGAGTAAGTCTCCGCCCCTTTAATATATTATTAAAAGAAAACTCCGACTTTACCGGCGATTTAAGTATTAAATATAATTTTTATAAAGTTATTAAAAATACGCCCTTCGTTTATAATAATTCGACGGTTATTATAACCCCTTATTTTAACTTCTCTCTTTATATACTTCTCGATCTCGTAATAATTATTAAAAAGGGAAGTAAAGTCGGTTATCCGTTTAAAACCGCGAGCGTTTTACGGCTTAATTAAAGACTTTACGAAATCGTTAATATAATAAAAATACGTAAAGTAATAAAATTATAAACGCTTAATTCCGTTTATAATTAATTAATTTATATAATAAACGCTTAATTTACTTTTTTAATTATAATATTAATTTTATTTATAAATAATACTTTTAATTAATAAATATAAAATTAATTTTAATAATACGAATTAATACGGTCTTTAAAAGATAACTCTTTAAAAAAATAACGGATATTTTCGAGGACGAGTAATTTATACTTTTAATTAAAGACTTATTACTTAATAGTTACGGTTTTATATATAATTAATATAATAATTAACTATTAATTACGTATTTAATCTTTTAAAATAAATTTAATTTTATTATCGTCGTTATTAATAAAAATATTAAATTAATATACCGTAATAGTCTTTCAATTAATAATCGTTATTACTTAATAATTATTATTAATAAAGTATAATATTATTAAAAACCGTTTACTTTAAAAAGTATCCTTTTAACGGAGACTTATCGCTTTAAAAACTTTAATTACGAATATAATAAACGTAAAGAATTATATAACGTTTAAAAAGTCCTATAAAACGAGAATTAATCCCGTAACGATTATATCGTCGTTAAGTATTTCTTCGTGGAAAAATACTCCTTTTAAATTATAAAAAGTAATATAATAACGTTCCGGTTATATACTTTAAACGTAACTTATTTAACTTTATCCCTCTTTAAAGACCGAGCGTAATTATAACTCGGAGAAAAACCGTTTAAATAAAACTTTAACGGAAAACTTTTTATTATCGAGGAAATATATAAGCCTTTTAATTAAAATATTAATTAAAATAAAAGTAAAAAAAGTAATACGTATAAAAAAACGGCACGTAACGAATAAAGTAAAGTTTATTTAATTAAATTATTATTAATATTATAGTTAGTCTCGAGCTTATAAGCCCGAGCCGTTAAAGTTACGCGAGTAAATAAAAAGCGTAAAGCGAGATATATTAATAAAGTCTTTTAATCGAGACGTTAATAATACGAACGTATATCTAGAACGGTAAATACGTAAACTATAACCGGAGCTCTCTTTATTAATATTAAAGTAATAGTAAGTATTACGGAAAAATTTAAATTTTAAACGTTACTTAAAATTTAAAGATACGAAAGAGGCGGTAAAAGCGAAAAAGCGTTAATAAAAGTAAAAAAATAAAAATTAAAAGGGAGAAATTAAATTTATTTTATAAATTTTAATTAAAAAAATAAAAAGAGAGTTTTAAAGTAAAAAAAAAAAAAAACGATTTTTATTTTTTTTATTACGAGTAATAATAATTTATAAGATATTAAAAGAAAATTAATAATAAGTTAAAACGGAGTAAGTTTCCTTTTATAAACGTTAATTTAAATAAAAAGTATAGTTAATAAATAAATAAATAATTTAAAGACGATATAAACGGAGTTTTATTTAAGAAGTAAATAAAAAGTAAATAATATAATAAAAGTATAAACTAAGTAAAAAGGAAAAGAAATAAAAGAAAACGTATTAAATTAAAAGAGTAAATTAAAAAAAGTTATCGTAATTAAAAAAGGCGAATATGTAATTAAAGCGCCCTCCTTATTTATAAACTTTATTATAAACTATAAATAATAACGTCGTAAAAATAAAATAAAATTAAAGTACGTTACTCCGTATAAGTCGGTTTAATTAAAACGCTTTTAATTAAAACTCTTATAAATTTATATTTACTTTACTTAAAGTAATAAATTAAATTTAATAAATTTCGAACGATTCTTTATTTATCGTAACTTAATTATTTACCGTCGTTAAATTTTATTTACTTTTTAAATAACTCTCCGTTTATTATACTTTACTCGTCTCCGTTTACTTTTCTTTTTAAAGCTTACTCTTTTTTCCTTTAACTCTTTACTTTTACTTTTTTAGTATTATTACTATCTTTTAATTAAGTCTTTCTCTTTTTTTTTTTTTTTATTATTCTTTAATTATTATTCGGCGTATTCTTTTTATTAATATTAATACTTTTTTATTTTCGATAACTTACCCTTTAATTAAGCCTCTCTTCTTTTTTTTTTCTTTTTTTTCTCTTTTCTCGCCGTTAACTTTTAATTAATAACCTTTTCCTTTTTTTTCTTTTTATTATTCTTTAATTATTATTATTATTATATTCTTATCGTTAAGTAAAGCCGACGCCGCCGTCTTTAAATAACCCTCGACTTAATCGTTAAATCCTCTTATAACTTCTTTAACCGACTCTTTTAACGATTATCTCTCCTTTATAACTTTATCCTCGATTTATAATCCGGATTTAAATAACGCCGTATACGACCCTCTCGCTTACGTTAACGATATTAATAACGAAGCCGTAAGTTTTAATTAAAAAGATAAGTAAAAAGCCGTAAATAATACGGATATTATATTATAACTTAATAAGTATAATCTTTAATAATTAAATACCTCTCGTTATCGAGAGCCTAGCCGCGAATTTATCTTAAAGAGACGAATTATTATTAACTCGTATACTTTACCTACCTTTCTCGATTACTTTAAAATATTAAATATATACGTTGTATAATTTATAAATAACGAATATTAAAATAAACTTATATATAATAAAGAGTTTATAACTATCTTTAAATTATTTTTTAATTAAAACGTTACTCTAGACGCGTTTAGTCCGTATTAATCTCGTTCGTTTATAATAAACTTAAAGTCTTATATATTTTATAATATATAAGTTACCCTTTAAGTTAAAATAATTACTTATAATATTAAGGGCTTTAAAGGCGCCTTATATATTTATTAAATCTTTTAAACTATAATAAATTAAAACGCTTTTTAAAAAACGATATTACCGTCGGAGACTATTATTAAATTTTAAACCGAAAACCGCGTTATTTTACTTCCGGTTACGAATCCCGTATATATAAAACGTATTAATAACCTCCCGTACGGCTCGTACGCCGGGATATTATATAAAGATAACCGTTAATTATTAAGTTTATTTTTATAAATATATAATTAACGAAACGTTATTCTTTATTTTATTTATAAACGGCGTTATTATAAAACTATTAACTCGAATATTAATAAAAAAAGTATTAATTAAAAATTAACTCGTATAATAATTTTATATTTTAAATATATTTCGCTTTCGAGACTTTTTAATAACGTATATAAAAACTATTTATATTACGTTAACGCTTAAAGTTACTCGTTTTATTAATAATATTTTCTTTTTAAATTACTTCCGAGTTAAATTAATTCTTTATAAACGTTAAACGAGATTAAAACTTAATATAATTTACGTCGCTTATCTCTTTCGGTTACACTCCCGATCGGAAAGGAACTATCGGCCCCTTAATTTAAAAAAGTAATTATAACCGTTACGGGTTACGCTTAAATAAATAATCGCCTAGCCTTCGGCCGTAAAAATAATTAATAAAGCGATATTCCTTCCGTATTAACTAGTACTTATAACGTTATTAATTAAAAGGTTAATTTTTTTAAATTTAATAATTAAACGCCCGTATAGTAAGTATTAATTAAAAAAAGAAAATTATCGTTACGATATTTTATCGTTTATTATATTTTAAATATTGTTATACGTATAATAAAAGAAAAAGAGAGAAGTAATATAATAAAATAATATATTATATAATAAATAAAATAATAAATAAATAACGTAAAAATAAAATATAAATATTATAAAGTAATTAATAATAAAGGCCCTTATTCGTATTCTTTTTTTTTTTTTTTTTTTTTTTTTTAATTTAAAATTACGGAAAAATAAAGAGAATTATTTTAATAACTTTACGTATTTTTTTTAAAATAAATAACTCTTCTTCGTTATCGTTATTATTATTTAATATTAACTTCTCGCTTTCGTTTTCCTTTAATATCGTTACCTCTTTTAATATTTATATTATATTTACTATTATAACCGTTTACTTCGTTAACTCTCTTTTTAAATTTAAAGGTATCGTTTTTCCCTTTCTATTATTATTCTTTAATTTATTATTAAACTTATTTCTTTTCTTTACTTCTCTTATCTCTTTTTATTATTAATAATCTTTAACGTCTTATTATATTTTATATTTATTTTATATTACTTTTTTAAATAAATCTTTATTATAACTATATATTAATATAACGCCGTTAAGTTATATTAACGTAATATTACCTTTATCGTTAACGCGTTAAATAATAAATAACTCTTTTTATCGGTATATTAACTTTATTTTATATAATATATTAATCGTACGTAAATTATCTTAAATTAATATTATATCTCTTTCGTTAATAACGTCGCCGTTTACGCGGCGTTTAAACTTATTAATAAAGTCTCGATTAAAAACCTTTTTTTTATAAAATATAGTAACGGCTTCGACCGCTTTAATTATATTTATTATACGGACTTCGAGAGTATAGATTTATATATCGATAAACTCTTCCGTAAATATTTTAACTCGTTATTATAATAAGCGTTAAATAAGAGTTTGTAATTTTAACGGAGTAATCGAGTTATATTTATATATTAAATAAAAGGGTATATAATTATAAAAGGCTCGAATAAAAGTCTTATTTATAAATAAAATAAGTTAAAGATATTAATATTAATTTATACTAATACTTTTCGTAAATTTAACGAGAAAATTAATAATAAAATAATAATTAACTTTAACGATATTATTCGCTTTTAAATTATATATTAAAAGGGGTATATATTTAATTCTTAACCTTTTATATATAACTTTAAATATACCTTTAAATTCGTTATTACCGTCGACTATAATTTTATAAAATATATTATACCGATAAATTATATAATTCCGTAACTACTTTATTACGTTAACGATACCGTTTTTACGTATAATATTAACCTCGATAAATTTAGTAAGCTTATACCGTCCTTTAATTAAATACTTACTATTACCGATAATAAAGGGTATACTTTATACGTTAATATATAACTTTTAAAACGGAGTCGTAAAAGGGATTTAAAATTATATAACGTTAACTTCTTTATTCGTTTTTTATTTTTAATAATTTAAATAAACGCGAATAACTTATTTAATTATTTTATAAAACTTAAGTTATTAATATTTTATTTTAAAGTAATTAAAAGTAACTTATTATCCTTTATAATTAATATCGAAGTAAATACTTTTAATTAAAAGTCGCCTTTTATCTTTATCGTCGACTATACGTATTAAATTACTTTCCTTATTTTATAAAAGCCGCTATAAATATCGATCCTTATAAATATAATAAGTTAATTAAACGATAAAGCGTCGGCGCTCTTTTACTTTAAAATTAAAAAAAATATTAAAGTATATTAAGTAAACGGTTATTTTTTTACTCTTTCGGATTTACTTTTTTATTAAGTTAAAGAACTCTATACCTAGCTCCTTAATAGTTTACGTAAAAGATTTAACTTTAATTATATTTTAATAAAAGATTTAAACTTTAATAAAGTCCTTTAAATTTACGGTATCTTCTTTTACCGGACTTTAATTAAAACTCTATCTCTCTAAACGGTGAAATAATACGTTAATAATTACGTTCTTAAAATTAAATATATAACGAACTTTAAAGTCGAAAAAGTAAATTTAAGTAACTTAACGTAATAATAAAGACTCGGGTAAGTTATTTAAAGCGTTATTAAATTAATAAATTAAAACGAGGACGTCGGTTTTAAATATAAAATAAATCTTATATAAGAAGTTACGTATATAACGTAAAGTATAAGCGACTCCTTTATACTCTCTTTTAATAATATCGTATTAAGTCTCTACGTCGGATTATATATTACTCTTATAACGGGTTAACTTTCGAACTTTATCGATAATTTATTATAAAATAACTCTTTATTTAATAAAGTTAATATTAACTATTAAAATAATTAAACTTACGTTAAGTTTATAAAATATTATAATTAAAAGTAAAAGTAAAGAAATAACTTCTTTTAACTTATTAAAGGCGGACTATTAATTAAATCCCTATATAAAGTATACGTTTTTTTTAAGTAACTTATAAAGAAAACGAACGGTAAAAACGAAATAATTAATTTATAATTTATAAAAAACTATTAACTTAATAAAATAACGTATATCTTTAACGTTAATTTATACGGACTAATTTATAATCTTTTAAGTATTACTCTATTATAAAAAGCGACCTTTTAATATATAAATAAATCCTAGTAAGTTAATACGCTCTTAATACTATTATAATTTCTCCGTAACGGTAATAATATAAATTAACTCGAAATTAACGAGAACTTTATTTATATTTTAAAAATACTTAAAAACGAAACGGCGTAATCTTAATATAATTAACGTATTATCGTATATTATTTTTAACGCTTTAATCGTAACGTTATCGACGTAAAGCTAGATTATAATTAATATTAAACCGTCGAGAATAATAATTATATTACGTTAAAATTATACTATTAAGTTAATCGTACTTTACGGAAGGGTTATATTACGTAAAAGCTTAATTATCGTTTTAAATACTATTGAGTCCTTACTCTATAGATTTAAAAAAATTTAATTATAACTTAAAAAAAAGTCCGTTACCGTATAAATTTATTATTTATTAAAATTATCGACGAATTTATTAACCGCCGGCGCGGTAAAAGCGTTTTTAATTATAACCGTATTAATTTTAATAATATTATTAATAAAGCGGAACTTATAATTTTTCTTTTTAATTAAAAATTATAAATTTTAATAAACGTTATAACTTTTTTTTAATAAACCGTTATTAAACTTATCCTTTAAAAGTTAATTAACCTCGTTTCGTAAAACTTTTAAAATTAAGATCGAGCGCGCTTACTATACTTAATAAAGTATTATTCGAATTACTTATAACGGTATAATATTAGAGTTAACGTAATTAATATCGTTAAAAGTTTAAACGAAGGCGTCTTTCTTATTCGTTATAATATATTAAAGTAACTCTCTCTTTTAAAGTATTAACTATTTTAATAACTTCTTAATTATAACGTTTATTTAATTAAACGTTAAATAGTAATCCGTAAGTCGTTAAAAGAAACGAAAAGTAACTAAGTCGTAAAAAATAAAATTACTTTCTTTAATAATATTTTATTAAACCGCTTTTTACTTCTTTTTTCTTTATATTAAGTCGCCCTTTAATATAAAGCTATTTAATAAAGCGTTATTAATTAACTTAACTTTATTTATAATACGTTTATATAAAGTAAAGATCTCGTATACTTTTAATTTAATCTTTTTAACGGTATAAACCGTAAATAATAACTCTTCTTCTTTCTCTCTTTAAATAAACTCTTAATTAAAAATAACGTATAATAAAAAATTATCGATTTAACGCTATTTTATTTTTAAGTCTTTTATATTATTAATAATACGTTACTCTTTAAATATATTATTTACTTTTTTAATTACTCGATAAAATTAATAAAAAAAAGGAATTATTTAACGATTATTAATATAATAATCTTAATATAATTAATAATTAAATAATTAAAAAAAAAACTATTATCGTTATAATTAAATTTAAACTTAATTTAACGGAAGAAAAGTATACTAAATAAAAGCCGGCCTACGCTTATAATTATATTATCGTAAATATAAAAACGTATAACGATAATATAACTATTAATTTAAACGTTAATTTTAACCTCGCTTTAAAACTATCGCTTTATTTTATAAAAACTCTTCGAAGTAACTTTCGTAAACGTAATAACTAATCTTACCCGCTTAATAAAAGACTCGTTAATAGTATTAACCGTTAATCCGTTATTAATAATAACGGTAAATAATAAACTATTAATTATCGTATCCCCGATAATAATAAATAAATAACTTAAAGCGTTAATAATTAATTTTTACGAAGTAATCGAAACTTATTAAGCGAAGGACTTTATAGTAAAAGTATCTTAAATAAAAGTTTTATAAAAGTACTTTATTTACTTTTTAACGAGAGTATACGGGTTAAATAATTCCTTTACTATTATACCCGAAAAATTTATATAAATTATATTAATAATAAAATTTAAAATATCGGTAAACGTAAAGGTTAATTAATAAGTTATATTAATATTAAATTATATAATTTATTATAAAGTTAATTTAACGTTAATATTTATCGTTATACGTATAATAATATTAATAATAAAGACGGTTAAACCTTTTTAATTAAGAGTTTTAACGGCGAAGGTATTAACCTTTTCTCGTTATCTTTTATTCGTAATAAAAACTAACTCGCTTAACGCGGTAATAATATCGTTAATTATAACCGTTACGCGAGTTCTCTTAACCTTTTATAAATAAGTCTTAAACGCGTTAACGTTCTCGTTTACTTCTTTTACTTTAAAAGTTATAATCCTTTTCTTTAATAAGTTAAAGTATTATTTACGTTAAAAAAGATTCGGAAAAAAGGTTTTAACGACTTTTATAAAATAAATAAAAATAAAGTTTTAATTAAAAAGTAACTCTTTTTTAAAAATTATAAACTTAAACTCGACGAATTACGGAGTAATAAAGTATATCTTAATTATTACTCTCTCTCCGGTCGCTGTAATAATATTACGTATAATTAAAGCGTTAAAAGTAATTAAATAACGTTTTAAAAGCGATTAAATTATATTACGAATATAACTACTATCGAGGAAGTAAAAAAATAACTTATTTAAAATAAACTCTCTTATTTTATAACTCGCTCTTAAATATAATTAATTAATACGTAAGTTTTAATATATTAATCCGTTTATAACGTCCCGATTATAAGCCTTATAAATAACTATTATATAACCTCGGCCGCCGTAATAATAATAAAAAAAATTATTATAATCTCGATTATAATTATTATTACGAGAACTATAACGACCGCTTTATTATATAAAGTTAACACCTCGTCTTCTTCCTTTACCTCGATTAAATTTACTTAAGTTAAAAATAACTTTATTATATATACTCGAGTATACTTAATATTAAAATTATTATTATTTATAATTAAAAGAAGAAAGTAAGTATTAAAGTACGGATAACGGAGTATTAAATTAATTAAAAATTTAATCGGTTTTCACTTTTATAATAATAATTTTATTAATTACTTCCGAGTAATTAATCGTTATACGAGAGATCGTTATAATTAAACGATCGATCTCGGTTTATTAATTTTATCTGTCTTATTATCCCTTATTAAAAGTAACGCTTTTCTTTAATTATAATTTAAGTTTTATCGTCTTAATTAAAGGCGTAAACTTATCGTCGTTAAATATAAAATTTAAAAAGGATATAAAAATAAATAAATCCGAGTTATCTTTATTTATAACTTACTCGTTTATATAATTACTTAATTAAATAATTATTTTACGATAAGTAATAGTATTAATATTATTACGAAATTTATTAAAATATTAAAAAACTATTAATTGAGTACTTTTAAAAACGGTTATTATTAAGTTTTTAATATAACGTATATAAATAATAAACTCTCCGGCTTTTATAAAAAGCCTTTTAAACTTACGGCGTTACTTTTAAAACGCGGCGTCCTCGTTAACGAACTTTAATTTAATAACTTACTTATTTAAACGTTTATAAGTATTTTTTATTTACTCCGAATCTTTTTTTTAAAACTCTCTTTTTAATATAAGTTAAAAAAACTCTTAGTTTCTTTTAATAACCCTCGTTTCTTTAATCTTTTCTTTAACGAGAGTCTTAATTGAAAAGTTATAATATATAACGAATTATTTAAAATAAAAGGCGTCGAATAGTTTATTAAAGTTAACTTAAAAGTTAAAGTTCTTTAAGTATTCTGTAACTTTTTTACCGGTAAATATAAAAAGTTACTTACTATTTAATTATAATAATTTACCGCTCGGCTTACCTTTAATTTACGCGTTAACGAGTTATTTAAGTATATCGCGTATCGTATCGGCTTTTAATTGGGAGGCGGTTCCTTAATCGGTGTTAATATAAACCGATAAATTATTTAAAGGTATATAAATATTATTAAAAGTTAAAACGTCGCCCTTTACGTTAAGGTAAACGTTAATATTATTTATTATAATAAACGTAAACGGGTTTAAATATCTCGTAGCGAGATTAAAAGGGAGTAATATATTAATAATTATAAATTAAATAATTATTAATTTAAAGTATTTATATCGTTAATAAATTCGAGCGTACCGGATATTATTTTAAAGTATAATTTATTTTTAATTTAAAAATAATAACGAATCGTCGTTTATATTATAAAGTAAAAGTTATTATATAAAGGTAATATATATAAGGAATATAATAATATACGATAATAAAAAAGTAAATAATAAATAATAAAAATAAATTATAATAAAAGAAACGAAAGGGTAAAAAAAATAAAAATATTTTTAAGAAATTATATTAAAATTTATATATATTTTTAAAGTTTTTTAATTAAAAATATATCGTTAATATTATTCTCTTTTACTTATAATAAATATTAAATATACTTACGCTTTTATTAATATTCTTTTTCGTTTTAATATTATTTACTTATCTTAACTTCTTATTTTTTTTTTTTTTTTTTTTTACTTCGTTAAAGTCTTTTTTTTAATTAAAGGCCCTCTCCGGCTTATTATATATTCTCGTAAAGTCTTATATTAAACTTTTAATCGAAGCTCTTTAACTCGGTTAACTTAACGGTTAAGTAACTCGTAAACGGTATACGGTATTTAAACTTTACGCCCCTTAATTAAACTCTTTATTAAAATCTTTTTTAACTTATTTAATTTAATTTTTTCGAACGTCTCGTAAACGGTATATAATACTTTATTTTTATAATTTTTAATTTAACTTTTTATTAAAATAATTTAAACTTATTTTTATTATTATTATATAAAAACTTATTTAAAACTTTTAATTAAAACTTTCGTATAACTCGGCTTATAATATCTCGTATATAAACGATTCTCGATTAAATTATTTTATCGTTAAGTCGTTATATTTTTTAAAAGTAAAAGCCGGCCTTACTTAAAGGTATATATTTTAATAATACGCGTATATAAGAAAAGGAAAGTTCGTTATTTACCGTTTTCTTTGTCGCCCTTTAATATATACTCCGTCGAGTTTAAAAGAAAAGTTCTCGTATAATTATTTATTTTTATTTATTTATTTTTTATTTTTTTAATTAATATTTTCTTTTCCTTTTTAAGTTTAATATATTATTCTCGTATTCTCCTCTCTTTCGATCTCGTAACTTTAATTAAAAATACGATAAAAGAGAAGAAACGTAAAGGAATCTTTACTTAAATTATTAATAAAATAAAATATAACGCTCCGGCCCTCTTATACCGCTATTACGAAAATTAAACTTAAAAGTAAGACTCGAATAATAATTAAAAAGGTCGGATATTTTTATACCGTATTTAAATAATAATAAAGTACTTAAACGTTAAAAAGGAAAACTCGTTTTTTTTATATCTTTACTCTTTTTAAAGCCCGCGAAGCGGCCTTCGTTTATTACGCTTCCGATCGGTTTTCTTTAATAAAGGAAGTTTTAATTAAAAGCGTTTACGTTTACGTAATACCCTTCTTATATAATATCTCTCGTTAGTTATAATCGTATCGTTATTATTAATATTTTATAAGTATTCTCGTACTTTTCTATCGTTATTATTCTTCGATATTATTTTACTTATTATCGTTATTATTCCTTATCTCCTTCGAGTTTCTCCTTCGTTTTTCTTTTTCTTAAGTTTAACTTACCCCTTATTCTCCTCGTAATCTCTCAGAGCCCGTATTAAGCGTAACTTATTAACTTTCCCTTTTAATAATATCGGAACGCGCCTAGCGTGCCGAACCGTCACCGAGCGGCTAACTAAGATAATAGTAGACTTTTAATTAGAAGGCTGTAAATAGAAAAGAATAAGAAGGAAAAATAAAAATTATACTAGCTAGGTATAATTTATATTTTCCCGACTCACTATACTTGCCTCTTTTAGTGTTGTTAAACGTGTTTTTTTAATAAGTAATAACGTAGTTACTAAGTCTAGAAATAGGCTTTTACCTAGTACGGTAAAATAAATTATATTATTAAAATATTAGAAAATACCGGACTTTAACGGTTATAATAGTCTTTTAAAAGAGGAGGATTTAATAAATAAATAAATACCTTTTTTTAAAAGCTTTTTAATATTTTTATTATTAGTTTTATTACGTCTCTTTTTTATTATTTTAAGATAATAAGAAATATCTTTAATTTTTAAACTTAAACGTTTATATTTAACTTAATATTAATTAAAGTATTAAGTTTATTACTTTATTATTACATTAAATATATTAAACTTATTAACTTATATAAAGTATTCGTTTAATAAAATAAATTAAGTAATTTTTATTATTAAAATTTTAATTAATTAAGTCTCTTTTTATTATTTTAAGATAATAAAAAATATATTTAATTTTAAAATTTTAATGTTTATAATTAACTTATTATTAAGTTTAATACTAAGTTTATTATCTTAGTATTATAGTAAATATATTAAACTTATTAGTTTATATAAAGTATTCGTAAAGTAAAATCAATTAATCGATTTTTATTAATAAATTTTAAGTTAATTACGTTTCCTTTTTATTATTTTAAGACCTTAATTTTATATATAATTTATATTTTATAAAAGTATCTAACGTATTATAAAATATTATTACATGTAATAAAATATTATAAATATTATATGTAATATTATTACATATAATATAAGCTATATTAATATTACATGTAATATTATTACAAGTAAAAAGGACGTATTAATATTACATGTAATATTTATTACATATAATATTATTACATGTAATATTTAAAAGGTCGTATTAATATTACATGTAATATTTGTAATATTTTATTACATGTAATAATATTACATATAATATGAATATTTTTAAATATTACAATATTAATTCCTAACACTGGGGTATATTAATACTTCAATTAATATATTAATATAATATACGCGTATACTAATAATAAATATAATATTTGTTAATTAATTAATAATTTATTAAATAAAATATTTTTTTAAAGCTTAAAGATTATAAAAGTAATTACTTAAAAGGCCCCTTTTTTATAAGTAAAACTTAAAACTAAAAGATTTTATTTACTTTTTTAATAAATTAAATAAAATTTTTAGTATACTATATAGTAATTAAATTAATTTAATATACTATAATTAACTTTTTAAAAGTTAAAATTAATATTACAATTAGTATACTAATTGTAGTATTTTTCTTAAAAAATATTATATTAGTATACTAAATTAGTATAGACCCTATACTAATACTAATTAATATTACAATACTATATTAATTTAAAATTAATACTAAATACTATAAATTAATTTCGCAACCTTGAAAATAACCCGTAATCGAATTACTAAGTAATTCGTCGATTAAATAATAATTAATAACTTTAAATTTATTAAAACTTATAAAAATAGAAACTTACTTATAAAAAACGTAGCCTTTATAACTTTATTATAAGTTATTAAAGAGTAATGCTTTTTATAATAAACCGTAAAATTCGAAGCTTAAAATCGATTTAATAATAAAGTTTTTTTATAGTTACACTTATTAAAGTATTAAGTTAATAAATAATTAAAACTTTAAAAACCTTAAAACCCTTTTAATAATTAATAAAAAATAACTTATTAAGTATATTCGACGTTATTATAACGATCGTAACCTTCCGTAAGCGCCGGTAAAAAGGTACGTCGAATTAAACCGTTTAAAATTAAGTAAATAAACGAATTAAAATCGTTTAAAACGTAACTCGGGTCCTATACCGATGTTTTTAACGTTTATAACGTAAAAGGGCGTCGAATAAACGAGGAAGCGTTAAATTATTTAATAATTATAGCCGAATCGTTGTTAAGTAAAAAACTAGACTTAAAAGCTATGTTTTTTATTAGTTTTACGCCTTTTCGACCGTTAAAATAATAATAATAAAAAAAGAAAAAGATAATAAAAATAAATGAAGTAGTTAAAGTAGTAAAAGTAGTTAAATTAATAAAAAGGTTAAAGATTTAACGGAGAGACCTTTCTTATATTTATAAAACGTTCTTTAAACTTTATTTTAAAAATAATTAAAGATTAAAAGATAAGTTATTTTAATATTATTCGTTTATTTTTTATTCGAAAGATAAGTTAAAGATAACTTTATTGAATATTATTCGTTAATTTAAAATCTAAAAGATAAAATAAATAAAAGAGATAACTTATTTTAATATTATTCGTTGGTTTAAAATTTAAAAGATAAAAGAGATAAAAGAGATAAGTTATTTTAATATTATTCGTTAATTTTTTTTTAAATAAATAAGTTATAAATAACTTTATTCAATACTATTTATTTATTTATAATTCGAAAGATTAAAGAGAAAAAAAGATAAGGTATTTTAATATTTTTTATTAATTTTTATTTGAAAAAAATAAATTAAAAATAACGTACTTTAATATTATTCTTTTTTTTACTTTAAAAAAAGGCTTTATTTAATTATTATTTAATAATATTTTATAAAAAGGTAAAAATAATAAATAATATAAATTATTTTTAGTTTTTTATTACTTTTATTTAATATTTAATTATTAATAACTTAAAAAGAGTTAAAATTATTTATAAGTAATTTATTAAATAAATAAAAGTAAATATTATAATTTATTATTATTACCTTTTTAATAATATTATATAACCTTATAATAAAATATAATAAATATTATATATAATATATTAATTCCTAACCCTATATAAAAATATTAATATTTATTACCTTTAAATTAATAACGTTAAATAAAAGTAAGTTAATATCCGAGTTCTTTAACTTATTAATAACGACGTACGCTTTAATCGCTACCTTAGTCCTTTTATAAAAGTTTATAAAAGAAATAAAAACTTCTTAAATCTTAAAAGTTAAAATTTACGTTTAATTTATAATTCTCGTTTAAAGGTTAAAATACCGAGTCCGTTTAAATTATATTCTTCTTGTAAATTAAATATTAATAAGATTTAACTCCGTACCCGTACTTAAGTTAACTATCGTTTCTTCGACGAGTCTCTTATAATACTTTACCGTAATATAACGAGGTTATTTATACTTTATCTTCGTCGCTTTACTCTCGGACTCGGAGGGAGCGATTATTAATTTTTTAAAGCGGGCTTCTTTATATTTAAATACGTTTTATATTTATATATAACTCTTTAAGTAATCGTTAATATAATACTTTATTTTTTAATATATATAATATTTAATATACGATAAATCTTTTTTATTTCCTTTTAAGTAAAAAGATACGCGCCGCGCTTTGATTAAAGTACGGTTTTACGAGTTCTTTACGTCTTTAAAGAGTTTTTATTATAATTAAAACTTTTAATTTTTAATTCTTTATTTTAATTATTACAATTATTAATTTATTATTAACCTCGTCGTTATTACGTTTATAATTCTTTATTATAACTTAGTTTTTTACGACTTAATAATAAGTATATTTAACGTAATTAATTAAGTTATAAAACTTTATTTTTTAATAATTAATAATAACGTTAAACGGGTTTTATATACTTAAATTAAGTTTTATAAAAAAGGTTTACTTTTAAAAATCTTTAAGTAACGGTTATATTTACGACTTAAGAGAGCGTAAATAATTAAGGTTTATAAACGTTTAATTAACGCGTTATTTAACTTAACGATAAGTTTTATGACTTAAAAGCGTTAAATCTTTAATAATAAGGGTTAATATAACTATTTACTTTAAAAATCTTTATTAAGAGTTTTTTTTAAATGGTTTTCTCGTCGAGGTTTATAAAAGTATTAATATATTAATTTTATTATTTCTTTAAAGCCGTATTTATATAAAAATAAATAATAATAACTAGTTACTTTTCTTTATAATATTTATAAAAGTAAACTTTAAATAAAGTCTTTAATTTTTAAGTTTAATAAATCTTATTTTAAAAAGTAAAATAATTCTTAAATATTAAAGGTATATATAAGCTTTAAGTTTAAGTCCTTAAGAATTAAGTTCCGCGCTTTTTTTACGACTCGACCGCGCTCCTCTTTATTACTTAAAAAAGGTACGTTAACTTCGTTAAAGACTTCTTTTACGTTAACGCGGCGCCCGCGCTTTACGTGAGTAAATTAAGACCCGGCTTAGTCCGGTGCCTCGATACGCGCGAGCTCTTTACGAAACTTTTACTTCCGAGCCGCTTTAATATATTACTTTAACTTTAACTCCTCGTTATTTTTTTTTAATTATTAATCCTTTAATAGTCGTAGTAAAGTCGCTCTTTATAATACTTATTAAAGACTCTTTATTTATAATAAGAGATTATACGAGAGTACTCTTACTTACGTACCCTCCGCCTTCCTCGGCGGGAGTTAACTTAAAGTTACCTTTATTAACTTATTTACCGTCTTTTTTAACGGGAGTTAGTTTATTATTAATTATACTTCTCGAGGGGTTCTCCGTTAAATCGCTTTAAACTCGCGACATTAATCGAGTAAAGCGGCTTAAGCCTTTAATTACGTTTTCCGTTCTCTTCGTTATTATAATTAAGTGTTTATAAATAAAAGACGTAAAATTATAAGTAATTAATCAATAAATAGTCGCGATAATATTTAAATAAAATAATAAACGTAATCGGAAATAATAAAAGTAAATATAATATTATATAATAAGACTAAGTCTTACCCCTTTTTTAAGAGAGAAGGGGCAAGACGCTTACTTAAGTTAAAAAGAGATCTTCTCTACGGATACGTTAGCGAGTCGTTAATATTTAATTAGTACTCCCGTACTCGCGCGTCCCTTATTAAATTAATTAATTATAACTTACGCTACGACGGCGTAGCTACGCTAGTTGGCTCGTATACTTAAGTTATAATAATAAATAATATTTTATATTTTATAACTAGTTTTATAAAAATATTTAAATAAAACTTAAGTTGAAAATGAAAATATAACTTAACGAGTTATAATATAAAATATAAATAAAAGTTAAAATTAAATAGAAGATTTAATAGTAAAACGATATATAATAAGAAAACGGTTATTAATAATTAATAAATTAAACGGTAAGTTTATAATAAAACTATTTTCTTTTATAATTAAACTTTATTAAAGCCGAGGTTCGAGATTATAAAAGTAATAACGATATAAGTTTTTTATTAATTAAGGCTTAAGCCGTATACTTGAAATAAACCGTAAGCTCGATGGAGGGCTCGTTATAATTTATTTACTTTATAATATATTTTAAAGCGGCGGTCTTTATAATTATAAGTTTTTTTTAATAAAAGTCGAGAATATTTTATTTAAACCTTATATTTTTTTAGTTTTAATTACTTTTACGTAAAGGAATAAATTTAAGTTTTAATTAAATAAAGACTTAATGTTAACGGAATATAAACTATTTATATAAAAAATAAAGTAAATCTTTATAGAAACGAGTAGATTTAAACAGTAAATGTATATACCGACGGCTTTATTACTTAAAACGAGCGGACTTTAGTTTTATTAATTTAGCTTCTTTTATAAACGGATGGTATAAACATTGTAAAGGTCGCGTTAAATATACTAATTAACTCAAAAATAACGGATAAAGTATTATTATTAAAAGTTATATAATGGACTCGGATAGTTATTAATTTAAATTAAATATAATTTTAAAAAAATCTTTTAGTTTTATAACGAACTTCTTAAAGTCTCTTTAAACGGTAAACGGTGTAAATAAATTAACGGGTTTAAACTTTATTTCTTATAAAAGTAAGAGTTTTATTTTTTTTTTTAAGAAACGGTAATAAACCGGTACATTTAGATTTTTAAATATTAATAACGAGTTTAATTTACGGTAATTTTTTAATTATTTTTTAAATAAGTTATATAAGCCTTTTAAGTATTATTTTAAAACGGCATTTTTAGTTATTAATTTTAAAATAATTCGTTATTAATAAAACTTTAATTATATTTAAACGTTTTAGTAATATTTTTAATACTAAAATATAAATAATTATTAAAACTAATAATAATTAATAATAATAAACCGTATAACTTTTATAAGTAATAAACGTATAAATAAACGGTTTCTTTAACGTTATAAATACTTTAATAAAAAATAAAGTAATATATCTTTATTAAACGGTTAGTTATAATTAAAACCGCGTTATATTTACCGCTTTTAAATAAATACGTAATAAGGCTTATAAATATATATTATTAAGTACGTTGAATTATAAATAATAATTTTAATAAACTTTAATAACTTTACGAAACAATTTACTCTTTTAGTAAACATAATATTTCTGTATTTATTTAACTACGTAAAATAGTATATTAAGTTAAAAAGATTCTTAAAATAACAATTTATAAGTTTTTATATAATCCGAATAACCGGTAGTAAACGACTTATAATAACGACGTAATAACGTTACTTTTAGATTAAGATTATCGAATATATAAAACTAGCTTTAATAATATAAAGAACTATTTTATTTTTAAAGTAACGTATAATTATAAGTGATTCTTTATTCTAAATTTTATAATTATATTTTGTAATAAAGTATTTCGTTACAAAAAACGGAAGATATTATTATCGGAAGATATTATTATCGCTATATTATAATATTATACCGGCGGATATATAATTGACGAGTTTATTTCTAAATTTATATTTTTATTTTAACTAAACTAAGTTAAAATAAAGGTTTCGGTGGACCGAGACTTTAAAGTACGGAATACCGTTTTATAATTAACGGATTAAAAAAACGGAACGCCTTTTTACGTAAAATAAGTAAATAAAGTAATAGCTTTTAAAAAGTTTTAAATAAATTTAATCGTTAATAAAAGTTATTAAAATTAGTAAAAACTTATACGTTAATTATTTTATATATAAGCTTATATTATATAAAGTTTAAAGAGTTAAACGAAAGTATTTAAGATATTCCTTTTAAATATAGTTATAAATTTGGATTTTATTTTAAATAGACGGTAAAAAATATATTTAAATATTTATAAAACGCGTTATTAGTATAACTGTATAACGTTAAAACGTTAAGAAAGCGTTTATTAAGTCGAATAATATAATTAAACTTTTATATAAACCGAACCGGATATAAAAAGTAACTAAAAAACATCGTACATGAATATTATTAAATAAAAATATAATATCGATTTTTAAAAAGTATTATATTTTAAATAAATTATTTAAAGTCTCTTCAATTAGAAGTAAATAATAACAGTCTTTAATGTTAATTATATTTAAAGTATAATAATTAACGTAAAAACGAAAACCGTTATTAAACTTCTCTATAAGTAAAACGGAAGAAATAATAAAGGAAATATTTAAATATATAAATCTCTTTTATAAGTTTTCTCTAAATTACTATATAAAAGTAATTAACTCGGTATATAATATTATAGAAAACGAATTAAATAATAAAGTCTTTCTTTTAATCGACGAGATATATTAATTATATAAACGGTATAATAAATGTTACTTTTTTTTTAAAAAAAAAAAACGTATTAACGAAGTTAATAATAGCGTTAAAAAAAGTAAGTAACTTAAATTAAAACGAGCCGGGGTTTATTAAAATATTTTTTTATTATTTTAATATAATAAAATATAAACGATAAAATATAAACGATAATGTTAACGTTTTATATATATTATAAAGGTATATAAATAAATAAAACCGATATTAATAGCTATTAAAGTTATAAAACAGTCCGTACGTAAATATAAGTAAACTTTTTTAAAACGGAGTATAATATTTATAAATTTTTAAAATAGGATAATATATTATACTGTATTATATTATTATTAATAATACTCGTTATAAAACGTAATAATATTATCATATATAAAATAAAAGGAATACTTAAGATATATTATTAAAATAAAAAGATTTTAAGTTTAATTAAATAATAAGTTAATTATATAATAAAAAAGTTTATATATATTTTTAAATATATTACTATTTCCGGATATAATAAGTAATAAATTTACTATTAATAAAATATTTATTAATAACTTTATTTCTTAACGGTTATTATAAAAGTTATATTAATAATTAAAACTTTTATATTTAACTTTAATTAATAAAGTTTTTTTCTTTTTTATGCCGTTATTTAACGAGGGTATAAATAAAAACTTATAATTTAAACTATTAATTTAATAAATAAAGTTTTTAAATTATTAAGTATATTTTTTAATAAAGAGTTTATATATAATAATAAATTAAAAATAGATTAAAAATAAATTAAAAAAGTAATAATATATAATAAATAATATTAAAATATAACTAAATTTATACGAACTTCTTTTTTTAAAGATTAAATAAAGTAACGAAATAATTAAAACGAGTTATAAAAAGAATTAAAATTATAATATAAGTTATACAAGTTATAAAACGAGCGATAGTTAATAAAATTTTAAGAATCGAGAATTATAACGTAATAAAGACTTAAAAACCTTAAACGTAAATATAAAGTTCGAAATAAAAAAGAATAAAGTAATTTTTAAAGTTATAATTATAATACTCGTTATATTTATAACGTATATTTTAACGTTAATAAAATAAAATTATTATAAACGAGTTAATTAACGTTATTTTAAAGAAGTTAAAAGTTTTAAAGTTTATAAATAATAATAATAATATATATATAATAACGTTAATAATTATTAAAGATTTAAAAACGTTCTATTATAACCTAAATATATAAACCGATTAACTATAACTACGCCGTCGTAACGTAAGCCACGGTTAATTAATTTAATAAAGGGCGCGCGGACGTACGTACGTTAACTAATCGTTAACGACTCGCTAACGCGTTTATAAAGAAAATCTCTTTTTAACTTAAGTAAGCGTCTTTCCCCTTCTTTCTTAAAAAAGGGGTAAGACTTAGTTTTATTATAATATTATATTTACTTTTATTATTTTCGATTATATTTATTATTTTACTTCCGATATTATTACGATTATTTATTTATTAATTATTTATAATAATTTTAAGTTTTTTATTTACGAATATTTAATTATATTAATAAAGAGAACTAATAACGTTACTAGAGGTCCGAGCCGTTTTACTCGCTTAATATCGCGAGTTTAAAGCGACTCGACGGAAATCTTTAAAAAAAAACTTAATTAATAATATATTAAACCCCGTTAAAGAAAATAAAGGATAAGTAAATATTATAAACTTTATATAATTCTCCGTGAAAAAAGGCGGTAGGTAAATAAACGAGAGTATATTTACGTACGTTTTTATTAATAAAGAATCTCTCGTAAATATAATAAAGAGCGAGTTTACCGCGATTATTAAAGGATTAATAATTTAAAAAAAAAAACGAAAAAAAGTTAATTTTAAAATAACGTATTATAAAATTTAAAAAGTAAAACCTTTATAATTAAATCGCGTACTTAAGGCGTAAAGTCGAGTTAAACTTCTATTTATTTATACGGAACGTAAATTTAACTTTAACGCGGAAATAAACTCCGGTTATTAAAATAGTTAATTAATTTCTCTCGAGTAACGAAGAGAGTCGTAATCGAGTCGTTAAAAAGGCGTAACATTTAATTTTTAAAGACTTAACGTTAAAGTTTATACCTTTAACGTTCGAGAATTATTTTATATTTTAAAATAAACTTTATTAAATTTAAAAATTAAAGATAATATTTAAAGTTTATTTTTATAAATATTTTTAAAAAAAATAACGAGTTATTACTATTTAATTTTATATAAATACGGCTTTAAAAAATAATAAAATTAATATTTTAAAACTTTTATAAACTTTAACGAAAGAACCGTTTAAAAGAGTTTTTAAAATAAATTTTTAAAATAAATAGTTATATTAACTTTTATCGTTAAAATTTTAACGTTATAAGTTTATAAAGTTTATTATTAAATTAAATAACGCGTTAATTAAACGTTTACGGACTTTTTTAATTACTTTTACTCTTTTAAGTTATAAATATATCTATTATTTAAAGATTTTTAAAAGTAAACTTTTTTTATAAAATTTAATTTAAGTATATAAATTCCGTTTAACGTTATTATTAATTATTAAAAAATATAATTTTAACATTTAATTAATTATACCGAGTATATTTATTATTAAGTCGTAAAAAACCGAGTTATAATAAAAAGTTATAAATATAATAACGACGAGGTTAATAATAATTATAATAATTAAAATAAAATAAAAATTTAAAAGTTATAATTATAATAAAAATTTATTTAAAGGAGTAAAGAATTTATAAAATTATACTTTAACGAGGTCGCGACGCGTGTTTTTCCGCTTTAAAAAAAGAATTTTTTTTTATTATATATTAAATATTATATATATTAAAAGACGGAGTATTATATTAATAATTATTTAAATAATTATATACGAATATAAAACGTAAATATAAAAGAGTCCGCTTTAAAAAATTAATAATCGCTCTCTCCGAGTCCGAGAGTAAAATAATAAAAATATAATATAAATAATTTCGTTACGTTATAATAAAATATTATAAAAGACTCGTTAAAGAGACGACGATTAATTTAAATACGGCTACGGAGTTAAATTTTATTAATATTTAATTTATAAAAAGAATATAATTTAAACGGACTCGGTATTTTAACTTTTAAACGAAAATTATAAATTAAATATAAATTTTAACTTTTAAACTTTAAAAAGTTTTGATTACTTTTACGGATTTTTATAAAAGGATTAAAGTAACGATTAAAGCGTACGTCGTTATTAATAAATTAAAGAGCCCGGACGTTAACTTATTTTTACTTAACGTTATTAAATTAAAGGCGATAATTATTAATAGACGCGGACTCTTTAAAGATTCGTATATAAAAAGTTAAAAATTTATATTAAAGTATTAAAGAAGTTTATTAACTTTATATATAATAAGATTATAATTTATACGGTTATATTAATATCGATATAACTTAAATCGTTAAAAGATTATTTATTTAATATAAATAAGTTAAAAAGTCTTAATAAGTTTTAATTATTAGAAAAATTATAAATTTATTAAAATATATTTAATATAATTAACGCGGTTATAATTCTTACCTTTAAAGAAATAAATTATATAATTAATTTTATTAACGGAACTTAATTTCTTTATAAATTAATTTACTCCCTTTTAAAAGAGAATTAAAAAAGTTACGACTTTACTTCGCGGAAAACTTAACGAGTAAACGTATCGAGCCTTTTAAAAGCTCCGTTAACGTATTAATTCTCTTTATATTAAAGAAAAATAATATATTATAACTTTACGTCGATTACTAGAAGTTAAATAAAATTTTAATTAAGAATCGATATACGTTACCGTTAATTTTAAAGATTTTAAATTAAATTAATAAGGTATAATTCTTTTTAAAAATTAAATATTAAAAACGTATATTATCGTATTCGAATTAAAAAAAGAAACGAATAAAAAATAACGTTTCGTATACGATATAATTATTATAAGTACGTTATTTTATTATTTAAACTTATTAATACGCCGGTTATATTTTAATATTATATTTATATAACTTTATAAAAACTAGTAAATATTATATACGTAACTTATATAAATAACGTACTTATATTTTTACGTACTCGAAAAGAGTATATACGATATTTAAATAAAGTATTAAAGAAATTATAATATATTTAACTTTATATAAATCCGTTTAAATATAAGTTTTTTTTAAAAGAGAAGTAAATTTTTTAAAATTTATTCTCGGACGTAAAAGAGTACGGATAAATAATTCGCGTATATTACGAATATAGCCCCCACGGGGCCTCACCAACAGGCCAGGACAACACAGCCGACCCCTCAACGGGCACGGAAGATATATTACGCGACCGACACAAGGCGGCGGTGCTAGTGTAGCTAAAAGGCAGTCGCCTTTTAGGATACAGGATAAAGGATTAATTAAGAATACGGAAGATTAACTAATTATATAATAAGGATAAAGATTATACGAAGAATAATTATACGAATAAACTACGAATAAATTAACCCTAGGATTATACGGAGAATAATTTAAAGAATAATTAAAGAATAATTATAATTAAATATATAAAACTAAGGCTTCCTCTTTATTAAATAAATAAAAGACTTAGTCGTTACCGATTATTTAAAATATAAACTATATTTACTTAACTTATATTTTTATACCCTTATTATATATAATTATTAAACCTTATTAAACGTATTAACTATTATTTAACCGTTATACCTTTTTATCGTTTTTATTAAAAATAAATCCTTTATTAACTTAATTACTTAATAAAGATTCTCTCTCTTAAGAAGTGTCTTTATAATAATAATAACGACTCTTATTTAAACTTTAACTATATTTTAATTAAATAATATTTAATATTATATTAACCGCTTTAAAAGCTACTATTACCGTTACTTAATAAACTATTAAAATATAAGTTATATAAAAGAAAATCGACGAGCTCGAAGCCTTTAATAAGTAAAGTATTAATTAAGTATAATATTATAAGCGGCTTCTCGCGGTTTATTTAATTACCGGAGGAAATAAGGATCCTTTTAAAATTCCTTTCTCTCGTAAGTACGATAATAATTAAAACGGACTTAAAGCCTTTTTAATATAATACCGCCTTTATTTCGAGTATTAAGTTTTAAACCTTGAAAATAAAACGGATAAAGTATTAACGGCTATCGTTTATTTTAAAGGGTTAACCGTAACCTAGGCTTAACTATACTTTAATAATTACTTAAAAAATAAAAACGACTTTAACGAAATAAACGACGATACGAAAAACTTATTTTCGTCTTTTAAAAAGTTTATATAAATCCTTTAAGAGACGTTTAAAGATCTCGATATCGATAAAGAATATAAATATAAATTAATTCGACTTAAGTAAATTAAGTTAACCTCGGTATATATTAATAAGTTTTAATAAATTATAATACACTTTAAATAAAATAACGAACCCGTTATAATTTAGTATTATAAAGGACTTAAAGACGAAGTTAAAAATAAAATTAATAAAGCGTAACGCTTTAACGCGTTAATAAATTATTATATTATAACTATTAATATCGATAATCGTTTATATTAACGTAAGATAAAAAAAAAGGGAAGGGATAGTAACCGACCGTACTTTTAAAAGAATTATCCGAAGTATAAAAAGAATTAATATAAGCTACATTATAGCGAACTTATATAACTCGATAACGCGATTAAAGAATAACCCTAGAAAAAAAAGTTTAACGGGGAATATTACAACTACGGATAAAAAAGATATTACGTTAAAGATTATCGAGTACGTATCCTTAAAAAGAAATACGTTAAAGTTAAAAAAAAGAAGGATACGAGCTACGGAGCTCTCTACTTCTTAAAGTGTTTTAATAATAACTATATTACGTATCTCGACGGAAAAGAAAAGTTAAAATAGTTTTTACGGAAACCTCCGATCCGAGGTTTTAAAATAATACGTTAATAAAACCGTAACCTTAAAAGTAACTTAAAAGAATACGATAACGAGTCGAGCGCTTATTATTACTAAATCTTTAAAGAATTAATAAAAATCCGGAATAAAAGTAAATAATATAAATAAAACGTACGAGTAAACGTTTATATAAACGAATTACTTTATAATAATAATTAACCGATAGTTTAAATCTACCGGTCTTATATAACCGGGTAATACTTTAAAGTTAAAAACCTTAAAAAAGTATAAATTAAAAAATAAGTCTTTTTAAAAATTTAAAGCGCGTATACCGACGACGTTTTATAAATAAATTATATTAACTTAAATTATTAATAATATATATACGTAAAAGTAACGTTATAATATAAAGGGGACCTACGATAAGTATTATAATAAAAGGACCGTAACTTATTCCTACCGCGACTAACGGGACGGGATAATTATATTACCGACTATTATTACGAAAGAGAAAACTATTTTCCTTAAATTAACGAATAAACGTTACGATATACGGAACGTTACGTTAAAAGTTAAAAAGTTAACGTATACGAATAAATATAAATTTAAAAAAGTTACGAATAATAAAATCGGAAAGAGCGAATACTTCGCTTACGTCGATTAAAGAAAAAGAAGTAGAAAGCTTATAAAAGTTAATAAAATAAGCTTAATAACGACGAGTAAATTAACCCGACGCCTTAAGTATTAAACGTATTTATTAACGACGGTAATATACTAAGAAACGACGAAGTCTTACCGACTTAAGGTACGGATAACGATTAAATATTAAAACCTTAAAAGCAATTAATAAAAAACGTAAATATATACGAGTTTAAATTAATTAATACGGCTAAAATTAAATAATAATAATAAATACCGACGCGGAAGTTAATTATATTATATTATAATTAATAAATTAATAAAATATACTATAATAATTAAAAAAAGTATTATATATCTTACGAAATTTCGAAGGACTTTAAGTTAATTATAATAGTAATTAAGTTAAAAGAGAAACGAAAACGTTTAACTTTCGCGTACGAGGTAAAAAAGTTAAAATAATACTTAATATTATAAATATTAAAGACGATAACGTTATTCTCGGACTATTATAACTTCGAGAGTATAATTTACGGATCGATTAAGTTATTAGTTAATTATTTTAAAGAAACTTATAATAAAATATAATTATTAAAACGTTAAACGTATTAATAAAAAAAGAGAGAGACGACCTCCTTTACGTATTAATGTAATACTATAAGTATACGAATATTTAAAAGTATTAATATAATACGGGCTTACTAGAGTACGGACCCTATAATTATTAAATACTATTAAAGAAAGGAATATAATTAAAGTTTTAAAAGATATACCCCTTTAATAAAGATAAATTAAAAGTACTCCGAAAGTAATTAAAAGAAAATTTAAATAAAGGATATATATAACCCTTTAAATCTTTTATAAAATTATTTATTTTATTTATTTTAAAGAAGGACGAGATATTACGGTTATATATCGATTACCGATAATTAAATAAAGTTATTATTAAAAATCGATATCCGTTATTACTTATTTTAAATATACGAAATAAATTAAAAGAGGTTAAAATATTTATTAAAATCGACTTATAAAGAGTTTATAACTTAATCCGAATCGCGGAAGGAGAAGAATAAAAGATAGTATTTCATACGAGGTACGGATATTACGAATACTTAATAATACCCTTTAATTTAATTAACGTATTAATATTATTTTAAGAAATAATTAACGATATTATATACGAATACTTAAACGAATTCGTTATAATATATTTAAACGATATCTTAATATTTTTAAAGGATATTTAAAAATACGAATAATATATATATAAAGTTTTATAAAAATTAAACGATATAAAACTCTTAATTAAAGTAAGTAAATACGAGTTTTATACGTAAAAGATAGTTTTCTTAAAGTACGTTATTATATTAAAACGATTAGTTATAAAACTAAAAAAGATTATAATAATACGGAACTAGCTAATACTATAAAACGTTAAAAATATACGAAAATTTATAGAATTCGTTAACTATTACCGACGATTTATTAAAAACTATAAAAAGATAACTAGTTTATTATATAACTTAATAAAAAACGATAAAGAGTTTAAATAAATAAACGTAAAAGAAACGGCGTTTAAATTTATTAAAGAAATAATATTAAATAAACTAATATTAACGGAACTTAATTTAAAATTACTTTACGAAGTAAACGTCGACGCGTTAAGATACGTAATAAGCGGCGAGTTATTTTAACGAAATAAAGAAGAAAGATTATACTCCGTTACTTTCTTTTTTAAAAAGTTCGTTAAATTAACGGAACGATACTTAATTTATAATAAGAAATTAATAACGATTATCGAAGGATTAAAAGAATAAAAAGTATACTTTAAGAGAGTAAAATACTTTATAATAATATATTCGGACTATAAAAACTTTACTTATTTCGTTAATAATTAAAGATTAAACGGACGATAAGCCCGTTAAATATAATACTTATTCGAGTTCGATATTAAAATTATTTATAAAAAAGGGTTTAATAATAAAAAAGTAAACGCGTTAAGTTAACGTAATAATTATTAAAGACTTAACTCCGTCGAGGAATAATTAATATTTTAAAAAAGTATAAACGGATCGTTAACTTTAAAGATAATAATTTAAAGGAGTTAAAGGGATATTATTTAAAAGGTTTATTAAAACTCGACGGGAGAATATTTTAATATATAGAAAATTATTAATAAACTTAAAGAAATTTATAATATTAAGGGATAATATAACGATATTCGAGAAATTATTTAAAATTATAATATATATAATAAAACGAAGACGTTATAATATAAAATATACGGAGAATTATAATTATTACTTATATTAAACCGACTGTAATAATTAATATTATAAGATTTTATTATAAAGTTACCGGCTTCGGAGGAAAGAATTATTAAAGTATTATATAATAATATTCTCGTAATCGTAAATAGATTTATTAAGTACGCTTATTTCTTATTATACTACGAATTATATATAATAAAAGATCTCGTATATACGTTTTTACGAAATATTATTAATAACTATAAGTTATTAAATAATATTATTAACGATAAAGGAATAATATTTATAAGTAAGTTTTAAACGGAAGTTATACGACGACTTTAAGTAAAAAGAAAGTTAAGTACCGTTTTTTACCCTTAAATAAATAAATAAACGGAGAGAATAAATTAAACGTTTAAATAATACCTTAAAGCGTACGTTAATTAATAATAAAACGACTAAGTCGAATAGTTATTAATCGCTTAAATCATATATAATAACGTAATATATAACGTTACGGAATATTTACCGTTTAAAGTAAATTATAAATTTAAATTATAATTAAATTACTATAACGATAATAATATTAATTTAAAAGTTAATAAAGTAATATATCGCTTAAACGACGTATTAATTAAGGTAAAAAAAAACTTATTAAAAAACTAAGAGTAAGTTTAAATATAAATTAATAAAAAAAAGATTAAAGGATTAATTTTAAAAGAGAGAAATAAAGTTTACTTTAATTATAAAAACTTTTAAATAAAAAGATTAAATGATAAATTCGACTTTAAGAAACTTAAACCCTTTAAAATTATAAAAAAAATCTTAAACTCGGTATACGAACTTAGTTTACTCGAAAGATTATAAGTTTATTTACGGTTTAATATATTATTACTCGAAAAAGTACTTAAATCGACGGAACTTTTAAACGAATAAATCCTCGGAAAATTAAAATACGAAGTTAAAAAAATCGAATAATATTATAAAATAAAGAGTAAAGAATTAAAGTATTTAATAAAATAGTAAAGCTATAATATTAAAGAAAATATATAAAAATTAATAAAATATCTTAAAAATTCCCTTTAATTATTAAAGGTATATTAATAATAAAGGGACCGGGCCTTAAGTCGGTTATAATCGTACCCTAATTAAAAGACACGGCGGCAGCGTTAATAACCGCTTACGCCTCTTAAATAACTTAAAGAGCTTTACACTCCTTCTCGGTCTAGCGAGCTTTATCTTTAATATTAATAACGGCGTAAGTTTCGTCGAGAAACTTTTAACGTTTCTCTTCGTAAGCCCGTTATTACTTATTAATACGACGAAGGCGGGTAAAGGCCTCTTCGAGAGCGAGCTCGGCCTTTTCTTTAACTTTAAAGATTTATTAAAATTCCGAAATTTAACGCTCGGTTAAAAGGTTAATAAAAGAAAATAAAAAATACGATAAAAAGAAACTTACTAAGACTTATAACGATACTACGATTATCGTATTTCGCGTTAACGCGAACGTAAGCTTAGTAACGGCGAATACGGCGAGTAAACTTATCGAATTAAATATAATCTTTACCGAGACGCGTACAACGAGAGTAAGGTATAACGTTAAACCCGGAAGACTTAAAAAAAACGATAAGCTTATAACGACGGGCGAAACTATCGGAAGAACGAGACTTAATAACGCGATTAAATATAATAAAAAAAGAAGGAAGGATACCCTTATTAACGAAAAAAAGGAAGTAAAAAAAGAAGTACGTTATTTATAAGGTTTCGGAACGAAACTTAAAGAGAAGGGAGGTTATATTATAAATATAGCCCTTACGGGGCCTTACTAACAAGCTAGGATAATATAACCGACCCCTTAACGGACACGGAAAATATATTACGCGACCGACGTAAGGCGGCGGTATTAATATAATTAAAAGGTAGTCGCCTTTTAAGATATAAAATAAAGGATTAATTAAAAATATAAAAGATTAATTAATTATATAATAAGAATAAAGATTATACGAAGAATAATTATACGAATAAACTACGAATAAATTAACTCTAGAATTATACGGAGAATAATTTAAGGAATAATTAAAAAATAATTATAATTAAATATATAAAATTAAAGCTTCCTCTTCATTAAATAAATAAAAGACTTAGTCGCTACCGATTGTTTAAAATATAAACTATATCTACTTAACTTATATTCCTATACCCTTATTATATATAATTACTAAACTCTATTAAACGTGTTAATTATTATTTAGCCGTTATACTTTCTTATCGTTCTCACTAAGAATAAGCCCTCTACTAGCCTAATTACCTAGTAGAGATTCTCTCCCCTAAGAAGTGTCTTTATAATAGCGTATTATTATAATAAAAGAGTAATTAAAGCCGAAATCTTATTAAAACGTTTAAGTATTTTTAAAATTTTATAACTTTTATCGGTAATTTATTTATAATTACTTTAAAATTATTATATCTTTTAACGATATAATAAAAAAAATATAAAATAAAAAGAAACTTAAAGTAATCGAGTTAATAACTTAATAACGAGGCTTATTTAAAGAGTTTAAAATATACTTTAAAAATACTCCGTTTTTATATTACTTTAATTTCTTTTAACCGTTTTACTTAAAAATTAATACGTTAAAGGAAGCGGGTTTAAGAGTATTATTTTAACTTAACGAAAAAGAGAGATATTATTTAATTACTTTTTAGTTTAAAAAATAAAAAGGCTTAAAATTAAATTATAATACTCCGGATTAAAAAAGAATAATAATTATAAAAAGCTTTTTAAATATTAACGTTAATACTTAAATAATAACCGTTACCGAGTCGAGGTCTTATTAAATTATATTAATTTAAAATTATTTATAAGTTAATAAAAGTTAAATAACCGATAAATATATTAATATATATTTTTTATACCCTTCGACTTTAAAATTAAGTATTAAATTAATAAAAGAAACTTAATAAATACGCCGTTAAAGCGCTTTAACTATAAATTAACGTTAAAGGAGTTTAAAAATAAAACTTTATTACTTACGTTAACGTTACGGCTTATTATAATATAAAAAATATTTATTTTATAATTATAATAAGAGTATTTAATTCTTAATAAAAATTAAAGGGAAAAGATAACGCTTTTATAACGATAACTTAACGAATAACCTTTATAAGTTTAATAAATTTAAACTCGCTTTTAAATAAATTAAATTTAAATAAAAAACTTTAAAGCTTTATTAATAACTCGTAAAGTTTAACCGAGCCCTTTTATATAATAATTTATTTTACGGGTTTTAATATAATCCGTAATTACGTAAAAGAGTGTAATAATAATAAAACCGTTTACTCCGTTATAAAATATATTATTAACGTTATAAATTAATAACCCTTTTTATATAACGAAGTAAAACGTTACGACGGCGGGTTTTATATAAAATATTTAATAAAGAATAAACGATAAAGGGTTACTTAAATATAAATATTAACTTTATATCTCGGTTAAAAGTTTAATACGTTAAGAGATTTTTAATTAATATTATAATAACTTTATAACGGGATACTTTAAAAGAGTTAAAATAAAAGAGATTATTTAAAGGAAATTTTATTAACCCGGTATATAAAAGGATATTAATGAATTTATTAATTTATACTCGACGTATTAAAGGATTATTACGAAACGATATAAGTTATACGGTAAATTATAACTATTACTTATTTTAAAGAGACTTTAAATAAAAATCTCGATAAACTTTATTATAAAGTTACCGTTAATTTTATATTAAAGAGATTTAATTAATAATATTCTCGTAATTATAAATTAATACTCGAAGATATATCGCTTTATACCCGTCTTTATAATATTTACGTCCGAAAGATTAACGTGTATTATATACGTAAAGATAAAGACTCGTTACGGAACGCTTAAAGGAATTATTTTAAATAAAAGAAGCGTTTTTATAAGTTAGTTTTAAATAAAACTTTATATTACTTTAACGATACGCCGGCGACTTTTTATCGCTTAATATTCGTAAATAAATAAATAAATAAAACGTATAAATTAAATCCTAAATAAAATAAATAAAATTAAAGGGTCTTTATATTAAAAAAATAAAAAGTAACTTTTATAGTAAATAAACGTAAAAAGAACGACTTTTTAATAAATAATTAAAAAAAGAGCGACCTCTTAATTAAGTAATATAATAAATAAACGTTATTTATTTAATAATAAAGAATTTACTTAACGAATAGCCGCTTAATTTATAACTCGTAAATAAAATCGTTTAATACGCGTATAATTTATAACTACGGTTTAAATAAATATTATAATTTTAAAGACCGGTATCGCGACACGTTTAATACTTTTAAATTTTATACTTACGTCGGCGCTCGACGGATTAAGTCGCCGTATAATAAAGAGATTATAAAATACTTATACGATTAAAAAGGATTAAGTCGTATTATTAAAGGATAAGTTAATACTCTTAATACTCTTTACCGACTATCTTAAAAAAATAAATTTACGATAATAAAGAGATTAATAAAAGAAATAAAAATTAAATTAAAAGTTTAATTTATTAAAGAAAAGAAATAATTATTATAACTTAAATATATAAACTAATTAATTATAATTACACCGTCGTAACGTAAGTCATAATTAATTAATCTAATAAAAGGCACGCGGACATACGTACGTTAATTAATCGTTAACGACTCGCCGGCGCGTTTATAAAGAAAATCTCTTTTTAATTTAAGTAAACGTCTTTCCCTTTCTTCTTTAAAAAAGGGGTAAGACTTAGTCTTGTTATAATATTATACTTACTTTTATTATCTCCGATTACGTTTATTATTTTACTTTTAATATTATTACGATTATTTATTTATTAATTACTTATAATACGTTATAAATTTAAAATAAAACTTAAAATAATAAGTAAAATATAATAAATTAAATTAAATTATAACTTTTAAAATAAATTATAACCTTTAAAATTAATTATTCTTTAAATATAATAAAAACTTACTCTCGTTAATTTCTTTTTTTAAAACGAGATATTAAAACCCGACGAAGTAAATGTTAAAATATTTATAAATTTAATAAAAGTATTATAGTTTTTAATAAACGCGGTTAATATAATTAAAGTTATTATATACTTTCTTTAAAAATAAAATTACCGTTTAATAATTAAAAATATAAAATACTATTAAAATATAAAAGAGTCAAAATATAAACGACGTTTATAAAACGCTTAACGATATAAGTAATATAAACGGAGGAAGTTATTTAATAATTCTTATTTACTATTATTTTTAACGGATTTATATTATAAAATAATAAAAGTTAATAACGGCGTTATTAAATTTATTAATATTGAAGAGTTACTTAAAAAAGTAAAACGTAATAGATTTAAAAGTAATAAAAAAAGTCGGAGTTAAAACTAAGCCTTTTAAAACGTTAATAAAGAAAGTTAAAGAAATAATAATTAAAAGCGTCGATATAATTAAAACCGTTAAACAAGTAACTTAATATAATTAAATATAAGTATTTATAAATTAATCGTTTAAAGAATTAATAAAGTAAGAACTTATTTTAAAATAATTTTAAATAATAATTAAAATATATATATGTATTAGTTACTTTACTCCTTTATTAATGTAAAAGTTCGTAAAATTTTTAAAAATAATTAATTTGAAAAAAAAACCGGTTTTATAGAAACGTAAACGTTAAAGTCGTTAAAGTCCGACGGTATTATTAAAAGTTCCGAAAGTTAAATTATCTCGCCGGTACTTATAAAAGAAGCTACGTAATATTACAACGAGCGGACGGTAATTAAGTTAAAAAACGAGAAATAAATAATAATATCTTCTTTATAACTAGTCTCGTGAAGTAATATAAATAAATGTTAAATTAAAAACGGATACGTAACTTAAGGAACTATAATATAAGATATAAGTAGAGGTTAAATTAAATAAAAGATTTAAAGGCAGGGCGGTATATAACGGTAAAACGCTTGCTAGTAATTACTAAGTTAAACGGTAACTTTATAATACCCTCTCTTTTAATTTAATTACTTAATAATAACTCTTATTTGATTTTTTTTTAAAAGTATTTTAATAGTAGTATTACTTTTAAATAAACTAAGTTATAAAGAGTGTTAATTAAAACTTTAAAACGAAAACGTTATTAAAAAAAGAGAAAATAATATAAAAATACAATTATATAACAAAAGCTTATAAATAAGCATTATATTATAAATATATCACTTTAATATATATTAGTTAATCAATCAAGACGGTAATAAAATAAAAATAAAAATTATATATATTTATCCGTTAATTATTCAAACAAATAAAAAGTTAATAATTAAAAATTAATCGTTATCTCATCGGCGACTATATACGTCGTAAAAATATATCAACTAAGAGATAGCGAGTAAAAAAAAAGACTTCTCGTTTATTAAATAAACTCTTCTTATTTAATAAGAAAAAGTCTATTAGTCTACGACTCTCGTACCTTTTATTTTTTCTCCTCTCCTATTTTCTTTTATATTAAGCTTATTTTACAGCTACCCCCTTTTCTCATTATATTTTCCCGGTATATGAAAGTCTTTAACGTTTAATGTTTTAATAAAATAATTAGTCAAGCGCCATTTAAATATTTAATGTTACAGTTTTCTTTTTTAAGACCAAGGGTTTTTATAGTATACTCGTAAAGTTATTAGTCCAAATAGCATTATTAAACGTTATTTTCTTCTCGAGACCGCCAATAAATCACAGTATCAGAGAAGCAATAGTCGTGATCCTCGCATGGAAACTCGAGGCTGTGGAATGTACGATGAACGTGGCGTAGGTCACTGAGAGTTTTAGACGCTATTTCGTCACCGAGAAACTGTGGTAGCCTTGGAAAATCGATTAACATTTAGAAATGGAGGGTTACAGGGATTGAAAACACACACACCAAGTGTAGATTTATCACGACTCAAAGATAAACACTTACTCTTCGTATTTGCCGAAAGTCGTTCCGACGAGCATCGCTGGCACAACGCCACACAGGCAGTCTAAATATTCACGCGTTGGAAGATGGATAGCAAAAACCATTGTGGTATGAGTTATCATCCGTGAAGCTGCCGGCGTGTCCACAACCGAGTGACCCAGACTTTGCAGATAGGCCTTGTCTGTTCCGGTATACAGCGGTTCTTGAAAGAAACATTGGATAGCATGACCACTTTGCTGACCTATGGCGCATAATTAATGTGGTTAGCCGCAAGAACATGCCGTAGCTCTGATTGACCACGGCACCGTCTCAAACAAAGTAGGTAGAAACAACACCGGTGTAATACTCATCACAAACGTACTCAGCACTCTGACGATAGAAAGAAACGCCTCTGTTTGGATATGGGCCCTTCGTATAGATTCGCCAAAATCCAGCGGGCCTCCGAACGAGCCGGCACCGAGGCACACAGCACGAGTAACGACAGCACGGCCAGGCGCATGCGTCTTGATCAGATCGACGAGAGTCGAATAAGATGGCTGGTTCTTCCACCATGCGACGACACGCGCATGCTCTGCCTCAACGTACGCGGGTACGCTAGTTCCATCGTCCTGCCACACGTCGGTAGGCATGGGGCGCGGGCCTGCTTCACCGGCGAGGCCATGGCCCTGCGGGCCGAGGGAGCCATGGAAGTTGATTGCCCTGTCGACTGCGTGGCGGCCGCGCTTGCGGCCACCCTTGGCAGGGACGGTGATCCAAGGCGCACCGCCGGGTGACGGATCGCCGCCAGTGGAGTCCGGCTCCGTCGGCATGCTGGATCACAAGAGAGGGTGCATTGATTGTGGTAGGCAGGGCATTGCTTTGACCGGAGGTTGTTCGCGACCACGTTATACACAGGTAAGGTGAGGTTGGCAAAAGTGGACCAAATTATTTAATTTTTTTGGGGCATTTCTCGGAACCGTGTCCGGAGTTTGCAGCTCACACGGAGAAGTTGGGGCGCCGCAAGTGCCGTTGTCCTCCGGCGTGGCAGGCCACCGGCCCACAGAATAAAACACAAGAACGTCTCATACCCCCTGCGTGTCGTTGGCTGTTAACTAGCTCGGCCCGTATATAAGTCAAGCCAGCCTCTTTGGCCCGATGTCGCATAGAGTCATAACGCAGATGCGGGTGGAATAGACTTTTGCTAAATATTTCCCCTTCCAAGAGGGGCTCTTCCGTCCTCCCCGTCGTACGGCTCACCAGGCTTTAGTTCCTTTCCTTTCCTCGCTACGACGTACAGCCGACGAGCATGTCTTATCCTCTCACTGTGCCTCAAACAGCGGACTCGTCGTTTTCTGAGCATCGAAAGTCTGCACCCTCCGGACTGTACCAACCAGGAGCCAGCCTCCGGCCTTCAAGAAGAGCACAGTGCAAAAATGGGTCCACAAGAAGATAGGACGGGCATTGAATGCTCCAACCAATCATAAGCCGTATTTCCGACATGGACCCACTACTGTCCGCTAGTGCACGCTCCCAGCCGCCCGCGACCCTGTCCAGGCATCACGCCAATGCTTCTTCTGCATCGGGGTCTCAATGTGGGCGCTTAAAAGATCTGCAGACTCTATCTCTGTGTTCTGGGCTCGCCCATACCAGGCTCGCGTGGGTGCTACGAAGAAGTACGAGGCATATCGTGTGCCGAAGGGCATTGTTTCGTGATGGAACCAGGATGCGTCGGGGCTCCGTCGTCGTCGCCATCATCACCATCTTTATCGTCGCCGATTTCGTCCTTCATTGTGTCACGGTTTTCCCTGTATGAAGGAGTCCCATGTGCCCTCCTCCCATCTGTGCCCCGCATATCGTGATGTACGATGTATTGCTCCGTACGAACTACTCCGTGCTCCCCATGTCGCTTTCACCGGAAATCCTCAATTGGCGCCCGTGTTTTTTCTGGCCGACCCTCTCGTTTCGTTCTGCCCTACCCGTGGACAGACATTCAACGGAGCACTCAGCACTCTGTAATGTGTACGGAGTACAAAGTATCTTGTGTCGTAGTTCGTATTCTGGACAGGTTTGGACGTTGCACTTCTCAGACCCGTCGAGAGACCAACTCGTAGAGAGACCATTGCATGTTGTTTCTGCAGGTGATGAGATGGTCCTCTCGCACTGTTATTGGCTGGCAGTAGATCGCAACCGCCATCTTCCCTGTGATGGTCAGTGGGCGGCTCGCCATCCCCCAAGCCAACCTGCAGCTTTTATTGGCTGGCTATGTGATGTGAGCAGGGGTGCATGTTGACGACTGCCACGGTCCAACGCCCACTTGCCGCTTTGGCTAGAAGTGCAGCGCTTCGAAGCCGCCCAGAGTAATTGCCTCTTCTCTCAATCCCGCCTGTCGACGACTTGCTTCCCTTCTCGCCTCGACCGCCAGGGCTCGGAGAGCTGCTGTGTGCCGTGGGATCGTTGGAGGAAAGTCAGACAGGGGCTCGACGTTGGCTGCTGTCGACCAACCATCTTGAGAGTACCCCAAGGACCATAGCTCGACGTATTGACTCCATAGTCTGCTCTTGGATGCATCACAGATATGCACGCACTCGTCTTTGCCGCTCTCCACCCCCCTGTGTGAAAAGGAGAGTCTATCCTTTGCTTCCATGCAGCGCCATCCCACCGCCGAGAAGACGGTTTGTTTGGCTAATGCTGGTGTAAGCCGGAGTACGGTGTAATTACTTCGTGTGGAGGGAGTAGCTGCCCATCTGCCCATCAGCTAACGCCCAGCCACACAGTTGGTCCAGATGCACAAATAGGAGTGCCGCGTGTAATCCCCCGTACCACGGCCGACATTTCTATATTTGTGCCTCCCCCCTCCCTTCCTTGCCGTTGCTGCTCTCTGCCTTTTCAGACTTTTTCACTTAAAAGACAGCCGTGTCGTGATCCTGGACGGGTGTTGACCAGCTCCCGTAAAATTTCGACTTCATCGCGACTGCCAAGCTAAAGCCTCACAATCTTGACCATATTTTTGGCCTTCTTGCTTTGATCTTTTCATTTTTTCCCGATCGTTCAATATTCGAGCCCTTTTGCCTTTTCTTCTTCTTTTCTTCTTCTTCACTTCACCATATCTCCTTCTCGCCGCATCATAAGTCAGGTCCTCGTCAATCTTGATATACTCGCCCGCGGCCATCTCTCCCACGATTGATTCACCTTCCCCCCTCACTCCAACTTGCATACATCGCCCTGCTTCTCGTCTGGGCAATCGGCCGTACTGCATACACCATACCGGACAAGCGTTACGCTCCCAGTGACAGCAGCCAGACCACATCCAGAGACAACAGCCCCGTTGACATCCGTAGCCCGGCCCCAGCCTATCTCGTATCCTGCCACCATGCTCGCTTCAATACTCATCGCTGTTACCAGCGCCGTGTTGGTGTCTGCACACAGTGTGTTGACATACCCGGGCTGGAGAGGAGACAATTTGATCACCAATGCCACGTTTCCCTACGGCATGCAATGGATGTATCCATGTAAGTCAATACCCCCACTGGGGTCGAGCGTGGCTGCTGTGGGAGGACGGGACGACCTCTTCGGACAGCAGCCGTGAGCTTCATGTCTGACATTGCGTATAGGCGGCGGTATGCATACGACGACAAACCGCACCTTCTGGCCAGTATCGGGCGGAGCCATTGCACTCCAACCCGGCTGGTTCCAGGGCCATGCTACCGCCCAGATTTTCATCAATCTCGGCTTTGGCACTGACGGACCCGACGGCGGCCCTCCCAACATGTCTAACCCCATGGTCCCTCAATTTGGCATCATCGGCCCCTCCAAGAACCCGTACCCTGGCACTATCTGTCTGCCCCAGGTCCCGCTTCCCGTCAATGCCTCCGTCAAAGCCGGCGACAATGCTACTATCCAGGTTGTCGAGCTGGCTGTGCACGGCGCAGCTCTGTATTCTGTGAGTCGCCAGCATGCCTTGCCGCCTTTATCTTTCTGTTCCTCCCCGCCCCCCCTTTCTCTTCCACTCGCTTTTCTTGCGTCTTATATGCTAACATTCTTGTATTCAGTGCGTCGACATCACATTTGTCGAAGACAATGACCCGCGGCTTGCGAATGTCAATGAGACCAACTGCTTCAACAGCACCGATATTGGCTTTTCTGACGTCTACACCATCACTACCAAGGCTGCTGGCAGCAACGCCACTACATCCGGTGCCGTGGCATCTTTCATGTATCAAAGGTCATTGGGCACCACGTCACGGTGGGCACAAGTAGCAGGCTGGCTGCCCGTCTTTGCTGGCGGGCTATGGCTCCTGGTATAGACAGCACACATTTAGCACCGTCGCTTTAGCACCCCTGTTGATTATTAGCCTTGTTCCTTTTGTGCTCCTTTTTCTGTCTTTACGACGACGAAATGAGAGAAGCGGTGGCGGGCCTTGTGCATGGCCACACCGGCCCAGGTCTCGACTTCACTCTTAACTAACTGTATATATTTCATACCCCGGTGGGCAGTGGCTTGATCCTCTGCCATGGCGTTTTTGTTTGGTTTACTGGTGGCCTTACTTGTACTTTAAATTTTTCTGTTTTACCCACGAGATACTGTCACCTTCGCAATGGAGTCTTTTTCTTTTTCTGGGTTTTTTTTTTAACATTCCACTAAGACATGTATAATCATCACTTTTATCTATTTATCATGCCACTCTCATGAAGCCCCGTGATTCATTCGCTAGTACTAACCAAGTGGCTGGCTATCTGCGATCTGACACGATGGCTGTTGTCGGCGAGGGTTCTGAAAGGGCCAAGAGCTTTTTTCGAAAACGGCAACACACCAGCCAATGTAAGAAAGGTGTCCATTGAGTGGCCCGTCCCCAAAAAAAAAGAGAAAACAATCAGATGCAGTTGAGTGCAGATATTCACTGTGCTTTAATCTAAGGTGCTGCGCTAGAGTTCTATGTGAACAGTGTGTAACTTCGCATGTCGGCACCCCTGAGTTGCATCTGCATGAGCTCCCAAGCATTTCACGCCGCGAGTGCCAATAGTATTTTCTCGCCGACCGACTTGACTCGGGCCTCCTCGGACTTGCCAATGGCCAGATTGATCCAGGTCCGGGCGCTGGCGGATCGGACTTGCTCGGCGAAGTCACCTTGGCCGGAATTGCTCGCAAGGTTGCCCAGAGCAATCAGCGAGCGGTAGACGACCTCGGGATCTGCTAGGTCCAAAATTGGAACGGCCAGAAGCTTGATCATTTTGGCCAACGAATCACCAACTGTATTCTGGCCAGTAGCTTCTTGCTCCCGAAGAGCAAACGACGTAATGTTGCTGGCGACTGAGGCCCATGCCACCATCATATTGCGGTTCTTCCGCCCCGTAATATCCAGAGCGTGAGATAACAGTTCCACAATCTCGCGGATCTTCTTCACAGCAAGTTGCTGGCCCGGCGTAGTGACAAAGAGATTTGTAATGAGGCGAAGCACCATCATCAAATTGTTTTCCACCGACTTCGGGTCCGCAGCCAGCTCTGTACCGCTCTCTTTTGGATAATTGGTAATACTCGGGAGCAATGCAGTCAGGACATCCTCGCCTTGACTTCCAGTGAATTCAGATAGTGACGCAGAAGGCGCCATACACCGCAATAGATCCAAGCACGGTAGTCTGTCCTTGTAGGGCCATGTTGTCGCCGCCTGAAGAACAAGTGCGACGGCGCTTGGCTCAAGTGCGAACGACTCGATTGGAACGGCAGGAACCATAGCAGGGACGGTTGTAGGGATCAAAGACACGGATTTGGAAAGCGTCTGTACTAACGACGTCACTTGTTCAATCTGCGCCGGAGTAAGGGACACCTTGGTGTCTTGTTGAGAAAGGGTGCTGTTGACGGTCTTTATCCGGTTTAGAACGGCTGGGAATGTAGTCAGTATACATTTAGCATACAAAAAGCGAATAATAAACAGCCTCATGGCAAATAGGCGTTGACATACGTGTGAAGTTGCTCTGGGCCAAGGTGACGAACACCGCGTGTGGGCCAAGTGGGTGACCAAAACTGGTGTCAGTATTCGTGCTGGCCTTTGCTTCAGAGGCGCCTGTGGACAAGTCCAGAGTCGGTGTTTCGGTCTCTTGTTGCGAAGACGAATCTACGACGGAACCAACAAGAAGCCACTGGTTTTGTCCTGTACTCAAACAAAGAAAGAAAAGCGCTTTGTTAGCCTCTCGTCACGATCCGAAAGCTCACAATCGAAAAAGTATGATGGTGTCATGTAGAACTTACCCACAGACCACTGGTAAACGCTAATGTTTCCACCCCCAGAGTTGATCATGACCGTTTGCCCTTCCTTTGTACCGGATTTTGTCTCAATGAACTCAGGGCCGGGAAGAGTGCTTGGATTGACATCTCCCATCTGTTGTTGAGGTATGGATGACTGTTGAACGGACTCAGAAAACTCTCTAAGAGTGCTTTGGGAGGCAGCCCGACCCTGGTCCCTGGTAAAGATACGAGCTACATTGTCACTCGCACCCGTCGCAAAGTCGCCCGTCTTTTGGCACACCGAAACAGACCAGATCGAAAGCGCAGGGTGTGTGATGGTCTGGATGCATGACTGATCCTTCCAGATGCGTACCGTGCGGTCTTCGCTGGAGCTTACTAGCTCGCCGGTTGGCAGGCTGTCCAGCGCGTAGATGAAGCTTTCGTGGCCGCGGAGGACCCCGACCTGTGCGCCACTGAATTGCCAAAGGCGAATCATGAAATCGTTCCCGGCGCTCGCTACCTGGGCACCACTTGGGTGCTTTCGAACGCGACATAGGGCTCGCACAACGTCGGGCGTTCGGATGAAGACGCCTGGCTGCAGCTCCCCTTCCTTTTCTCTCTTCGTTTGAAGACTGTAGCCGCGGATCACATGGTCGGCGGAGCCAGTCATTATGATGCTATTGCTATAGGCCAGAACTGCCCAGATCGCTCTTTGCTTGTCATTAGGATCAGGTCCGATCAGCTCGAGGTCGACTTCCCATGTGGCTGTGTTCCAAAGCTTCGCACGTCCCTCCCAATCGCCCGATATGGCAAAATCGCCACTGGGAGACACACTGAGTGCGGAGACGTTACTGGTATGGCCCGATAGCAGGGCGATGCGAGCATCGGAGATGGCGGCGTCCGGTTGCCGGACTTCGACCGTGTGGCCGTAGCTGCCAGCAAGTACAAGGCCCTTCGGATACTGAGGGCGGCTCTCAGAAGGCGGGAGGAAAGCAAGGGAGTTGAACGAATAAGGCCCCTGGGCCAGTAGGTTCCCGGTGTATGTGGGCGGTGATGCAGTTGTCTCGTGCCACGCCTGCACGGTGCAGTCGCGTGAGGCAGTAAATACCGATCCTGGGACCGGGAAGCAGACGGCGCGGACCTAATCATATGTCAGTAGTTGAAGAGATCCATTTATATATGCTGCCCCGCGCAGAACTTCAGTCTGTTCGAATGATGCGTTATGGTGCACTTACGTCTTTCTCGTGCCCGCTCAAGCTGGCCGACAGCTGGAAGTCGTTGTTGTTGGCCATAGTTGCGTTGTGCAGAACGACGTGCGACGATGTTGTTGGTGATGTCGCCAACCGTTTGGGCAAGCGATATGCTCAATCGTGCAGGTAGAAAACTTGGGCGAGACTTGGGCGTAATTGGATGGCAGAAGGTTGAGTTGGCCTAAGGAACGAACGATGAGGTAGGTTATTATGCATGCTCCGTACGTTGTCGAGGCTATGTTGATTGATAATGGCGGGGCGGCTTTAATGGGAGCTTGCCACGTACTGTGTACAAAGAGGGCAGCTCTTCTTTACCTTTCTGTCCTTCCTAGCCTACGACGTATTACATACATAGCAATACTCCGTATCGCCTGCCTAAACAGTAAGTGAATATTGAGGCGTGGGCCCTGGCCGCCGCTTAATAGAGCTTCCCTGCCCCTCGCCCCACGGCCTGCCACCCATTGGCCAGTGGGCCAGACTTGGGCAGGCCAAGCTTCTCCAGACAATGGCGCGGCGCCGAAAAAGGAGAAGCGAACTGTGCTCTGCTCCGTTCTTCCCCTCGATCTGCAACATTTCGCACTACTATCTCAGACCCCAAGCCTAGTTTTTGTTCACGAACTGGTCCGTGGCTTTTGATACCACATCTTAGCAACCCCTTTTCGCACCGTGGCCTTACCACTCACTGCTCGACCATTCCTTCCCCCCTTGCTCCCCTGCTTCTACCTCCTTCACTCTACTCGCCCTGCCTGGGTTGCTCTTTCCTGACCTGGGTGCGACTGGGTGCCGTGCCTGCTTCTGACGTACGGAGCACTTGTGATACTTCTCTTTGAGCCGTTCGCTCCTTCCCTGCTGGCGCACCTTCCTCCTCTTGCAGACAACACAACAGAATTTGCCCCTATTTCCTCTCGATTTGACATCAACACACACTCCCTCGAAGCGTTCCGCAAACCTCTTCTCGCCAGCCAAGCACGGTTCTTTGCTCTACGATTCCCAACGCCGATCATGTCGGTCAACACCTCCGAGTCTCGTCAATATGTGCCACTCACATGCCATGGTCATTCACGACCAGTGCCTCACATCAGCTTTTCGTCTATGACCAAGGACGATGACTACTACATGATCTCTGCCTGCAAGGGTATGTTGCGCCTTCTGGGTCGAACGCAATCTTAACCTATTGCTTCGGCGGACGATCTCACCCCTGGGCGCTATCTCGGCGTACGGTCGTTTTCTGTAACTGACAATCTCTAGATGGAAATCCGATGCTACGGGATGGCAAGACTGGTGACTGGTGCGTTCTCTCGTCCACAGAGATCATGCGACGGCAATTTGGCTGACCAGAAAAGGATAGGAACGTTTATTGGCCACAAGGGCGCCGTATGGCAAGCAAAGTTGAGCCACGATGCGTCCACAGCTGCGACTGGCTCGGCCGATTTCACAGCGTGAGTTGGAGCCTGTGCTCTTGACTTGTTCCCCCCCTCAATGATCTAATCCTAATCAAAGGCATACAGTAAGGTGTGGGACACGCACACTGGAGAGTTGCTGTATACTCTTCAACACAACCACATTGTACGAGCCATTGCCTACCCTCCTCACAATTCCGATATGATCGCCACCGGCGGCTTTGAGAAGAAGCTTCGAATTTTCGACCTAGCAGAGGTACGACCTCACCCCAGTTCGCCGTCCAATGCGCCAATAGAGACCGTCGTCTTGGAGGCGTCATCTGCTTTTGAGATAGGTGCCGGTGTCCACAAGGACTCCATCAAATTCATCGTGTGGACAGACGTTCCGACGACCCTTGTGACGGCATCGGGCAATACCTTGCGTTGGTTTGATATTCCAACGGTAAGCTGTTTCCGCGAGGAGACGTTGGACGGCGAGATCAAGTCATGCGAGGTCGTTGGCTTGGCCCCTGGGTATAGTGATCCTAAAGACATTGGCGCTGGCAAACCGGTGCTCGCTGTCGCTGCAGGAAAGACGGTCTACTTCTGGGACGGTGACCAGTTTGACATTCAAATCAAGTCTTTCAAGCTGGCGCACGGGGTGGCTAGTGTCGGCCTTGATCTCAAAGGGCGAAAGTTTGCTGTTGGCGAGGAGCCAGGCACGTGGGTGCGCGTATATTCCTGGGACGACGGGAGCGAAATCGGTACGTTAACATGCCCGCGGCGATATGGTATCTAACAGACACACCGGCGGCCTATGGACTGCTAATGCTCTTAGACATTTTGAAGGGACACCACGGCCCGGTTTGGTCGATTGCTTTTTCGCCCGATGGGAGACTGTATGCAACGGGCTCTGAAGATGGTACCATCAAGATGTGGAAGAACTGCGAAGGGTTTTATGGCCTTTGGAAGGGTAATACAGGCAACGGTCCCGACCGGTTGGCCGAATAGGATTCCGGTCCAACCAGTAGCGACCTATCGGCGATGGGAACAGGGCAAGTTGGCACGGGCGACATCCTCTTCACGAAGCGCGAGGCCACAAGCAGTCGCAGCTCTTCTCTACAAGGCACCTTCGATGTCTCACAAATCTCTTCCGACACACGGCCAAGCACGATGTGTAGCAGGATTGGCAGCATATCGTTGGCGGATACAACCTCCGTCGCTCGGATTGATGCCACTAGTGAGGCTCGAAGTGGCAAGGAACAGGAAGAAGCTGGTGTGCCAACCTCACACGACCCGGGATTATCTGTGATACCTGCAGAGAACAGTGGAGCTCTCCGACACGGTGAGTTTGGGGGTACAGGGAAGGCCTCCCCCGAGCTGGACACGATCCGCAAAAGCAGTGTTGTCCAAACGCCAGTTTTTCATAGTGTCGCTGCCAATCTCTTGACAACGGGCAAAATGATTGTTTCAACCAACGGAGATGTGGGTGATGTGGGTGATGTGGGCACCAATTCCAGCGAGCCTAACGGGCATTGCCTCGCAGCCTTCCTGCAACGGCTTGAATGTCACGGTATATCACATTGTGACCCGGGCGCCTGCCGCACGGGTTAAAAGACAACAGGTTGCAGCGGGTTCGGCAGTTGATAGACAGGGATGTTCGCAAAAAGCTTTCTCTCTGTTTCGTTTTCTTTCCCTTTCTTTTTATTTTTTATTTTACGAAAAGCGTGCTTATTCGCTGTTTATGTTTGCGGAACATCTGATATCTCATTTTTGCGAGCATAGAAGGGGTCAATAAAGCATAGATAGGACAAAAAAGTCATTCTCAAAGCATAAGTGTAGGCCATGGTATATAAGTGCGTCACAACACGGGAGTAATTGTGCACGGGTTACCGTACATCAGGTTTGCGTGTGCACGGTTCTGAACGAGTACGGCGTTGAACGAGACTGACACTGCTCTTAAAAGTACGTGTACGTTTGCCTGCTTGTCACCCTTATTTTACCGCTGAAATTCTTCGAGAGCTGTTGTTTCCTGGAGTCTGTCAAAATGCATCGCTGTTCATTCATAAAAAAATATGGAAGCTGAAGGGCTGCTGAGCGATTCGTTCGCCAGAGTTGCCATCAAAGCGAAAAAGTATGGGGAGATCTCAAGAGGAAGGTCTCGTGATCCCCTAGAATGACTAAACATAAGCAAACCTATTTTACGATCGAGTTGATTTCGTAGCCAATGAGTGCTTCCGTGTTGGTGCCCTCCCATCCTCTTGTCCCGGCCGTAGAAATCATGAACCGAGAAGTCCGGTCAATGTATAGGTGAGAAATTACACCAGCTCGGGGAGGGCCGGGTATAATAAGGAAGGGGACGCTGGAATGGGGTAAGGCAGATGAGTCCTGGGTATCATACAGGCGAAGAATATCGTGTGATGCACTGTTTGTGAATGTTAGTGAATATGGAACAGCACCAGCAAGCGAGTGGTAAAGCGGAAACACAACAAGGAGCAAGAGCATAGCATACCAGACAAGATGACGCCCATTCGCCATGGGCCTAACGGCGCTGACTGGCCCACTGCCCAGTGGAAACCGGAGTGCCCGTTCCGGCTGCCAGCCGGCCTTGGCTTTGTGGATGTCAAATTCTTCCACAACGCCATTCCGCCGCCCGGCATAAATGCGGTTTCCATCCGGGCTCCAACACGCGCCCATACACCACGGTGGCACACCGGGTCGGTTCCCAATACGCGCAACAGGAAGGTTTTGCCGCCGGTCCCAAATCCGTATTGGGCCGTCAACACTTGCGGAAAAGAACGTGGTTTCCGAGACTTGTGATTGGTCGAACTGGGTTGGTCCTGCTTGCGATGTAAATACGGTAGCAGGCAGAACCTTAGTCTCATGCTCACCGCCAGACGCTGATTGTTGTGTATCTGAGTTCCCCTCAAGCCCGATCGTATTTGCTGGTGCTGCTTGGGCACCGTCGGCTTCTAGAAGCTGCGTTTCAGCTGACTGCTGAAGCTCCTGATCCAACTGCTGTTGCTGCTGTTGCTGGGAGAGGGGCGACATGGCACTATCCGCCGCACTCTTATTGGGCACGTCAGTGCCTGCAACCGGGGGTTCTGTGCCGCTGGAAAGGGCTGTCAGACTCCCATTGCCAGTTTGCTTCTCGGCAGGAGCATCACCATCACCGGTAGGCATGGATGAGCCTGTGTCCTCTGCTCCAGCTTCCGTTGTGTTTTCGCCAGCAACGGAGGCAGCCGCAGCATCTGTTATCTCTGCTGCTGGCGGCGATGCACCAGATAAACCCCCTGCTGGCGCGAATGGATCCAATGATGGTTCACCACCATCCAGAACCATGTCGACATCCTGTGAGAAGCCACCATCCTCTCCGCCAATCGTGGTAGATCCGGGCGCAATGCCAATGTCGTCATCCCCAAAAGGGTTGGCTCCCATTGCGTCGCTACCACCAAATAAGGAACCTCCGGGACTGCCAAACAAAGACTCATGATCTGGTAAGGGTTCGTCGCCGTTCATGGTTGCAGAAGCTCCGCTAGCTGACATGTCGCCGCCAGCAATAGTATTGAAACCCGCGGACGAGCCTGCTCCGACGGCGGCACCGTTTGGAAGAGGCTTGTTGTTGGAACTTGTAAAGGTTGTGTCGGCGTCTCTCAAAGGCTCTTCGTCGGAGCCCTGAGCCGGAATCGGCGCTCCGCTTGCTGGGCGCAGCTCGATTGCCGATATTTGCCCACTGCTGCCATCGAACTGGCGGCGAATCTGGCCGTCATTGAGATCCCAGTCAAGAATATTTTTGTCCCAGCTTCCACTAAGAACGCTCTTCTCGTCCGGGGCAAGCTGCAAGACGCTGACGGCGTTTGTATGGCGCTGGAGGCATGTGATGCGCTTGCCTTCGTCGTGGCGCACGCTTTGCAGGTTAATACCTCCGCCCTCTGTGCCAGCAAGCAACCAAAGTGCGTTGGAGTGGACAGCAAGCGAGTATACCGGTGACAAGATGTGCTCCTCAGTGCCGCGTGCTGATGTGCTCGGCGGCTCTTCATTCTCCCAGTACGACATTAAAATGCCAGCCTTGACAACACTGTCAACAAAGGGGTGGCGCTGGGCTACAGTCAACAGCTGTCTGCCGTTGATGGTGCCTGGCCCGTCGTATTTGCGAATGTAGCCGTCGGAGCCACCTGTCATCCAGTAGCGGAGATCCGGTGTGACTGCCAGGGCGTTGATGCTTGTTGCTTGCGGAGCGGCCATGGTAGGTACGATGTCGTAAATCCGTGCAGCCAAAGCTTCCGGGCGGGGTCTCAGACGCAAGCTGCCGATACGGGGCGAAGAAGAGTTTGCGGCAGCGGCCATAGTCTCGGCTGAATCAACGGCTGTGCCATCTTCGACTGCACTGCCGCTTCCGGTTGGTTTGTCGCCTGTTACTGAGCCGGGGCGCGAGCCACCTGGCCCAAGACCAATTCTGTCGGCCTCGGTGTTTGTGCGGGTCAGGTCTAGTCCTCTAGACGTTTCGCGGCCTGACCTCAAGCCCGCCTCAGCATCTGCGTCGGCTTCGTCGTCATCCTCTGCCTCTTCTTCGTCTTCTTCTGGGTCGTTGTCCGGCTCGAGATCCGCTTCGGGCTCGTCAACGTCTTCCATAACCTCATCTTGGTCATTTTCAGAAAAGGCATTGGAGTCTACCAGAGAATGATGGCCGTTAGCAACAGAGCATGTATTGGGGTTGCGTAGGACGCGGGGCACAGGGCACAGGGCACAGGGCACAGGGCAAAGGGCAAAGGGCAAAGGGCAAAGGGCAAAGGGCAAAGGGCAACCCTGCCGTATAATGTCAAAGCTTGCTCACCTCGGTCATCTTCGTCCATGTTGAGATGGGGCAGGCTCCCGCTTCGGGAGTAATATGGGGGAAAGCGCGACAGGTGATGGTTGTTCGAGATCTTTGGATCGCATGCTTGAGGTTGCCCGACGGTGTGTTTGAGCGGACCCAAAATGCGGGACAATCGCAGAAACGAATTGATAGTTTCGCAGTCAGAGTCGGAGGTGACGGTGCAGTTGCTCCGGGGTATAGGGCAGTTGCGGCGACGGAGGCGGCGATTGGCACGGTCTGGTTGGCTGGCTGGCTGGCTCAGGCTACTGAGGTGCCATGGCGTTGCGCGCAGCGCGACTGAATGGAGACAGAGTCACGTGATAACGTATCGCACATCTTTACGGTGCTGTTCCTGGCAGTAAGACATCGTTGGACGTTTCAGAACGAGCCTCAATTTCCCTTTCTTCTTTGACACATATCACAAGGCTGCTCAGGCATAGGCTGTGGGACATATAACAAATCCTGGCCGCCTAGCCACAACGAATGCGCCGACCAGCTGATTGTGGCTCTCACCTTCTGACGCAGATATTAATGCCTCTACGGAGTACGGGGCACTCCGTATGCACAGTATTGTATGTGCCTTATTACTATCGCCTGGCCGGGCCGTGTGGGAGTGTTGACAGATATGGATGCCACGAAATTAAGGTGACTCAGAGCCCGATTCTACTATATACGGAGTAATACGGAGTATTGCTCCATATGGAGGATGAGAAGGTGGTCCCTTTAGCCTGTCGAAGAGATATTTCTCCTGAGTCTGCACGTGGAGGAACGTACTCCACGGTCCCATTGTATTTGGCTTTTAACTTGACATGCTGAGCATGCAGTCCTGAGAGTACTGCATACGGAGTAGGAATTATTCCTATTCAGTTATCAGTAGATCAGGGGCCGCCCGTCCTCTCGACGGGCTATTTGGCACATACGCAGTACGACGCATCTCACTCCGTGTACGTTTGCTATGCCTTTATTCGTATTTGTACTAGGTATACTTGGACGGCAGTTGATATATTCCGAAATCAGCAATCTGTAACAGAGAGGTTGGCAGAGAGCCCGAGAAAGTTCTCCGACAACTACGGAGACAAACACACAGAGTGGTCCGGTCTATATGTAAAAAATCTACAAAGCACGTTGTGTACTGAAGTAATACTTCGTATCTTCGGTATCTAACTCCAACATTCAGGCGTGCGGCACGATGTACGACGCCCTTCGTACTCCTTTCTGGTCGTAAGAATCCCAAAGGAGCTGCGGATGACGGCTCGTATCCCTTTCCACCCTCTTCTGGAGTTCACAGCAATCTGCTCAGCAATACTTCCTACTGGGTCTGTTTTGTACAGAGTATGGTGTATCTCACTCGCACGTACGTCGTACTCTCCTTCTCTGTGTTTCTTGGCCGTCCTCACTTTGGCAAACGCGAGCTACACCAGAAGAGGATTTATTCCAGACGATTCCGTCTCCCGTCTGGAACGGCGTCATGCACGTTTGCATCAGCCTGTACTCCGTACTTGGCTGGGCTTGGTGCTATTGCCACCCAATTTACGGAAACCCATTAATACTCCGTAGGTCGTACGCAGCCTGGCAGCTGGCAATACGAGTCCGAAGATGGCTTTCAGCCCCTAGCCCGCATCCCTGGCTTCCCGAAGCAGACGGCAGACGGCGTGCCAGATTCTTTGTCGAGATTCTTTTTCAAGTCGACGCTGTTTGCCAAAGCATGTTGTAAGATACTGTGTAAGATGCGGAGATGCCTTTGACAGCCTCGCTCTTGGTGTGTGCTGGTCGTTGTGCCGAAATGCTGCCTGTCTTGTTCCCTTCCCCTCCTCTTTTATTTTTTCAACCTTTTGTCTGTCTGGACTGTCCTCTCTCCTCCCTCTTTCCTGTTACCTCTTGCCTCTCCGTCGCTGCCTCCCTTCTCCCTTCGTGGGATTGTTAGGGCTCAGTTCGGGGGTGAGCCCCTTTTTACAGCCCCTTTTCGCTGCAAATGCTGCAGGCGCTAACGCAGGGAGAGGCCGACTGGCGGTTGGCTGCATCGCGCACTGGGCCCCGTATTCACGGGCCTCTTTGCATCTTTCCAAGTATTAATAAATACTCCGTAAATGCGTACAACGAAGTAGGATCCAAAATACTGCGTGTCCCAGCGTCACTCAGCTTCAGAGAGAGCGGCCCACAGCGCGTGCACCAGGTTTCATCCCTATTCGTTTATTCATAAACTGCCTCGTCTTCGAATATCGACTTGTGTCAAGCTGCGGAGTACCTGACGCAATGTACATAGTACACCAGTGGCTTCTACATAAGCGTGGTCACTCCACCTGCAATGTCCATGGACCAAAAATAGCCGAGTACTGGGTACCTATGAAGTAGGCAGTCCACTGTAGCCACCCCTAAGATGTCGTGCCTTTTCCCGGCCGTGCCAATATATTTTTGTGGCGTGCGGTGTGTGACCCACTTGTACTCTTACCAGACGGCCCCATTCGACTCCTACTTGCCCCATCTCCCCTGAGAGGGCCCCACACATAGGCCTCCCTCGCATATGCGTGCCTGAGGCACCAAGAGCCCCTTTTTGTCGACGTGTCCTCTACATAAGGTCCCCTTCTGCCTCCTCCCATACTTGTGCAAATCCCAAGGAAACCGCGAGTTTGCATCAACAACAGGAAAGGAAACCAGTCATCCACCAAGTCACCCCACTCACGTCCTGACTGGCGCAGGCAACAGCCCGGGTTAAGACAGAACATGATTCCTTGAATTCTTCTTGGGACTCGAGTCTCGCCTGATCTAGCATTTCTTCCTCTTTCCAGACACAATCGCAACTCTTATCTTGATCGACCTTCACTTTGTTTAAGCATCGCTCAAAACAACAACGAATACTATTTTACTCCCGGCATCTATTCCGTTTCTTTTCTTTTTTTCCCCTCTCTTTCAGATCTCCTTATACTGCCGAGCCATTTCCCCACAAAGCCATTCTCAAGTGTCCGGCACATCTTCACCATGGAAAGTACGTGGGACACGGCCATGACGTCCACCACACCCCAAATCAAGGTCGAGACGTCCCCCACTGGCTCTCTTCTTTCAGATCCCAGCGGTGTCTACCCATCTCTGTTCTCCGGCTCAACGGTTGCGTCTTCGGCAGCCGCAACGCCTACCGACACCGGTGCTGCATCAGCTTTCGTCTCAGCATCTGGCGACGACATGGACTTTTCTTCATTGAAGGGTGCCTCGTTCCAAACCAGCCTGTCCTCTCTCGCTGAGGAAGGCGATGGCATCACCGGCGCTTTATTAGAAACTTCCACAACCGGTGTAGACGCAGACTCGGCATCTCCGGACAAGAAGCTCACTAAGAAGCGGAAATCTTGGGGCCAGGTCCTACCCGAGCCCAAGACAAACCTCCCGCCTCGGTACGTCTCCTTTCTTAATCGTTTCTCATGTCCCGTGTACCACATGCTAACTTAAGTACCAACACAGGAAACGGGCCAAAACCGATGACGAAAAGGAACAGCGCCGTGTTGAACGTGTTCTGCGCAATCGGCGAGCTGCACAGTCTTCCAGAGAACGTAAGCGTCTTGAGGTCGAGGCTCTGGAGATCCGGAATCAAGAGCTCGAGGCGCAACTGGCAAAGGTCCGGAGAGAAAACACAATGCTTTATGAGCGCCTGACACAGGTTCAAGGCAAGCCAGCTGTCGTTTCAACTGCAAATGCCCCTGTCACTCTCTCCCAAGAGCTTTTCAGCTCCCAGAATGGCCACTCTTTTGTGTCCGAGTCTGATTCGGCACTTCGTCCCTTTTTGACCTCCGGCACAATCGACCCTGTGTCTCTTTCCCCCGCCTTACAACCGGTGCCTGATTCAAGCGATTTGATCTCTGTTATTGGCGACCAAGACAAGGTCACCAACGCCGAGATTTCCAATCCAGAACAACACCAGAGCAAGGCCGAACTACAAACATCTTACCAACAAAAGCAAGGCCAGCCCAAGCGGTCTGAACCTGCCGCCACTAACGGTAGCGGTTCTGTGGTGGCGTCTGAACTTGATTCCTCTCCCGACACGACACATCGTCCTGCTGCGACGCTGTGCCCCGACCTGCAGTGTCTGTCGGCGGAGGAGACTCAAGTTTGGACCGGGCCTCAGAACTCGACTCCGTTGATGGCGGCTTTGTTCTACCAGACGACCTTGCTTCTCATGCTCTCTTCCACAGTGATTTCAGTATGCTCCCGGCCAATGACCCAGATAGCTTTGTTCTTGAAAGCGGGTATCTCGATTCCCCCGAGTCCGGCAATTCTGACTTCAATTATCTGGTTGATAACGAACCCATCTCGGCGATCAATGGCCCGGAATTCAACATCGACGACTTCCTCATCCCTGACGGCGCTCAACAGCCAACTGGGGGCGATTTCCTCTTCGGCGACTGCGGCCTCGACGCAGCCGGGCCGGCCTTCCACCACTCTGCGGCTCAAGATGCTTCGGAAGATACTGACCAGCAACCCCATGCTGGCGCGTCCTATTAAGGATGCGACGATGCGGGTATTGCGGTCGGTGTGTTCTGAGGAGCGACTTGACGCTGTCTCAGCTGGTGGCCAGGCTCGTCCGGGAGTGTCTCGGGCCGTACGGTGGTCGGAGACGGGAATCACTTCGGATGGTTTGTGGCTCAACAAAGCTACATGGCCGTCAAAAGAGGTCCTGCTCACGTTACTGTGGGCAGTGCAAGTCGAAGAAGAGCGCATGTCATTATCTGCAAAACACAATGGTCGCAAGTCGTCTGTGCGATCCCGGTCCGGTTTGCTTCGCGCATCGCCCAAAGGGTTAAGAAGGCTTGGCTCTGCATAAAGTGGTGTTAGTTAGTTTTGTCAACAGCAGCCGGTTTGGCTGAGGAGACATTCACCGCCGTAATCGATCCGGCTTTTTTTTTTGTAATTTTTGGAGCTTTTATACCTAACGATATTTTTTGGGTGGGTTGTGCCATGGCAGGGTTATTGGCCATCTCGGGTACTCGGTGTACATTGAGGACAGGCGTTTTTTAAAATATTTTATATATATATACTATCCGCGCCGCGGCGACGGAACAACAATGCCAATATGAATCAAAACAAACAGATGACTTCATTCTCTATGGGCTCGCGTGACATGAGGTATACATACAATATATCTATGGAGCACTATGATCCAAATCAGTGTTGTGCAGTTGATTTTCCCTTTGTAATAAGTATGTAACATAAATCAAGACGGTCAAAACGGTCCCCTCCGTGTTTTGCAGGTGTCGTAGGGCTCGGACATGCCCTGTTCTTGGCTTTCTTCTTGCGTATACTTTATGCATCGTTTGCCGGGCGCAGGGGTGACAAACGACAGGCAGCAGGCGAAAGGCAGAACGCTGGCAGCGAAGGCCAGAAAACGGACACGTGTTTGGGAGAAATGGATCATGAGTGCCGTGCTAATTGCTTCCGTATCAACAGAGCAGTCAGTCGCCGTCGGTTTCTTACCTAGGTAGCCAAAGCATAAAACTAATGTAAGAGGAGTTTAGAGTCCGGCGTGCAAGGACCAATCGACAAAGCATCGCGACGTGCCCCATTTGTTTGCATACCGTACCCTCAAAAGGGTTGGATGCAACAAAAGCAGCCAAAAAAAAAATACCTCTGGCGGGACTCGAACCCGCAACCCTCCGATTAGAAGTCGGAAGCCCTACCATTGAGCCACAGAGGCACCCACGCTTGGCTGAAATTGGGAGGCTAGAGTATATATAGACAGGTAGAAAGTCCTCTTTTGCCTCCGGCTTTACCCGTGATTACAAGTGGTGAGTGAGTCTAAGGTCTTAGACTAAATGTACAGTACTCTATACGTCGTATTACGTCGTACGTCGTACACAGCTAGCAAAGCAGGCCAAAAAAAAAGACAATACAACTACCTCTGGCGGGGCTCGAACCCGCAACCCTCCGATTAGAAGTCGGAAGCCCTACCATTGAGCCACAAAGGCGTCCTCATTTGATTGTTACGGGTAATTCCGCGTCCCAAACCACTGCTTATCGTAGGTTCAGAAAGACAAGAGGGTGTCGACCAGGATTCCTGGCAAGGCCAAGTTAAACCTGTTTTTTTTTTTAAAAAAAAAAAAATAGAAAGCGTCGTTGCTCTACATACATGTGATGAGCCCGGCATATAGATATGTGTAATGAAAAAATATGATTGCTCGGTGGAGGAAAAACGTTAAGTCTTTTTATGGTGAATGTTTCGTGTAATAAAAGGCCTTTTTTTTTTTTTTTTAATATGGAAATAGATGTAAACAGAGTGACTTTTCTTCTAAAAAAAAAACACTCTAAAAGACCCCCATCCTTAATAGAAGACAGCAGAGAGAAATAATTACAAAAAAAAAGACCAAAAATCAAACAGATACACAGTGCATCCCCGTTGCCTGGTGCCAGGACATATTGTAACCACCCTCCCCATCAAAACCATAATACCGTCCACAAGTCCGGTAATCGTGTATATGAACGCAACGGATCGTCACCGCTCGCTGTGCCATCTTAGCAGGTACCCAGGGCTTGGGCTCCTAGGTATCAAAGGCACGGACTGCCTGGCCGAGACAAACATATCCAGGAAAATTCACGGTCAAGATCTAGAACGTGTAACGATGGGTCGCTACCTATAGAGGCCCCGAAAGCCTCGATGTCTTCCTAGCAGATCTCGTATAATTACCATAGAGGATGATAGCCAGCCGTCATCTGCCGCCCGAAAGACGCCACCCGATCTGCAGAAATCGCTGCTCGTGTATTTCATTTCATCTCGGGGGCACCCTGATCTCCTGTAGCCGTCCAGGTCGGACGGCACATCTAGTGCTGTGAAGTGTACCTGTTTATTTGCGTGTCTCAGAGCCTTGTCCCGCCCGTCGGATAAACGGCAGGAGCTGGCGCAATACAATGAAGCGGCTATGTATGTATATATATACATACACAGCCTGCGTCTGCCCTCTAGGATGTACACGAGGGGTAGAAGGTGCGGGAGTGATTAAGAAATGGATGATATAAAAAACATACAAGTTCAATTGGTAGGATACAAAGGAGATGAAAGGAAAAAGAAGAATGAAAGTACTATACATGAAAAATACAAACCACGCGCGCTCACTGCGGGCTTGTGCTAAAATAATAGTTCTCCCACAGATATTCGTAGTCCTCAATGATGCCACCAACAAAGCTTGGAACTCTGGACCGCACGCCACCTACAACACCCTTCATAACGTGCTCGTAGAAGGCCCCGCGCATAGTCCACCAGCCCATGGCCCAGCCACGGCGACTCCATTCCTCGCGCTCCAGTGACGTGGTGCGCAGGCTATGATCCCGCAGCTGGCGAGCGGCACATTCCATGGCCAGCCCGGCGAGCCACGGAGTCCAAGACGTACGCCCCTTTTCGCGACTGCGAGCAAGCGCGACGGCGTACACAAGGGGTGTTAGGATGTGAAGGATCTCGGCAACCTGCGCGGAGCCACGCAGCTGGCCGAGCAGTTTGGTTGCAGGCTTGATGTCATCGGCCGTCAGAACCCGAGACAAAAGGTAGGAAGAGATGTCCCCTGGCTGCGGAAGCGGCGGCATCGACATTTTTGTTCTTGGCATGGTCCAGCCTTTCGTGTGCGAGGCGGGGGATGACTGGCCGATTGTTGACGGCGGCGACGGCGGGGCGATGGCCGAAGGCTGACCGTCTGCTCCAACAAGCTCTGCAGATGCTTGGAGAGGCGATGGCGGCGGCGACAAGGGCGGTTGGGGTGAGATAGATGCCTTCTGAGCGAGTGCCGATCCGGGTTGCTTGTCCTCCTCGACTGCGGCATTGTGTGCACCAGCCGCATGTGTAGCCTGATTGGTCTCTTCCCCCTCCTCCCCCTCCTCCTCCTCGTCATCGTTCTCCGGAAGCGGCTGCCGGACAGGTAAGGCTGGCGTGAGCAGTGTGCGACCACGGGTGATGCGGAACAGCAGGAGCTGGCAGATGGCCTTGATAGCCTCGATCAGGATCACCACACGCCAGCGCAGGCGCTCCCCGCGGCGTTTGGCGGCCATTTCGCATAGCAGCTCAGTGTAGCGGACAACCTGCAGCACGATGGCAACGCGTCGGTAGAAGGGGCTCTTGTGAGTCCAGAAACGCGTATACCTTGTATGGTGACTAGGGGGTTGTGAGGGCCCCAACGGCGGCTTGGATGCGCGTGTAGATGTATGGCCCGATGGTGTCGGCGGCGACGAGATGGAGGGAGTGCGGAGAAGGAGAAGGTCGTGATAGAGAGACAGCAGCTGTACACCGGAGTGGATGGCTTCCGACGCAATCTCAGCGTCGCGGAAGCGGCCGGGAATGATGTAGGTCAATGACCGCAAAGTCGATTCGATTTGCGAGACCTGTCCGAGATTCTTCGCGATGAAGTCATCGTAGGCAGACAGCCATTTTGCCGGAGACAAGCGTGTGCCGGTCGAGGTCGCGCGACCTGCCGCAGGTACCTGTGCGGAGGCCATTTTGTCAAGGCGCGAGAAGAGCGGCCAGAGACTACGGGAAAAGGACGATTGTAAGCATCGGCAACGTCGACGCGCTCCAAATGCCGTTGAACAGGGTGGATGAGAAAAAGTTGTGGCAGAGGTGAGCTCTCAGTACGCGTTGTGTTAGATAGGGGCCGAGAGTATATCAGGTGGCAGGGACGGCCATTTGCCTCGGCAAGGGGCGCGCCTTAGCGAGCCGCGTAAGAAGACCACATGAAGAGTCACGTGATTTGACTTACACGGCAGGATGCGATAAACGGGGAATGTTTATCATGTTACCAAATGATGTAACTGCAGATAAATCCGCATCGCGACGAATGTACAAAGAACAGTTCAGATTCTGCTACTGCTCACATCCCTGGGCTTGGATATGGTGGTTGTGGTGTGCAAGGTGTAAGTGCCTCCGCATTAATATGAGCAAACTCAATCTATTCGATGTAGACATATTCTGTGCGGCCAGCATTGGCCGGCTAAAATGGACCCGCCCGTGGCGTCTTTGAAGCATCCGTGGCCGACAATTAGTATCTCATGGCTCCCATATATATCCCGGAGACTTGAGTGGCCGGTATAAAGCATAGGCAGTGTAGACTTTATTTATTAGATAATACACCACGTGCGCTGTAGAGTTTGTTAGCCGAGCGGCCGGAGCTGTGCCCATGGGAGGAACATGAAAGGGCGTGTTAAGGCACATGGGAGCCGAGATACAAGAATCAGGGGGTGCCCTTTGCCAATTTTTTGCGAGGTACGAAAACTGATGCAGACATGTCGTCTGCTCGGTAATAGAGAAACAAGACTCACCAGACACGCTCTCACCATCTAGGCACCTTCCGCGCCATCAGGACACCGGCATACAATGGGCCAAGCCCGCACGGATATGCTAATTCTCCCGTTAAAAACCTGACATCTGTGGACTTAAAGTGCAATGTGCTCGGCGACAAGCAGGTCGAGTACACGACACATGTCCGGCCGGGAGACAACCTGACGTTTGACTGATAGGCCGCCCTTGTTAATTCTCGGAGCAGACGGGGCTGCACACCACACTTACCACGAACTTGCAGGCACCATGACAAGCGCACCGGTACAGACGATGTCATTGCTAGTTCTCACCATGGTAAGTAGGCGCGAGTGCACCCGCTTTTCGTGTATGATTGTTGTCTAACTGCCCGCCGTGGCCGGCGCAATAGGCCCTGCACTCGTGTATCTGTCGCCTGATCCACCGACCGAGGACTCCTTTGTTAAGATTTGGGAAGAGGGCCTGTACGAGATGATTGCGCTGCACGAGGGCGATGCACCGTACTTGAAGAACCAGTTCCGCGGTGCGCAGTTCTATCCCAACTGCGTCCAGAGTCCAGATCGGGGTTGTCGGTGACGGCACTGTCGAGCTGCCCAAGGGCGTCTCCTTCCCGGGCGCCTATGACTATTCGGACCCTGGCGCTGTGTCTGATGTGAGTTCGCATTCATGATCCCAGAGTGCATGTGGCCGTGATGCTGACGTGATGCCGACCGGCGCGTTTAGACATACTGTTCGACACAGACAAGTCCGCTGCCGACGACGCCGTGCGCCACCACGTACCAAATCCCAGGCCCTACGGTCCGGTCTGGCGCCTGGCCCACCACAACCGCCGTCGAGGTCGGGCCCATCTCCGGTCCCACCACTGCCACTCTGTGGTCCAGCTGGATCCAAAAGTCGATTGTCACCTATGCCTCCTATGAGGGAAGCGAGGCCAACATCCTCAGCACATTCGTGTACACGGCAGAGTGGTCGACAACGTACGAGACCCCAGCGGAGAGGCCTGGGCGGGTCTCCCGACGGCATCATGGGCAAGACATTGCACCAAGGTCACCTTGTCTCTCTCTCTCTCTCTCTCTCTCTCTCTCTTACTTTTGTTTCCCCTCCCTTTTCTTCTCTCTCTTCTCGGTTCCGCTCTCTATTTCATTGAGTCCGAGCGGGCTGCCTCGTCAACAATGAGATATGTCATTATGAGTTGCGTCATTGTGAGCCGCGCTGATGTGTATATCATTGCATGTTGCTTGGTGTGAGAAAACTACGCTTCGTGCACTGCGCACGCTGTGTACTAACTAATAAGTACAACAGTACGGAGTACCCTTGCTGCTATGTACATGAGTGCCCAAAGATTCCGCACTCGACTATTTGCACGGGTCATGTGACTGCCGGCTTGGAACGCTCTCCCAACCGCTGCCTATTTGCACAGGCGGGTGGGCCTTTATCTTTTGGGGCACAGCCCCACCGAGCTGTCATCTAGGCCATCCAGGCGCACTGTACGGAGTAAGTACGACGTACAATGTACAAGTACCTTGTACCCACAGAGGACTGGAGTCTCGACTGGCTACGTAGTTTGCAGGGGCGAGGCGGGGCTTTCTTCCATAATATCGACGTCCGTCTCTAAACGGCCCATCCGATTGCGCTTTCTCTCCATCGCAACGCACAACTCCTGACGCACACGACGACCATCGCCGCACCTGTTTTTCTTCCACGACACCCTCTCACACCTCGACAACGACAACGAAATCTACTCGCACCAACGTGCTGTCGACGCAACATTATAAAACCACCTCTTGCCCCCCTCCGTCTCCCACCACCGTCATCGCCATATTCCACAATGTCGCAACGACAGCTCGCCAGAGACATGCAGGTCGAGTTCCAGGCTCGGGTATGACTTGCGCCCCTTTCCCATCGTCGCCATGGCAACTGCGCACTCTGCTAACGGCCATCTCCTCCAGTTCAATGCCAAGCAGGCCCGGCGCGAGGCCCAGAAGGCTGCCAAACAAGACGGCGAGCTGCGGAAGCAGATCCAGACGGTACGTCCACCCCTCTGCTAGTTTGTGTTGCCCACTTGTCTAGATTTGGGTCGTCTACTTGCCTAGCCATTTTGTTTTGCATCGGGCTATGTCTTTCTTTTCTTCTTTCGTTCTCCCTTCCCTTTGCCACTGCTAACGTCTCTCGATCCACAGCTTCTGAAAAAGGGCGAGACGCAGCAGGCTGCCCAAAAAGCACGCATGCTTCTGGCCAAGCAGGCGATCGCCACCCAGATGGACCAGGCGGCCGACATGGCTGAGCTGTCTGTTGCCCAGATCCAGGCCAACAACGCCATGAACCGCATGACCAACATGATGGCCCAGTCCTCTCGCACGATGAGCCGCGCCCAGCGCAGCGTCAACCCCGAAAAGACCATGGTCACCATGGAACAGTACCGCACCCAGAATGAGGAGTACGCCATGTCCAACACCATCTATACCGACGCCATGACCCAGAACACCTCCGTCCAGGTCTCCGACGACGCCGTGCATGAGCTGCTTGGCAAGCTGGCTGACGATGCCGGTGTCGAGCTGTCCCAAGAACTCAACTCTGCCCAGGTCAGCAAAACGGAGCCTGTCCGTGAGGCCGCCACCACGGAGCCCACGGCCGAGGAGGAGGATGCCCTCCAACAGCGGCTGCGGGCCCTCCGGGCATAAGCAGAAGGTTGAGCAGAAGGTTATCCGTAACGTGTGGACGCTGCTATTGGTAGCGGTATCGATTTTGTGCTCTGCTTCATATGCGACGATTGCATTTTGGCGTTGTTGGGCTGGTCTTGACTCTTTCTATATTCTGTTCTTGGCATCGTATGCTTTCTTTTGTCTCTTAGTCCACAGCTTGGAATTTGTTGTCTGTGGTATCTACACCTTTTCTCTTGATCATACTTATTTCGTAGTGCTTTGTTGCATTTTCATTGCTAGATTTCTCTTTTGCTCTCTCTGTCTCTCTCTCTCTCTCTCTCTCTCTCTCTCAATTTGTGACTCATCATCTGATACAAAAGCCCCCACGCCACCCGCAAGGCAGCTGCGTATGTGCTTACAGGTACAAGCTGGGCACAGTTGTGATGTTTCGCATGATGGCCTCCTTGACGCCGTTCATCTTTGTTTCCAGCGTCGTGTCGCCGACGATCCGTCCAATGTTTCGGACCTCTCGGCACGTTTCTTCGAGGCGTGTGATTGTGCGAACAATGGTGCCCTCTTGCTCCGACGTCATGCCGACAATCGTCTTAAAGGGACTGCCGCTGGCCCACTCATACACAACTTCCATCAGGCCAAAGTGCAGTTTAGAAGAGCGCTCCGAGTCGTCGCCGGCAGAGATAACATGGAACTGCTCTTGCGTGCGAATCACCTCCTTCCAGATGCGGTACACCTCCGCCAGGCCCTTTGTCAAGCCATTGGAGATAAACGGCGCCGTTTCAAGCTCCTGGTCATCTTTGCCCTGGTAAACAAAGATGGACAGCAAGGCAGCAATCTCAGCGGGTTCCAGGCCGGCCAGCAGATTGTTGAGAATCACCTCCGTCAGAACCAGCTCATCGGCCGTGCGCACCTCGCACGCCACACGGCCCTTGAGTAGAACCACTGAGCTTTCATTGACAAACCCGAGGTGTTTGAGAACTGCAATACGGTTCTGGTATTCGGGCAGAAGTGCGAGATTGGAATCGTCCACTGCGCGCCGCATTTCTGCGAGCTTGTCCCGGATCAACCACTCGTCGTGGCGTGCCGCGTACTACGTTTGGTCAGCACATGGATGCAAAGGTAAACAGGACGCCAGAGGGATATAAAGAAAAGAGAGAGACAAAACTACTTACATGCTCGACAAAAGCGGGACAGGCTAGCGCGGGCGAGTCTGCGACTGCCCTTGCTTTGGCTAGGCGGTCGTCAATGTACCAAACCACATCGACATCCCGGATCTTGTCAAGGCTAACCTCTTCCCACACTGCTGCAGACGACCAAGACAGATCCAGGCCGGCAAGCTGAGCCTCAATGTCCACAGAGAGATCATCAGGTCTACGTCCAATGGTCAACACCCGGTGAGATAGATGCTCGATTTTGCCCAGTGGAACCTGCACCTTGCGGATTCGCATCTTGGAGGAGCCGGATGCAAGGACTGGTCGCCAGAAGCCCCGTAGAGCGGGGACAAATGAGAGTTTGTCCGTCTCATCCGGCGACAGTCTTGGGGGCTGGATCTCGGCAATGCTCACAGACGGTGCGCTGCTTTCAAGTGCTGTCTTTGGCAGGTCGTCTATGATCACGCCGATTGCATGTACGCCCTGCTCGTTGACAAACATAACGAGGCGACCCTGACAGAAGAAGCCAGGCCCAACACCTGGGCTCTTGAACAGTTTCTGATACATTTGTACCGTATTCTGTCGATATGTTTCTGCTGCGAGATGGCATGCGCCCATTGTATCGCCACAAACCTCACAGAGCTCGCGCGAGTGTACCTGTTTCGCGAGATCTTCTTCCAAAGCCCGGATTTGCTCCTCGTGTTCTGAGCGCCCATTCTGAGTTGCATGTTCTGAGAACGACCGCTTCATCATATCCTCGACCTTGAGTGTCTCGACGCGGTGAAGGCTCAAGATCATATTGTACGTCAAGCGGAACTGCGACGTGAGGCGTGTTGGTTGGCCAAGAATCAAACTCTTGAGGGTTTCGGCTGGAGGGACATCGCGGTTCTCGCTGGCTGGGACAATGATCGTGGTGCCGACGGTGTCGAGGCCACGGCGACCTGCACGACCAGCCATCTGGGTGTACTCGCCAGGCGAGAGGATGCGGCGCCTTGTGCCGTCGAATTTGCGATGGTCAGAAAACACGACTGTGCGGGTGGGCAGGTTCAGACCGACAGCAAATGTCTCTGTGGCAAAAAGAACCTTGACAAGAGACTGCGCGAACAGCAGTTCCACAATTTCCTTCACAATGGGGAGCAGCCCGCCATGGTGGACAGCAATGCCCCGTGTGGCCATGTCACGCAGTCGTGTGATCTGTGGCAGCTCCTGGTCCTCCTTGGTTAAGCGGGCAATGGATTTGGAGTAAATCGAATGAATGCGTGTTTTTTCTCCTGCATCACAAAACTCCAGGTTGCTCAGAGACATGGCGTATTCCTCACATCGTGCGCGGGAAAAGACGAAGATGCAGGCCGGTAGCAGCGACGACTTGCGCAGGTACCGAACGACGTCGGACCACAGCGTCTTTTCCTGCGCAATAGAGGAGCCGCCGGTTGCTCGGCCGGCCCGACCCATGTGTCCAGGATTGTGTGAGGCGCGCGGGGGGCCACTGCCGCCACCCCGTGCGTTCCCGCCACGACCACCACGGCCGGCTCCTCCACGCTGTTGGTTGTTTCCGCCGCGCACAGGAACCCCACGGGCCGAGCCGCCACGAAAACTGCCACCACCTGTTGTTGTCTCTCCTGATGCAATCATCTTTGCCTCGCGGTAGCCCTTCTCGACCCATTTCCGATCCGAGTCAACAATCTTTTGCACCGTCTTCCCGCTCCATAGGTAGTGCTCGAGGGGGACGGGACGCTTGGGGGTGTTGATGACATATACATCGCGCTTTTTGGTGCGGCCGACCCAGGAGGCAAACTCATATGTGTTGGGCACGGTGGCCGATAGTAGGATCAGCGAAACTTGCTCGGGAAGCATGATGATGACCTCCTCCCACACCACACCTCGCTCTGAGTCGCTCACGTAGTGGACTTCGTCGAAAATGACAAACTCCACCTCCCGCAGTAGATCGGATTGACTGTAGAGCTTGCTGCGCAAGATCTCCGTTGTCATGATGAGGCACTTGGCCTCTTGGTTGATCTGCACATCGCCAGTTAGGATGCCCACATCGTCGAATGTGTTCTTGAAGTCCCGGAACTTTTGGTTGCTCAAGGCTTTGATTGGAGACGTGTAGATGGCCTTTGTCTGGTGCTTCTGAGCAAGGGCGATGGCATATTCAGCGACAACTGTTTTACCAGCAGATGTATGTGCCGCCACGAAGACAGAATCACCAGACTCAAGATGGTAGATTGCCTCCTTTTGGAACGCGTCCAGCTCAAAGGGCCACTCTCGCGCCATCTCGCCTGGAATGAGGCTGCGGAAGTTTGACGACTCGGCCTCAAGATCCACCATATGCGCCCACTCTCTGCGGGATTTCTTGGACGTTCCAGAGTCGAGAGGCCCGCTTGATCGCAGAGATGGGAACTCGACCGGTAGAAGCTCGTCTACGTCGGTGTCAAATTGTGCCCCGCTGTCATCGGTGTCGTCGACGTCGGCAGCATCCTCGTTGTTCTCATCGGGTGTCTCGTCGTTCGCTTCGTTCGCTTTTCCGTCTCCCACTTCCGTTGTTGAATCTCCAGTTGTGGACCGCTCAAGGTCGCCTTCAACCGCCCTCGTCGTTTCCGCGTCGTCGAGAGGTACCCTGCCAGGTTTCGGTTTCGGTTTCGTCCGCTCTTTTGAGAAGCGGATGCCGCGTTGCAGCCCCGGTGCTACTTCGAGAAGGCCACCTGTGCCTGCCTGGACAATTCTTTGCAGCCCGGAAGCATCGGTCTTTGCACTCTCCTTCGCAAGGATTGACTTCTGGAGCCACTGCTCCTCCGCATCAGCGGCAGCCTCTCTGGCATCGCCATGGCTACCGCCGATGGGTAGAAGAGTAGAGTTTCCAGCGCCGGGGCCGGTGCCGTGGGTATCTCCACTCACATCCCTATGCGCTGCTACCTCGTTGTATGCGACGATCTGGAAGTTTCTGCCTCCTCGGTAGAACAGTGTCTGGGTGCCGATGTCCGGGGGATCGATCTCGAAGAGAAGGGATTTATCCACCTGCAGATCCCAGCGCCTGGTAATCACGTCAGCTAACGAGCGACTGGATTTTTTCTTCTCATAAAAAAAGACAAGGAAAACGGTATCTGTGCAGCAGTGAAAGGAGGGTCCGGACGTACTGTTGGGATCTCTCGACAAGCTTTGCCGGAACCTCTTTTGGTGGTTGCAGAAACGCAGCTTCTAGCTGGTTCTTCCGCTCTGTTGCGCTCAACGGCCGGCGTCTCTTGGGCCGGCGCGTAAACAAGAGGCTGTCTATGCTATTGAATGCTTCGTCGTTAATTCGGCGATGAATGGCCTCCATTGTGTGCTGCTTTGCTGGCAAAAGAGCAAAAGCTGGTTTTGTGGAAGCTCGACTGACCGTTGACTTTGTCTTTGAGTTGAGCCGTTTGCGCCGTAGAAGTAAATAGTGGGGTAACATAGCTCCAGGCCCCCAATTTTCTTATTAGGGCGTCATTCGAACGGCCAGGCCATATTAAGCCAGTTGTCACTGCAATTACAGCCTTTTGACGACGTATAGGGCAGTAACGTTAAAGCCGCTCGCTCGATAAATATACTAAGTTTACGTTAACTAAATAATCGCTTTGTATCATAATCATCCAACACAATCCAACACAACATCCAAAGTTGTTCCCGATCCAAATCGTCAATAAAGAAAAGAAGAGAAAGACACAATAGACAACATTCATGTTGCCGCCTCCGCCTCTGCAATCAGGGCGTCCAGGTCGCCAAAGTCATCCTCTGGAACCGGTCTTGGTGGCGGGAGATATTCTTTGGGCCCGTGGATTTCCATAGCATCAGCCATGAGCGCATCGAGTTCGCTCTCGTCTGGCACCTCTCCCATGTCCGCGTTCCCTGAGCTCTTCGATTGGGTACCCGCCCTAGTTGGTGACGGCACCGCGTCGTAAAGGATGTCGTCAAAGAGGTCGTCTGGGATCAGGTCTGCGCCTTCAGTACGCGTGTTGGAGGCCCGCGTCTGATCTTGTTGCTGCTGCCGTGACGGCTCTTCGGCCTGTTCTGTTGGGGCTAGTGCCGGCTCGTCGTCTAGGTCGTCTTCTGGATCTCTAGGCTTTGACTCGTTGATCCACTCCATGCGCATCTTGTGCATGCTGGCCTTGTGGCCTTCCTTCTCAACCATGGCGAGAGCATCGCCGAATCGGGCTTTGGGAAACAGGTCGTCGAGCCACAGCTGGTACATGGAAAGAAGCCTTGAGGCATCGGAGAACTAAAGCATTCCGTGGTCAACATTCGTGTCTCATGGCCGTGTTTCTCGGGTGGGACAGCAGCAGCTCGGAAACAACTCACTTCGTGGCCTTTGCCTTTGAGCTTCAGAACGCGTGCTTGGTTGCGCAAAGCTGGGATGCCTTTTGCCGAAAGAAGTCTGCATGGTATGTTAGTTCGAGCTCAAGTGGCCGGCTCGTGTAATCAGTGGCCGGCCAGCGCACAGTTGCTTTACACATACCGGGATTCGTCAAGCTTCACTCGGGGATCTCTTGGACGCTTCGTGACAGCAACCTCTTTGTCGATGCCCAGCCCTGCCGTGCCGTCGTCCTTTCCCTGTTTCTCTTTCGCAGATGTTGATTTGGAGCCCGGACCAGCTTGCTCGTCGTCCGAGAACAGCTCGCCAAAGTCGGCAAAGTCATCTGGGATGTAGTCGCCGTAAGACTCGGCGGCCCGTTGCGGCGGTCGCTGGACGCCTGCCGTCGCCATTGTGGAGTTGGATTGGAGAGCTGGTGAATAGTAAATCGAGTGGAAGACAAATATCGTGATAATGTCAAGGAGCAAGGAGGTCTCAAGATCTTTGCTTGGGCCCAAAAGCGCTGCTATGTCGTAACTGGGTTTTCTTCTTTTCGCTGCCAATTGAGACTGTAAATAGAGAGATGTGCTGGAAGACGCGTTCAATTAGAGTGGTTGAGCGTGGTCGCGTCTGGCCTTTCAGCGCTAGCACTTTGCGGGGGGGCAGTAGGTATATTTTTAGAGGGAGAACAGCTCCATTTAAAATGACTAATCCACTGACATTTGACGCGATATGATTGGCCAAGAAGATACATTTTCATAGTTATTTTCGAGGAAAAGAAAAGCAAGTAAATCCCGGCCCAAGGGCCTGAGGCACCAACCGTCCTGGTTAGCTTTTCTTCCCGCAAAGATCCCACGACGAGACGTTCAGAGCCAATTGACAGTGCATCATCGCTTTATAACGGCCGAACCATGGCGAACGCAACACCGACATACATCCCCAGCAGGGTGGTCCAGTCTGACTATCCCGTGAGTCCACCCTTCTGGCCAATGCGGCCTTCGTGACCCCCCTGCTTCGGTACTGACAATATGACCTCCTCCCACAGCTTATCGACAATGACCCGTAAGAGCGAGCCCCTCTCCGAGTTCTCCTTCCCATTCGACGCCTATGGCAGCTGCGACGACTACAGCGGCTATGACGACCATGACGACGGTCAATTTTGAAGTTTGAGGCTTCGTGAAACAGTGCGGATCTGTTGCTGACTTGTAACGCTGCTTAGACACTTCAAGCGGGTGATGCGGTATGCCCGGCCGTCCGACTACGCACACGGCGCTGTTGCGGCGGCAGCGGGCCCTGGCCTTCTCCTGACTATGGAGAAATTCGCGCCTTCCTACGTCGGCAAGGGTGGCTTTGCGCAGGCCATGAGACTTGGCGGCTTCCTTGGTCTGGCCGGTGGCTTCATCTACTTTTACCAGCGGTCTTGCTGTATGCACCTCTCCTTTTTTTCTCTTGCGACTGCCATCTCCACTCTGGACGCCACCCCAGCGCCCTCTTTTGTTTTCCCTTCGGAGTTTTCCCTTCGGAAACCATGTCTTGCAGCATCAGCTAACCACCGTTTTGCGTCTTGATTAGTACGGTTTTACGGCATGTCGGAGAACGCGCGCGAGGTCGAGATGGACATGCGGGAGATGGTGGCCAAGGTCAAGGCGGGCGAGCCGCTCTACGGCGAGAGCCGGCTGTCGACAAACATGCAGGGCGTCGCTGCACGGCAGTCGCGGTACTCGGCACTGTTCATGCACGTGGTGCCATGGTTCAACTTTGTCAACCACAACCAGCACGGTGTCGACACCGCAAAGTACTACCAGCAGGCCGAGCGGGAGCTGGAGGCTGAGCGGGCGGCAAAATAGGTGTAGAGACGAGTGTTGAATGATGAGACTGGAAAGTGGCGGGGGTTGAGGTGATCGATCTGTAAGAGATTTGTATCTCTTTTTGCAATTGATTATATAACTGGCCTGTCCTGCCAAGTACGAAAGAGACAGGCCACATTCTTGAACATAGCATAAATGAAACTACAGTTTAGCAAGTTGAGGGCCGCAAGTCAAGAAGGATGAGCTTTGAAGTGGGCGATTACAGTGGCGAGGACGCAAGGATTGTTGGCTGTCATGATGTGTCCAACACACGGTCTGTCTGAAGCGGAAGAGGGCTTCGAAGCCCCGGAGCCTCGCTTTTATCACTACCCTGTATCAACTCTAAATAATGTAAGATGCAAAGAGACCCTACCCTGTTAGTGGCGGCATATATCCATACATATTTCACCAAATAGCGGCCCTAGTGCCTTCTATAGTTTGTCTCTGTTTGATCACTCAGCTAGCTTGCCATCTTGGCAGCTTGCAGCTCCTGGTGTAAGAAAGCATCGATAATACTCTGGGAATAAATGAGGCCGCTGGGTTCTGGGCATTTACAAATCGACATAGAGTCAAGAGAGATACAGCATATTCCGTGGGCTCGAGGTGCTGTTTAGCTGTAGTGGGCGGAGCAGGGTACTAATTACAGAGGACTTAAAGTTGGATGGCGCTGTAAAGTTGGATGGCGCTGTAAAGTTGGATGGCGCTGTAAAGTTGGATGGCGCTGTAAAGTTGGATGGCGCTGTAAAGTTGGATGGCGCTGTAAAGCTGGATGGCGCTGTAAAGTTAGATGGCAGCGCCACTAGTGCCGCTGTGCGCTCTACTTTAACATACTACCCGCTGATAACGGCACAGGCCGAATCCCGCCCCAGGTTGTAACTTTTTGCTGGCACCTCTTTTGCCGAACCGCCACCACGCAAATGTTGACGAAAGAAACACAGAGCGAGACGAATACGTCCAAGACAGGGCGCACCGAGATGACCAGGCATACAACAACCACACGCCAGCGATACGACCGCAAATAGACCTGTTGACGGAGGACGGCGGTGGATGCGACGAGGCATCTTTCAGCATGGCCGGCGTAAAGCGGAATCGCGACGATGATCGCGATGGCCACGACCTACAGAACGAGCGTCACGGAGGCGATGCAAACGATGCAAACGATGCAGTCTGCCCGGCGGCTGATTCGGCGAAAAGACAAGACACAGATGAACCCCCGACAAAACGATCAAGGCCGAATACAGCACCGCGAGCACAGGCTCAAGGCGCCGGCACAACCGGCTCCCCTGCTTCTCCGACAAGCCCAATGTCGCCCCGAGGGACAGACCATATGTCACCGCTCTCGGATGAGCTGCTCATCCGTATTCTTGGAAACCTGCCGATGGCCGACCTTCTTTCCTTGGCACCCGTTTCTCGCCGTTTCCACCGGCTTGCGGACGATTCACAGCTGTGGAAAGCAATCTACTACGAGCGTTACGTTCTTCCTCGCGCCATGCGGATCCCAGGGTTTCGAGGTGGCTCCCTAACAAACTCGACAAAGGCAGCAATGGGCGGGGAGGGCGATGCGGCAATGCGAGTATCGTCATACGGAGTGCCAGGCTCTAAACGCGGCCATGGCCACGGCCTAGGCGCTGGAGCCGACTCTGCAGTACGGCCGCCTTTAATGCAAGGTGGACTCTCGGCAAGCACACTAAAGCCAGAACCAAAGCGCTTTGCAAACTTCAGACAGAACGCGCCGCCCAGCTGGAAGCAGCAGTTCAAGCTCCGGCACAACTGGGCAAGAGGCAAGTGCGCGGTGGAGGAGCTGCGTCTGAGCCACAGCAGCACCCGTTACGATGGCCGGCCTGCCTCGAGTAGCTCCGAGTCGAAAGAGGGCCACCCCGATGGTGAGGATGGGGACTACGACAGTGGCCTGCACCGAATACTGGTCAAGGTTGTTGATGGTATCGCAGTGACCGCGGACCGGAGGCGAGGCTTGCGTGTATGGGAACTCAAACCCCGGAGTATGGTTGCCGCGGGTGACTTTTCTCATCGCAGCGTAGCTGGAGCAATTCGAGGAAAGCCCAGTGAACACGACACAACCTGTACGGACGGTGAAATCAGAAGCGATGACAGCGACGTCGGGCCGCCTTTGACGCCAGGATCGCTCGCAATCAATGCTGGTGCCACTGTCTTGGATATCGCCGTCGGGTTGCTGGATGGAGGTTTCGACATATGGCAGTACGATCTTATCCAGAAAGTGCTGGTGCGGCGATTCTCCCACGCCGCTTCGAGTAGCGGTCCACTGTCTGGAATCGCATACTCATACCCTTACGTGCTCACGGCGACCGATTCCGGACTCATCTCGCTGTATGCATTTGGGCCTGAGCGAAGGCACAAAGCTGTGGACCGGCTGCCTGGGTCGTCAAAGGTGTCCAGCAACCTGGAGCTCGGTGCGCCGCATCTGCTGACCTCGCTTCGGTCGCACACATCGCGGCCTCCTCTAGCCCTGTCCATTCGAAAGCTGGCATCTGTGACAATCGCGTCAATTGCATATACCTTCTCTACGCGACAGGGTTGGTCCATTGGCATTCAAGACCTGCATGTTAAGGCAGGCGAGCCAAAGGACAACAATGACAGATCTTGTGGCTTCAGTCTGCCTACCGTCGTAGCAACACGACTAGCAAACACATTACCGATAAGAGCCAACGAGCAAAGGCCTTTGCCTGCACGTTCCAGGTCTTCGTCAAGACCTGGCGCCCCACCATCAAGTCCTCTTCACGGAAGAGCGTGGCACCGTTCTGCCGTAGAAATAGCCTCTAGGGCCAACCAGCCTGCATCTTCAGCGGGAGATGGGCCCACGCATCAGCAGGGACAAGCAGGATACGAGGATGGGGTGGATGGGGTGGATGGCGGCCCCACTACTCTCTGTTACACACATCCATATTTGTTGGCGACCATGCCCGACAACACACTGATTCTCCACCTATGTACCTCGAATGCTTCGACTCTGGCAATCTCGGCCGGCATTCGACTTTGGGGTCATACATCGGGGATCAGTGACGCCGAAATAACAGCACGCGGCAAGGCTGTCTCAGTGAGTATGCGCGGCGACGAAATGCGTGTATGGGAACTAGAAGGACGGCCAGCCGCGGAGCGTGGCCGTAGTGTAGCTATACGGCCAAATGCAACTGATGCAGGGCCAAGCCGCTCGGGCAGTGATGATGACACGAAAGGGCTGTCTTCTTACGACTGGGACGAACGGCGAAATTGGGTTGGTTTCGATGACGAGATGGTTATTGTGCTGAAAGAGTCGCGTGGCGGCAGGGAGAGTCTGTTGATGTATGATTTTACTTGATCCTTTTTTTTTTTTGTGCATGTCACCTTGGAGACTCGACAACAGTTTTATATACAAGACATGCTCATATTCTCATGTCTTCATGCTGAATTACAGCCGTCATGATTTACGCCGGATGCTTTAGATACTGTTATTTTTTAATTTTTTTTATATTTAACTGGTGCTTGTTTTTTTCCCCTTTCTTTTTCTGCTTTACCCTGTTACGTCGTAAATTATCTATTTTATTTCTTCGTTTCCTCTTCTTCATTTCTTTTCTTCTCTTCTCCTCTATTATCCCTTGGCGTAGAAAAATAGCTAAAAGAAACGGCATCTTAGAACATGTCTACACCACACCGATAGTAAGTTCTATAGCTTTTTTTTTTTTGTAGTAGTGACAGACGGACGAACCTGAACTGTCATAATGCAGATACTTGTACCTCGTATGTCGCTGACTACGACCCAAACATTTTTGAGCCGATCGATGTACTAAAAAGGTAAAGCGGGCGGGAAGACATGCGGCACGGCTACTTGTCGATAAGATATGATAGGGCTGAAAATAAACAAAAAAATTGTCCGTGTAAGTGAGTTCTGCCAACCTCACCGCCTTCAATTCCAACGTCAAGTGTCTGGTCGGGGTGGTGGAGGAAATGGGTTGATGCGACGCGTATTGGGGCTGCACTCAGCCATACGATGTTATGCGTCATAAAGACATGGGCAAAGATTGTCACAAGTGCTAGTGACTCAATCCGTTTTAGTCTTTCAAAAGTGACTTAATATTGTGGTTGCTAAGTACAGTATGTTACCGGGAAAAGAGAGGGAAAGTGAGATGCTTAAATAAATATCAACCTGCAGGCAAGGAAAAGAAGAGAGGGGAACAGTTGCTTGGAACGAGACGGGTCGGCAGTAAGTAATAAGTCACAACATACAGTTACTAACAACTGCAACACGAACATTGAGAAGTAAATAAGAAATAACAAAACAGTAAGCAGCAGCTGCCCTCAAATTAGAGTCAATGACTAGCTGGAAGAGCATACAAGCCATCCACAGGTAATGGGCACCGAAAATAATGTGTGAAACAAAAATAACGGCAGAAAAACTGGACGAGTGAAGTAGCAAATTGTGAAACTAAAGAATAAAGGAAAGAAGTAGAGAGGTCCAAACAAGGATCCAAACAAGAATAGAACTAAGCTGTAAGGCCAAAAAAAAAAAAAAGAGAACGGCGACTCAAATAAAAAGAAAAATAAAGCAGGTAACAAATAGAGAAGAGGGTATCGTTCTGTTGTGAGTCTCGTATCGGGCTCCTAGGGGTATCAATCATGAAAAATCTTCCGTTCCCGAAATGTGTGGCAAGCTGCCGGTGATGGTGTTGCTCGATCCGTGATATGCTTCCTGCAAGGTCCAAGTAAAAAGAGAGAAAATAAACAAAAAAGACCAAAAAAAATAGGAAAAAAGCGACAAAAAGCAGAGCAGGATAACCAATAAGCGCCGCGTGTGTCGTTAAGCAGCTACATGAAACAGACGATATGGGGACAGAAGAAATAAAAAAAGCGTGAACAAGGATCGAACTTAAACAAACGAGAGAGCTCCGGTGCAGCACAGTTACATGAACTGACGGATATGATCAATCTTTAGCCAGCCCACTTTGTCGTACGCAGTCCAAAGCTTCGAGGCCTTGTTCACGTCGATCTTGCAGGCTTGCTGGGCGTCGGTCTTCCGGAACTCCTTGGGCATGCGTGCACACTCAAGGCGCCGGATAAAGATGCGGCGCTTGCTCGTCAGATAGGTGGCGCAATCAAGACGGAGGTTCGAGGCCAGTCCGATCTCGTCGCGGTGCAGCAGGCCCACGAATGGGTCTCCTGACAGGTCAAGTGGTGGTCCCTTCCAATCAACCTTGAGGTTGTTTGTACGCTCCGGAATTGTGGACAGTGGCGGGCAGTAGTCGGGCAGGGCCTGGAAGTCCTTGTCCTCGCGGTTCGGCGCTGAGGTCCGAACGCGTGGCTCGGGCGAGGAGCCTGTCATACGCTTCCCACCTTGGCTGCTGTTAGAAGCGTGGCGCGGAGCCCCGTTGAGCTGGGGAGCGATATGAGCTGGGCGATTGGCACGTGCGTTCGAAGGAGCCCGGCTGGTCCGCTTTGTAACGCGGCTGCTTGATTTCAGAGCTGGCTGGAGGGGTGACCGACTGTCACGGTGGACTGATGTGCTTGCTGACAAGAGCGATGGAGCCTGCTCCCGAGGTGAACGATGAGTGAAGCCCCGGGGTGCCGGGTGGGAAGATGTCGACTTTGGAACATAGGGATGAAATTGAGGGTCCGCAGAGCGTCTCAGTTCTGCGTCCTTTTTCAGTTGCTCCTTACACATCTTGAGGTAGGCCTTGGGGTCGTTTTGGAACTGGCGCATGATGCTCGACTTGAAGAAAACAGCAGGTTTTCTAGGATCGTGATTTGGAGGGGGGGGAACTCGCTCAAACATTGTAAAGGAATCCGGGGCATTGCGGTCGGCGGCTTCACCCCTAGGAAATAATGGCCTGGACTGCAGGGCCGGGGCCGTTGTGTCGGCCGAGGCCGGGAAAAGGATTGGGTCCTGGGCGCCATGAACGGCGATGTCAACCTTCTGAACCTCGGGCGTAATGGGAGGCGAGCGTAGCTCAGGCTCTGGCTCAGGACCCTTGGACTTGTCACCTGCAGCATCGCCGCGGGTGTCGAAGCTGTCGAATTTTTCGGCTTCGGGTGGCGAGATCAGCTTGCTGGCGTCGAGGCCCTTTTTGGCCATCGACTCGGCGTTCTTTGAGGCGGACATGTCGTCGTAGATGGCGTGGCTGCAAATTGGGTCAAAAGAAGAATGAAACGTATGTTTCGGCGTGACTGGTAGGTAAGACGAGGATTGGAGCGAGGTTGAGGACGAAGTCGTAAGAAGCGAAGAGGCAGAGGAGGAGATGGAAGAAGAAGAGGCAGATTGCTCCATGGCGACGCTGCTGTCGGTGTTGCTGTTATTTATAAAAGAGCGGGCAGACGTGTCGAAACCAGCAGAGTTAAGGTTCTGCGGGGGATAAGTAAGAGAGCGATGGTCAGCCATCGCAAGAGTGACTGTTTGGTGTGTAATTGATGATGCTCGAGGTCGAAAAAAAAATTCGAGTACAGTTGATAAAAAAACGTTGTGCGATTGATGTGTCTTTGGCAATAAAGCACGCGTTGATGAGCGAGGGCCAGTGATGTAGTTTGCAAAAGTGAATAAGAGAGGAGGCGTTGTGAGTTGGCGGCGATGTCTACAAATGTTGGAAGCCGTGCGACAAGAAATAATCGCGGAGATAAAACCAACTGTTCGTCCTTCTCCGGAGAGCAATTGTACTTTTTTATCGGATCGGGATTCAGGTGTTGTGTTTCTGGCAAATGTACGAGTATTCCTCGTTCTGGTGGGTGAGAATGAGATGCGTGGCGAAGGAAGCAGGCAGCAGCTCTGCGAAGGCGTATTTGTCAGTTGGCAAGGAAATGGCAGGACGTGAGTACGCCTGCATTGGCGAACGCGGACAGAGGCGCATTCGAGGTGCGAAAATGGCGAGCGAGAGGGGACGAGCCAAAGTTGGAAGTAGGGGAAAAGAGGCAGGAGAAGATTGTTTGCAAAGGAAAGAAAAGCGTCGAGGTGAGCTGGGAGAATTAAGAAGGTGCGAATATGTATCTGGCGGGCGGTTCTGGCGTTGGGCGGAGGCAGGCGTGGATGCGACTTGGACTGTGTTTCCGAGTTGGGAAGGCACGATGGCGGCAAGTGGCGACTTGGGAGCCAGGTGGGGGGCGGGAAAGAGCGAGGACCAGCCAGCACAGTGCAGGAGCGACCGGTATATACTAATTACTTTGTCAATGTTCCTTTTATACGCTGCAAGCGGGGAGACAAGTAAAAGAGGTCTGGGAAAAGAGGGAAGAGAAAGAAGAAGGGCGAAATTGCAGAAATCGAAATGCAGAGATACAAAAGGGAGAGGGACGGAGAATGAGAGAAAGAGCCGCACGAAGAAGGCGTCTCAAGATGGGAACAAAAGGGGAGGCAGAGAAGCTCTCAGAGGCATCCGTTTCTCGCAAAATACGGCGTACAAATCACAGAGATGCTTGGCCAGGCGTACAGTACTGAATGGCAGAATTACAGAACAATACAGAACGGCAGACGTGATGAGATAGCCATCCGTGCCCAGTCTGAACTGGCCTGTCGCAAGAGGAGCGTCGCATGACAGAGGAGTCGTTGTTGCCTGTTCTTCTGTGTTCTTGCCTGTTCTGTAATATTGATAATAGAGTTCTGGGGGCCGGAGGCGGAAAGAGCGCTGCTATTAGCGCGGGGTTCGGGCACGGCTAGTTTGGCCAGGGGGAAAGCGCCTGTGCCAAAGGTTGCTGGAAATGGAAGGAGAGGGGGGGTGTGCGAAGTAATCTGGTGCGGCCGCCGCTGGTACTGATTGTGCTGTGATTGTGCGTTATTGTGCGTACGGAGTGTTTACGGCGGTCTCTAAGGGCAGTTATGTTCAAGAGAAGGAAAGGCCGGTTCGTACAAATTGAATGGAAAGATAATGTATTTTGTGGCAGAGAGAGTGAAGAGTAGAGATGTGAGAGTGCTCACAAAAATACAGGCTACGGCACAAATTATACACATTGAAAACCTCATAAATACGTGCCCAAGAGCCGCTTTCGCCAGACAAGAAGACCTGAATGTCGAGAACCATTAATACTATTTAGTGAAATAGAGGGAAATACAAAGCGTCTACAAACACAGCAAAGAGAGGTTTGTCTCGTCTTATTTTCAAGCGTGCTAGGACTCTCGCTGTGAGAGGAATTCGAGGAGGAAGGCGCGTCCGGCGATGGCTCACAGCGACCCACTACATACACCCCTCCCCCCTTTCCCCCATCCCATCCCGAAGGGAGTCACAGGAGGCGCACCAGTTGGGACTCGTTATTGGTATCTTTTTCGTGACCAAGAATCCCCGACACAATGCGCGGCGGCACAACAAGGCGACGGAGTGCGCTGGCCGTGGCAGTCCGAGTTGACGCGCTGGCAGCGCTGGCAAATCTACACAAACCCCAGCAGTTTTCAGGAGAACAATCCCAGGACCAGCGCAATCCAAGGCTGGCCAGCAAGTCAGGCAAAGCCAAACGACCAAAGACGTAAGACGTGTCCAAGATGCCGCCGTACCCCGGGGTCTTTTCTGTGACTCTTTTGCAGGCGGCGAACTCAGACCTGCCATACTGTGTAGATGATGCACAAAGACGAGAGTACGGAGTAGCAGGGACAGGGAGGCAGGAGGGGGCGTGTCGCAAACAAGTCGGACACTGCAAGTACAGGACGGAGGACACATTCTCAGTATTGTTATGCGACGCTAGTACACGCCCCCCCTCCCAAAGTAGGCATCTTCGTCTTGTTGTGAGTCTCCCAATTGGCAGAGTCAAGGAATAGTCACTCGGATTGGTCACCAGCGCCCGTCCGCTTCCACTGGTCAATGGCAGCCACTCGCTTTCCTTTTGTTCTGCCCTTTTTCAGGCAAAAGAGAGGCAGTGATCATTGCCGATCCTCAATCTCGCGCGACACGAAAGTGAAGGCGTGTTGGAGGGGCTGGAGGGGTGCGGCATGTGAGATAAGATACGGCGCCATAATTTCAAGGAAAGGCGCGAGACGCGATGGGAAGGAGGAGGGCAGAATTGAAAAGGGTGTCAAGGAGCCAGGATGGCCGAGAGCACTAGAAGACAAATTGTATCGAGGGGAAAAGAGACTCATGAGACTCGAGAGATACAGGAAACATAAGAGAAGCAACAGAGGCATATGACGAGACAATGGAGGCCAATGGAGGCCAGAACGGTCATCATTGAGGCCGGTGGTTGTTCGCCAGTTCGTTCTTCATCGCGCGCCCTGACCCCGCAACTCTGCCCTTACAGCGTCGCATGCAACATGGCTTGTAAGTGAGCGCCGACATAGCCTACATACTGAGGGGAGACGTCTACTTGGCGTACCTTGTGGGGGATGCTTCGCGCTCGCTATCACTTCCCGATCACCGGCAAGATAAACAACCGCGATCAGCAGTGCGGCGCAGGCCGACCGGAGCCATTCTACACAGTATGTCACGAAACAGGGCAAGGCGAGGAGCATCCTCTATATGTGTACACAATAATTAATACACGGACCACTCATATGTTTGTTTTATGTTTGCTCCCTTTTCTCTTTTGGTTGTGTGTCGGGCCGCCACACGAGGAGTTGGGTTGCGCGGCGCCTGACACTTGATGAGTGCCTGCTGGTGTTATAACAAAAAAATAATACCTCGTCGCTTTCGTTTAGCCGGCGCGTCAAGACCGTGAAAAGATGGGATGTTGCAGGATAGGATGGTCAGCAGAATGGGCGGCTGCACTGGGGATATGGGAAGAGTATGGGAAGAGGATGGGAACAGCATCAGAGCGTCAGGCTCAGAAACCCAAGGACGACCATTCCAAGCTAGAGCTGTTAGTTGGACACTTGAACACTAACGACGTAGACAGTTGGACGAACCCAACCCCCCGCGCGCAATTGGCCTCAATGTGGTGTAATTAGATTTCTGTGTCGTGGTGTGGGGAGACTGTTTGAATTTGTCAGGCGCCTCCCCCTCTTCAGACTGTGTGTTTTGCAGTGCCTGTCCTTTTCAGAAGAGGCCGTATTACAATTGAGAATACGGAGTACTGAGGAAGAAAAAAAAACAGGTGGCAGAAGACGCGGAAGACACAAACAACACAATTGCTAATTTTGTGACTGTCCCCTGTTCTTGTGAGAGAGGTAAAGTGAGAGATTGACAAGGGAGAGATTGACAAGAGAGAGAAAGAGAGAGAGAGAGAGACGCAGAAAGCGCAGCCCCTGGACATATCACGCCCCCTCACCCGACGCTATCTTAACTGACTCGCACTCTGTACGTTCATACGCCTTCTTGGTCGTATACTTGCACAGGCTACAAGTACCTCGTACCCCGTACACGTATCCCGCGTGCGAGGCGAGAAGACAACAAATGACAACAAATGACAACACTTGCCAGCAAGATCCTGCGCAGCTTTCTCACGCCAGCCAGCATAGCATGCATTGCCACGGAATCGTCAGCGGCGGCATGCGAATTGGCCAATTGACTGGCATGTCGTCCGCAGGGGGGGCCTGGCAGGGCTAATACTAAGGCTTTGAAATACGATAATACTCAATACCAACACTGGGTAGTGTACTGAGCACCGACACTGGTACAAGTACTAAGAGAACCTCAGGCTCCATACGGAGTATGTGATAATGAATACACGTACATGCTCCGTGTCCCATGAGTATTGTCCATGTTTGTGAGTCATAGGGCCATGCAAGAAACTATGTTTAGAAAGAGACAAGATCAATTCCCCAGTAGAACAAATGAGTAACCGGGCTGGCGAAGAGAAGAAGAGTGCCTGGAGGGAAATGAAAAACAAACGGGGGAAGACGTACGGAGTAATACACGGTAGAAAAGAGAGGGAGAGTGGCAGAGTAGGAAGATGCGAAAGCCAAAAAGGAGGGTTTATCGACCGGAAAGCCAGCCTGCGAATCAAGATACGGAACGGCCATCCACGGCAAACAGGCCCCAAATCGCACCTTCCCAGCCTGTCATTCGGTGGTTGTCGCATAAATCCGAAACAGACATGCCTGCTTGTAGACTAGCGCCGAAGAGGGCGATCACTGAAGAGTCCCCTGGACTGGCGGCCTGTCTCTCCGTCGCTGTCTCCTGTTGCTGCTTTCTAGGTGACCGAGGAGACCCCGCAGCGCCTTCCACTGCAACACACTACTAATATGAGCACGCTATCGACGCTGTCCCAATAAACCAGGAATACATAGTAATGCCTATACGCACAGCCGAGACAGCGCCTGGATGGCTGTACTACGGCCTGCTCGGCACCGATTGTAAACTCCAAACTCCAAACTCCAGACTTTAGACGAGCCCAAACTCCAGCCAGCATCAGCAATTTGTTCTTAGAGCAAGGACGACGTAATCTTTGTTCTCGCTGCTGCTTCGGTTGCCGGACTTACCATTGAGTACGAAATAGGCTTGCTGACGGCTATTGCCTCCTCATCCCCCCGTTGGAGGCGTTGCTTTGCAATGGACTAGGTTCCATTTTGTCAAGTAAGATCTGTACGGAGTACGTCGTACGTCGTACTGTTTTCGTCGTAAAGTATAATTGAAGATAGATAATCTGACAACGAAGGATTCTGGAAGCAGCGGAAGGAACGAGGGCGGCTAGGTCCTCTGCGCCTTCCCGGCACGACTTCTCACACGGCGACTTTCCTCTTTGCTGTCCGCCATCGATATCGCAGAGGTTATGGGAAAGACCTGTTTGTGTCTGCCCGTCGGTCGTACCTTCCCGTATTTCATTTTGTCGATGCTGTACTCCGTATTCCAGCTTGCCAAGCACGTGCTTTGGCTGCACACCATCTCAGCTTGCATTGCCCCCCTCTCGCGCCTCACAGCTCCTCTATTTCTCCCCTCTCACCAAGCCCTCTCGGTCCGCTCCTCCCCCCATGGGCCCTTTCACTCATCTTTTTTGCTATACTACACGTACAGTCTTGACAGTCTCGACAGTCTCGATAGTCTCGACAGCGTCTCCCTCTCAGGTGCCCCTCTCACACACAGGGTCACCAGAGGCGCCAATCCTGCCCCGTTGCGCTCACACCCTCACACCCCCTTGTCTTTCTATTCCTGGACATCCCACCACCAACATGACGCCCACATGACCGACCTTATCAGCTTATCACCAGACCAGGGCCCCCTCCTATGCTTATTGACCTCGTTCGTTCGTTTGCCTGCACCCAAGGAAGCAAACTGTGAGCCTGGCTCTGGCTGGTTAGGTTCGTGTTCACACTGCAATTGAACACCATTGTTCGACTATTTCTGCCATTGCTCGTCTCCTCGTGCCTTGCCACCGCTGAAGATGTAGACATGTGTGTCTCTCCTGCGGGGTTCTCCCAATTTCACCCGTGAACCAGTGAAGCCAATGAGCCCATGCGGCCGTGCTTGCCCTTGCAGGCGAGATCGTCCGTTAGCGATGCTGCCGCATGCTGCGCGCCACGCGTGCATCTTCAGTGCAGGAGGCAACTTTGCTTTTTGAACTGACGGATCCGGCGTACACATGGGCTTTTTTGTGACAATGAAAGTCGGCCAGGCAAGCCAGGGTCCAGCAACAGCGGCATCAACAGGAGATTGTCAATGGGACTCTCCCTGTAGACTTTGGACTCTCCCTTTGTTCGTTGGCTGTTGGTTGCTGCCAGCCGTATCAAAGAACACCGCTTTTTGAACTGCCACATCCGGTCCAACAATCCCTCTGGTGTTTTGTACCTTGGCAACACGCCTCGCCCATTCTCAATCTCAATGGTCCGAATGATGCAATTTCTTGCATGGTTCGTCCCCTCGTGTCCGCTATCGCTTCCTTATCGGCCGCTCCCACTCCTTCCACCTCTCTGACAGGAAGCCTAGACACACCGTTGAAATTTATCGATTTCCTGTTTAACGATACGACTTGTCTAAGACACCGCGCAGACACCGCTACATGGCTAGCCCCCCTCTAGACCTGTCACCAGGCCACGTTCGCGCCCCCCTCCTATCATGTCACCAGTGCAGCTTCCGAAAAAAGACCGGCTTCTTCACATACTGCTCCTTACTGCCCCGCGCCGCCTGCCGAGTAGGATAAGCCGTGCTCAAGTTCATTGCTCTCTTTGTCGGACGTATATTGACACCGCTACTGCAGTCGACCAATTGGGGTGGGCAGTGAAGAGCGTGTCTGGGTTGGGAAAACGGGCGTCATGTGGTCTATGGAAGCCCTTACAACATCCTATGTGCTCTGATAGGTCGCCTTCCCAACCGTGTGTGTGTCCGTCGGGCGCCATCTTAAGTTGTGCTTGATCTGTTCTTTGTGTTGATGCAAGCTTGAATCACTTTCTTTGCTTCTCGCGTATCGCACAAAACGCTGCCCTGATGTGCGCTGTACCTGGCATCCGGGCTTCACCGATTCGCTTGCAGGTTGTCTACGAACCGCCGGCTTGGGCGGCTCCGCAGGAGGGGAATACGGACACGTGGAAAGGGCTGTGCTACTGGCCAGCAAGCTCGACTTGGTGACTTTCTCTGCCACAACGACGACATGTTAGAAGCTTCAGGCGCCGCCGTACAGTTTGTGATGACCTCTGCCCTGATGGACTTTGATAGACTAACTTATTTCTCCCAAAAAACACACGACACGACGTTTTAATTGTACTTGTTTGATAAAATAAGAGATAATCAACCCAACACTCTGGTGGTGTCTCTTCTTCATTTCTATCATTTTTATACATTCTAGTATTTGCCGAAAGGCCTGGCATCGAGTCTCACGTCGCTAAATTGAAGCCCGCAACATCGGTCACAACCTAGGCAATCAGAGCCTCGGTGGCCTTTTCAATGCGTGCACCTAGATCCTTGTCTACGTGTGAGAAGAGCTCTAGAGAATAGTTGGTCAGTCCCGTGTCCACACATACATAAACATACGATGCAAAAAAAAAGGCCCGCCACTTACCATATACCCTGGCGCGGAGCCTGAGGTGCGCCACAGAGCTGAGATGGTCTGCAATGTTGCCAATGAAGCGGTCCTGGTGACCGGGATCCCGCCCTAGAACAGCCCAAAGGCCAGCTGCCTGCTCAAAGTCCTGCGGACCGATTTCGGTTGTGAAGCTGGACACCTCGCCAGTCCACTTCTCGTGCTCCGTGAGCGTGCTGATGGTACGGCTTTGCTTGGCAGATTTGAAGGTCGTGGGATGCAGTGTAGAACCAACGTAGTTGGGGTCGGCACCGTAGTTGTCGGAGAAGTTCATGAGGCCGTCGCGCTCAAAGGGACAGTAGACGGGCACAGAAGCACGGTTGGTAGGGAGCTGCTGGTAGTTGACGCCGAGGCGATAGCGGGCGGCATCAGGGTAGGAGAACATTCTTGCTTGGAGCACTGGCGAAGGTTAGTAACGACTAATAAAAATGAATCGAGACTGTAGACTAAAATAAAAAAATACAGGTGATACGAACTCGGATCTGCCGACGGTGCCCAGCCGGGGACCATGTTTGACGGCGAAAAAGCAGCCTGCTCAATATCGGTGAAATAGTTTTGCGGCTGTGATGGAAACATGAGAGTTAGTAAGACAGATAATGTGTAAGAGCGAGCGGCTAATGATGTGGGATAGCTTACGTTGCGATTCATCGTGAGGCGGCCAATCTGTCGCAGTGGAAAGTCCTTGTGCGGCCAGACCTTGGTCATGTCAAAGATGTTCCACTTGTACGTCTCAGCCTGTTCTGGCGTCATGACCTGGACGAACACGTCCCAGACAGGATAGTTGCCTTTTTTGATGGCCTGGAAGAGGTCATCGACAAGGTAGTCCGGATCTTCGCCGGCCAGCTTCACAGCCTCTTGCCGGGTCAGGTTTTTGACACCAATCTGTGTCTTGATGTGCACCTTGATGTAGGAAAATGAATTGTCCTATTTGCGGAGGCTTGTTAGCTGAAAACGCGCTTGAATTGCATTTGTATCAAGGAAGTTTTCTCACCTCCTTTGTAAACTTGTAGGTATGGCCACTGTAGGCATTCATGTGGCGAAGAGAGGCGGGTGTTCCCCTGTCACTGAACAGATGAAAAAGCTCATGGATACCTTCCGGGCTCCCTACATGGAAACTATAGTACACAAGGGTTAGTTCTCCAATACTGTCCGCTGTGAGGTGCTATAGGAAACTACGAACTCCCAGAACTGTATACAAAATTAGCATAATATATTTGCACACAACATAGTCAGCGCAGACTTACCATATTGCTATCAGGCTTGTTGGTCTGAGGATGTCTCTTGTGAGACCGGTTGAGCGACGGAAACTTGATGGGATCGCGGACAAAGAACACGGGCTGCTCAAGTACATGTCAGAATTTGGTCATATGGAGGTTATCGTGAAATGTAAAGATGCGCTGGGTTACCGTGTTGTTAAACACCCAATCTAGATTTCCTTCGTCGGTATATAGTTTCATGGCCCAACCGTGAACATCACGAGCGGTGTCGGCCGATCCACGCTCAGGACCAACAGTCGAGATACGTAGGAGCACCGTTGTCTTTTTGCCAATGGTGTTGAGGAAGCTGGCCGATGTGATGTCGGTGCAGTCGTTTGTGCACTCGAACTCGCCATAGGCACTGCATGATTGTTAGCTTGGCCATTTCTTGATACTTTAGATATTGACAAAATCAACAAAATTACATACCCAGCTGCTTTTGCATGGACAACACTGCATGAACAGAGGTTAGCTTCGATCCAGACTTTATTTCCAGAGGCCAGTATAGAGGATCTGGGAGAGGTAGTGCTTGCCGTTCAGGGATTCTCTCGCGGGCAAAATGGGCCAGCGTCTCAATGAGTTGGGTGTCCTGAAGTAGGACGAGGCCACCGCCAGAGCCATTCCGAAGCTGGACACTGGTTGTGTTCTGTGGATAGGGGCATCCTGATCTGTTAGATGTGACTTCGGCTCGGGACTCAGACTGGCTATTGGAGGCTACAACCTTCAGCAAGAGTATAGGTAGGCGACATTGTACGGTTGCTTGAGCAGTTGCAGTTGACACAAGAAAAAAAAGAGGAAGTGGACTCGCATTGAGCTCGTGTTTATATATATTTTGCGTGTAGAAGAAACTGCAAGATACGACTTGTTATAAACCAAAATATCCGAAGACATGATCCCCAAAGGCAAGGAAGAGCAAGAGAAGGATCGGTGCTTGTCAATGTGTATCTTCTAACAGGCCTGATTCGGTTATCTTTTTTGCCGTAGTAGCTATTCATGTTTCCATACCACACAATATGTGTTAGTTACTATGGTAGATCATGATTTCCTAATCCAGACGACTGATAGCGGATCCAACACGACCCCATATGCGTATACAAACGTAGCGTAGTTATTCAGGGATGAATTGCCACTGGATAAGTGCGCTTGCTGCCATGCGTTTTGCGCTTACCCTGTTTGGAAGGACTAACAGACCAATAGAATCGAGCCTTTCGACGCTCAACGACCGCAGCCTTCCTGCGATCTTGCATCAGCGTATTGCTTACTCATTTCAAGAACAATGGAAATCTCGTGGACAGAGCTCGGCCGTACTTGTTATCGAGGTTTGTGCTCGTTTAGAAACCAATAAACGACCTGCTTTGTCCGACACTCCCCAGACTTCCTTCCCCAGGCGATCCGTCTATCCATACTACCCACTCTCCACAGGCTAGCTCCCCTTGTCGATCTCGATGCTCGTCAGTATGCTTGCTGACGAGATACAGAGGAGGTGAAACATGGCGTCGACGCTCTGGGGCTTGATTTTCAGCGAGATCGAACATGAGGTTGTGATGTCGGATATGGATGCACACCGGCAGCAGGAGGATCAGGTTGCCCGTTGCGGCAAGACTAACGGACCAATCAATTAGCCAGGACTGAGACAGTCGCAGAAGCACATGGCAGACGGACTAAAACGCTTCTTTGAAGCTGTGGTCTTGTGTTCCTGATTCTTGTTCCTGGTCTTTGATCATACAGCCTGACGGCCTTCTCAACTTGTAACAGCCTTCTGTTCTTTCACAGAACTGATTTAGTGCTGGCAATTACTAATTTTACATGTCATCTTGTCGGGAAAAACTGAAAGAATCAGCTAATTTTCAGGTTTTTGCTTTCCTGCACTGCCTTCTTTTTACACCGCTACTGTTATTAAATGGCTGGCTGCTCGCAGAGGTTGCATGGCTTTAGTCAGAAACCCCATGGCTAGTGCAACCTACCGATCTTTATATGATTTGGGAAGGAGTAGCTGGCCAATCAGCCGGTCATTGCGGTGGTTGTATTCTTCTCGTAAGCAGGCCGCGCCACGTAATGGCCGGCTCTAGCTGCTACAGGAACACAGCAAGAGGGGAGAGCACGGTGTAAATAAAGAAACTAAACCGTGATAGAGGGATACAGGATGCAGGAACAATGAGTCTGTAAATCCAAAACACGGACACAAGAGAAACGTACATCTGAGAAACGTGTATATAAACCTGGTGACACTCTCGTCAGCGAGGATATTATAGACTTGACTGATGCTCAACGCAAGTTCTAAGAATATCATCGACTCAACCTCTTTTCATATCACTGCCTTTCCATTCCCTTCACTTTTACAATTTTCATCTTCCATCATGTCTGTCCCCGACGGCTCGCGCTTCGACTTTATTGTCGTGGGTGGTGGCACTGCCGGCAACATTGTTGCGTCCCGGCTCGCAGAAAATCCCAAGGTGCGTGTGCTTGTGATCGAAGCAGGCATTGGTACGTCCAAGGACAATGAGGCGATCCGGACGCCGGGCCTGGCCATGGATATCCGTGGTAGCCAGTACGACTGGGCCTACAAGACGACGATGGTGAAGCGGGATGACTATGAGCGGATCGAGAAGCCCAATACGCGCGGCAAGGCGCTGGGCGGTAGCTCTTCGCTCAACTACTTCTCGTGGGTGCCGGGGTCTAAAGGTACGTTCGATATGTGGGAGGAGTACGGCGGCAAGGAGTGGACGTGGGATCCGTTGGTGCCGTACTTGCGTAAGAGCGCGACGTACCACGATGACGCCGGTCTATATCCGGCGGCTCTCAAGAAGATTGGCAACGGCGGGCCGATCCCGATTGCGCACGCGGAACTGATTCCGGAGATGAAGCCGTTCCGCGACCTGGTGACCCAGGGCTGGAAGTCTACGGGCGAGACGGTGACAGAGAATATTTTTGACGGCACGATGCGTGGCCTCGTGCACAGCGTCAACACTATCTACAACGGACGCCGGTCGGGCAGCTTCTTGGCGGTCGCGGACAAGCCCAACATCTATATTCTGGCCGAGACCAACTCCAAGAAAATTATCATTGACGACGCCGACCGTACGGCCAAGGGCGTCACCGTGATCCGCGGCGGCAAGGAATTTTCGTACTTTGCCGAGCGCGAAGTTATCATCTCGGAGGGCGTCTTCGAGTCGCCCAAGTTGTTGATGCTTAGCGGTATCGGTCCGGCGGCCGAGCTCGCGCGCTATAACATCCCGCTGCTCGTGGATTCGCGCCACGTTGGCCAGCACCTGCTCGACCATCCCGGCGTGCCGTTTGTGCTCAAGATCAAAGATGAGTACTCCATGGATACCCATGTCTTGCGTAAGGGCCCGCTACAGACGTCTGTGCTCTCGGGCTATGCCAAGAATCACGAGGGCCCTATGGCATCGCCCTTCCTCGAGCTTATCGGCTTCCCGCGTATCGACAGCTACCTCGAGAAGTCGCCCGAGTACCGCGCCCGCAAGGCGGCCAACGGCGGCAAGGACCCCTTTTGCCCCTACGGCCAGCCGCACTTTGAGATTGACTTTTTGCCGCTCTACGGCAGTGCCTTCCAGTGGCACTTCCCCCTCCCTACCAAGGGTAGCCACATGACCGTTATGGTCGACCTCGTGCGGCCCGTCTCCGAGGGCGGCACCGTCACACTCAACAGCGCTGACCCCTTGGAGCAGGCCAACATCAACCTGAACTACTTTGCCGACGATCTCGACATTATTGCTATCCGCGAGGGTATCCGTTTTGCCTACGACGTGCTCAAGTACGGCGACGGTTTCAAGGATATTGTCGTGGACGAGTATCCCTGGGACATGCCGCTGGACGATGATGAAGCCATGAAGCGCACCGTGCTTGACCGTTCGCAGACGTCTTTCCACCCCTGCGGCACTGCTCGTCTGTCCAAGAGCATTTCACAGGGTGTCGTCGATCCCGGCCTCAAGGTTCACGGCATCAAGGGCCTGCGTGTGATCGATGCGTCTGTGATCCCCGTGATTCCCGACTGCCGCATCCAGAACTCCGTTTACATGGTGGCCGAGAAGGGCGCCGATGCGATCAAGCGGGACCATGCGGACCTGTACTAGTAGCTGTGCCTGGTTTGCACGGAGTATTGATGAATGGTAAAAGGGGGAGGATGTTGACAGTTGTACTTAGTTTCAGATTGCTGTAGTATCTTATAAAAAAACAAAAAGAACAAAAAAAAATCAAAGCTCGATTGACTACTATTCAAAGCCACCACCCGTAGTACCATCGGATTCTAGCCATTTGTCTTTTGTGTGCGTCATCTTCTTCCCGTAATATTGGCCATATCTCATACTGCTCTCATGCTGTTTCTGCTGATTACTAGGATAAAGCCGTAGGCCTGTTTGCGAATAAATTTATATACCACTAATTTACCACTAAAATGGTATAGGGTAAACGACCTTTTTGTGGGCCGCCTGTACGAGTGGTGAGGGCGAATAATAATCCAAGGCAGTGTATGTACTCCGTGCGATCTTGCGTTTCGGCCAATCCGCACGGCCAGAGCCATATGCCAAGTGGCTACTCGAAGCTTCTCGACAATGTACACATAAAATTGCTTGCGGTGAGGCGAACCGCCGCCGTCCAGCTCGTCGGCGTCCATTGCGAACCAGTTGCCTTTCTCCCACTCTTTCCCCCTTCACACATATACGCTTTAATTCAGTGTCAGCTATTGATCGTACATTCTCGGCAACCGCTTTGTCTCTGCAAGTTGCAAGTCAGCTAGCACAAGAGTCAAAAAAACCGACAAGAGCAGGACCGGCCATGGAAGACGCGGAGCAGCCGAGCTCCGGGAGCAGCAGCGCCGATCCGCTGCAGGAGCGCGCCTTTAGGTTTGTGCTGGACAGCAGCCAACAGGGCGTCCGCAGCCATGCGATGAGAGAGTACTGGTAGGTGCTTCTTCGGTGCTTCTTTGGTGCTTGGTCGGTGCTTGGTCGGTGCTTGGTAGGTGCTTGATAGGTGTTTGATAAGTGCTTCCTGGCCGTCTTGCCCGTCCTGTCTCAAGCCAAGACTGACACCGTCGACCGTCGACAGGAAGAAGCGCCACAGCCGAAAAGACGAGGAGAAGCCCGGCACACAGCGGCTGCGGACACTGCTGCCAGTCGGCCTGCAGCAGGACTGCGCCGCCCAGCCGGCCCATGTCCTGCAGAGCCAACCCAACGATGTACCCGATATGCCTGATATGCCCGATATGCCCGATATGCCGGAGAGTCCAGGCGTGCCCGCCACCCAGTCCGACGAGGCTGTAGCGTCTAATCTCTCGGGCGCCTCATCCGACACGCCCCCAGGTGTTTGTGCAAGTCCCGCCGGTCAGGGCGGAATTCCCACGCAGGCTCTGACCGGCATGGAACACGCTCTCGGTGCTGGCCGCCTTGACCCGTTCGACATGTTTCCTGTGACGCTGACGGCCCAGCACCACAAGCTGCTGCACCACTGTGCGTATCGTGCTTGCTTTGATGTCTTCCATCATGCTTTGTTGTCGTCCTCGTCTCCTTCCTCCTTAGTCGCTCTCCGTGCTGACAACCCCCCTCACCCTCAGGGCTCAGCGCCCACGCCACCATGATGTTTGAGCCTCTGACCGTCTCGTCCAACCCCATGCGCGACGTCTGGTTCCCGCTCGACTTGTCCAACGCCGCCTCCTTCAACGCTATCATGGCCCACTCCGCTGCCCACCTCGCCCGCCAGCAAGGCGTGCCGCTCTCCTTTGAGGCCCTTCACTTCAAATTCGAGGCCGTGCGCATCGTAAATGTGTGGATGGCACATGCGGTGCTGGCCCTGAGCGACCAGGCCTTTGCCGCGGTGATCCGGCTGTTGACGTACGAGGTATATTGAGATCCATCTTGAATCCATCTTGAGCGAAAAGAACAAAACGAACAAGAAGAGCAAACAGCAAGTGCTAACCTCCAGCGCTACTGGGGCACCGCCGCCGAATGGCAGGTCCACCGTGACGGCCTGCAGCGCATGATTGCCGCGCGCGGCGGCTTCGCGGCGCTACAAAGCAACTGGCAGCTGGGGCTGGTGACATACCTGTAGGACCGCACTCCTTTCCCCCATTGAGACACCCGCTGTACACTGTGACTGACTGACTGACCGCGTCAGCGTCTCCCTCATGACCAAGCCTTCGTGGTTCCACGCCGCCAACGACATCACCGGCCTCGCCGCGCTGCCCGCTGCTCTCGCGGATGCACCATCACCCGCGCCGTTCAATAACCAAATCCTCAGCGCCCTTGACGCCCCGCCTGCCCCTCACGAGAAGCTCCTATGCAGCCTCTGGTTACTCTCAATGGTCCAGGACACGCGCACCCTCATGGTCAGTGCACGCGCCTGCAGCAGTGGCCGCCGCCTCGCCGCCTGCGCCGCCCTCCAGGACGCCCTGCGCCTGCTGCTGGCCGACCTCCAGCAGGACTTCGCGGCGTGCCCTGGCGGCGAGACGCTCGCCGACCCCGCGATGCATACCGCACGTGAGCACGTCCGCCTTGCGAGTCTTGTGCTGCTGTGCATACTGATGCGGGAGTCGGTGGAGGACGACGGCGCGAAAGGCGTTGTCGGCCCCGACCCGGCGGACCTCGTCCTCGTCGACGTCCAACTCCAAGACACCCGCCCGCTCTGGCTGGATGCCACTGGCCTGCATGCTATTCTGTTTGGCCATGCAGCGGCGCTGCCGGGCGGTGACCGGCATGCGCGCTACGCCGAGAACATGGTTGTGGTTCTGCTGTCGTTTAGCAGCGGCGCGCGCCGCGGTGTGCAAAAGTGCCTCCTCCGGATTCTGTGCGAGGCGCTGGCCATCCCGGACGCGTACCAATGGGACGAGAGCTGGACACCGGATGCCGTGCTGGCGTCGCTGCGCGGGTCGTGAGGCTAGCATCGTTGCCCATTTGCCTAGCTATACCTGTGCTGATATGCCAACTAATGCAGTTTCGGGAGCCGAGGCCAAACCGGATTAACACATCTTGGTTGGTAAAGACGGAAACAGTGGCAAATTGTTGACAAGACTTTCAGGGTTCTAGTCAAAATGAGGGAGAAAAGGGCCAACTCACGCCTGCTGTGAAGTGGAAGCCGGCAATGGTGGACCCTCCCGGCGGAACCACACGTTCTATGGGCAAGTCACTGGCCGGATGGATGCGGAGTGCCTTCTGATCACCGTTTGGAGATATGGCATCTGCTGGTTTTCTTTGAATGTTGGGCTGGCGGACAATTTACCCAATGAATCAAAGTCACTGATCTCGCTCTTAAGCCCGTCCAGGCACAACGACACCCGATCTGAAGGAGTAGTATGCTCCATGTGTCCTTTGCTTGCGGACTGAAGATGCCTGGTCCCTATATCTGATCAAAGTTTTAATGATCACTATTCATCCATCTACCCTGACTTATACCTCGGGCTAAGAGCTTTGACCTCTATGCTGATTGTTTTTGTATCTTACCTGTGCTTATTGCGATGTCATGTGCTATGCCCGGAGACGCTGCCACGACGTCCGCCAGCATGGCCCTCTATTTGCGTTCCTAGCGTATATCGTAGCCGTTGTCTGGGGTGCCTTTTCCTTTGTCAGGTCGGACTGGGCCGTCGTAATTCGTGTCGTCTTCATGGTCGGGATCGCCGAGGAGGTCGTCGCCGTCAAGTTGGCTCTCCAAGTAGGCAGCCTCGAGCGCTGCTGCGTCTTTTGCGTCCTGGTGTGCCTGGCGGGTAAACGCTCTGCTCCACCGGGTAGCCGCGTCCTCGTTAAGAATGCCGAGATCCTGGGCCTCTTTGACGAGCTCTTGCCAATGGGCCGGGACAGTCGGATATGGGCTGGTGGCGTCGGCATAGGTGTCGTCGTCGTCGTCGTCGTCTGGCGGTGTCCCAGAAAATGTATCCTTCAAAGCTCCGGCAGCCCGCATGCCGCTCAGCAAGGTGTGCGCAGCATACTGGACCTGCAAAAAATGTTCGTTTGGCAGTGGGTACGCGTCGGGATCTGCTGTGATAAGCTCGTAGATGTCGCCATGCTGCACGACATAGGCATCGATCTTGGGCTCGGCCTGATATGGACGTTGAGCAGAGGTCTGGTGATGGGGATCGTGGGGACCGTGGGAATCGTGAGAAATGCGGCGAAAGTCGAACAGTCCGCCAAACTGTTGGTGGTTCCAATGTGCGGCAATGCGCTGCCCGTCTGGATGTCGTAGGTACATGACTTGGATAAAGATCTTGGTGAGCGGTGATTCCGGATGCGCAACAGGACGGAGCGCGAAATGATACGCGTCGAAAAGCGCATGTGCAGTTTGAGTCAAAGGCAGGATGTTCTGGTATTCCTTGCCCGTCATGGTAAAGACTGCGTCCGGTTTTTTCACATTCCAAAAAGTTGTCCTGAGATCCCAAAAGCAATCATAGTTTGCATGCTTGGCCCGCACGGGCAGGATGTGGCATCCCTCAGGCTTGACTGTACCCGTGAGGATGCATTTGCTGCCGTGCCATTGTGGCACGACGCGTTGCGCGCGCTTGTCCACAGCATCTCGACCGCTCGTTTTGTCGCTTTTTCCCGCCACCTCGTCATCCTGAGCGTCAAGGTCATCCTTGGAATTGCCCTTGCCCCACGGGGTGACCAAACATGCATCCAAATCAGTTATAATGCCTGTCAGAAAGTAGCCATAGCTTAGCTCTACTCTTTCCGGTGAAGTGTCGTGTGGCGGGAGAGGTGCCTCGATACAGCTATTGGTATCCTCAAGACGGTCGAGGACGGCCCGTATGAGGTTGGCCTTCTTAGCTCTCTGCGCTGGCGTCAATCTCGTGTCTCTCTTTGTCTTCTCGAGGCTGCGAGCCACAAAGTCTCTGAACTGAGGGTCGGTGTATCGTGGTGCAGAGGGCTGGCGAGTTTCGGTCGGTGTATGCTGCGGAGCCCAGTCGATAGGGAAGCGGCCGACATAGCGAGCCGTGATTTTGGCGGCGGTAGCCATTTTTGAAGGGCAAAAAGGGAGAGGAGGAGTGAAATATAGAAAGCGGCGAGAGACAAAGGGGACGGGGGACGGGAACGGGGGACGGGGGTGGAATAGGCGTGTTCTGTCGTTGCCGGGTGGGCGATGGATCTCGCGAAGCTGTGGACCGGCGATTTCAGAGAGTGAAATGAAAGAGAAGGAGAACAGGAGAAAAGGAGAAAGGAAGAAAGGGTAAAGAGAAGATGAGGTTTCTTAAATGTGATTTGTGCACATTTTGTTGCCCAACAGGACAAGCAACAGTCATCTTTACCAGTCGCTCCTTCCTCGCAGTCAGCGATACCTACACTCGTGTGTGGTAAATGTATCTTGCACGTGACGTATCTCTGAATTATTGCTTTATTATTATTTTGCTTCTGCCACTAGACAGCTCGCAGTTCGTACACAGCGTCCTCCAATATAGAGATAGCGCCGCTGCCTGCCCTTTTACCAGCCCCTTTTCCAAGTACCGGCGTTGCCGCATACATGTGCTCTGATTACAATTGTCTACTCTGTCTAGCCCTGCCCATGAACTTATGAGTACCGTTACCTATCTTTTGCTTTTCCTTTTATCCTCTATCCTCGGTCTCCCATGTTATCTCATAGCCGTCTCCGCACATCTTCCCCTTCTCCTGCTTATATTGCATCTCACAAAGTAAACACAAAACAAAGTAAACACACTCCCCTTTCCCGGATGCGAGGAGAAAGGCGGGAAACAACTTTAAGATCTCAGGAGCAGTTCTTTGAGATCTCAGGAGCGATTCTTTAAGATCTCAGGGGCGGTTTTTATTTAACATCACTATACGTGCGAGAAACGGACGAGGAGATATAGGAAGCTTCGGAAAATGCACAACAACATGCGCTGCCGGCCGAGTAATGTGCTTGGCACATACGACGTACAATGTATTGAGCATATGAGATGGAACCGAAATTAGATTGGAAGCGAATTCGAAGAGTTTTCTTTGGGTTATAACTTTAATGGGGAGAACAGTACTGAGTACAGAGTCGCAAATTATGGGGTATCACACTGTGGAAGACGTGTCTAAGCAAAAGACAGGCACACGCAACAATGGGCCCTATTCCAGGCCGTGCGCCGGTATCGCGAAGTCCAGAACAACGAGAGCAAGGTGGTGGAAGATTGGCACAGGCGTTTTAAGATCAAAAGACTCGGCCGATTCCAGAAAAAAGGGGGCTGAAAGAAAAGTTCAGGGCATTCAAAAAGGTTCTTGGTTCTTTCTAAAGGAAAAAGGGTGGGGAGGAGAGGGAGGAACCGAGGATTATGGGGAACAAAAAAAACCTACGACGACGTACACGTACAGTATCCTACCTGGCCGGCCCCGACGTAATACAGAGTAATACGACGTACCCCATACCTGTGGACATGCATCAACCTTTCTGGGCATAGTCCGTGTTGGATCCCTTTTTTTTTTTGGAGACAGTCTGGGGATCTGGGGTAACCCAACAAAGCGGCTTAAATAAAGACTAGCCGAGCAAGTGCGCACCGTGAGGGGGGAGGAGAAGGAAAAAGAGTGTGTAAAGGTGTAAGACATTGGAGCTCCAAGCTTGGCTTGTGTTAGTGCCGTGTCGTGTCGTGTCGTGGTGCTGGTTCAGATGGGGAAGAGTAGCGAGATGCGGCTCCGCACGATCTGCCTGCTGCGGTCCCTCTCCGTACAGCCGATGTAGAACAACAACCACGCACTGTAGACACCAGTCAGCACGCGATATGAGGAGCCAAAAAGGCAAGATAGGACTGTCCGCTGGATAGTCCATTTTCTACGTTAAGGGAGCAGAGCAGGTCGTTCAAACATATTTCTTGCTTTGAGGGGAAGAGATGCGGCATCATGTTTGTTGTTGCCGCAGTGGCCGACCACGAATAAAGAGCGCCGGCACTCTGGGCATGTGGGGAATAAGAGGGGAGATACGTCGTACTGTGTCCGATTAGATCGGCAGGTCATTTTCTTTTTCACTCCCACGCTCTTCTACCAATAGCTACGACGTACTCCGTACATCCACAGCAGTTCTCTCTATCACGGACGAGCGGATGGCCCGTGAGTTTGTGTCAAATATCACCACTAGCTGATTACCACACATGCTTTTTTTATGGGTATGGGCGTACCACGCCTATTACGCCTCTACGCCGCCTGGTCTGTGTTTGTCTGTGATTTTGTCCGTTTAGGGACTCGTGTGCTTATACTCCGTACTCGTGTTGTCGACCTGCCTATTCGTCCATTGATCTGGTCCATCTGAAAATCTCTCACTCCTCATTGTCTCCCCAGCTTCTCTCATGCTCATCTTTGCCCCGTTTTGTCTCCCTGGCCTTTTTCTTGCCTGCTATCCGCTTCTTCCGAGCTCCGTATATGGTCGACCCGTCTTGGTCTAAACATATTAGTCTTACTTGCATCTGTGGGGGATGGCGTGCGGAACATGGGGCACGGCGCCGCGATGCTCAGTACAGTGTAGACGCTCGTCTTATTTTGGCACATCCTTTTTTCGTTCTTTTTCTACATCGTAAATTTTCTCTGTCTGGGGGATTCGGGCACGGTGGTCGCGACCCCCCTTGTCTTGTTACTGAGTCTTGTTTTTGCTGATGATGGCATTCCTCGACATGACTATATAAGTGATCACACCGTGCCAGGGTTCTCGTCCTTTTTTGTTGTTCCTTCGATCGTGCCTCTTCCCCTTTCTTTCTTTCTCCTTATTATCTTGCTTCGTCCCCTATTTGGACTATTATAACGAAAGCCCTCCCGTTCACTTGTTTCCCTTATCCATCATCGCATCACAAACGCCACATCGACACCTAATACCATTATAGTCCCAACAACAAACACCGAACCACCCATCGATACCAACATCCATCACCATGTCTCACCAGAACGGTCATAACGGCAGCTCGTCGGTCCTTGATGAGGAGAAGGGCCTCAACCGGACCCAGACGGCCGTCACTATGTCTCCAGAGATGTTCGAGAAGGTACGTTAAAGACAATCACAAAAAGGAGCCATCGTGATAACCAGTAATATCATACTAACATTTTGTTTTACCAGCTCTATCTTACCCCAAAGGTCCCTCATGTTGGCGACAACATCAAGCGCTTCGCCAACCCGACCCCGCTTGGTTTCATCGGGTAAGTTGGTACGACTGCATCATTCTCAAAGAAGCACATAATTCCATGTGCGCCACAAAATCAAAATCTAACACACATTTAGCTTCGTCATTGCGAGTTTCTCCTTCAGCATGATCCTGATGGGCTGGGGTGGCGCTTCGGGCGCGACCCCCATTGCTGGCATCTTCATCTTCGGTGCTATGCTTCTCGTCATCGGCTTCATCTTTGAATGGATCATGGGCAACTTCTTCTCCATGATGAGCATGGGTATCTTCGCCACCTTTTGGCTCTCGTTTGCTCTCCTCCAGCTCCCGACGCTCGATCTCTCTGCCCCCTACATCACCGAGACCGACCCTACTGGCACGGGCTCCAAGGCTTTCAATGCTGGCCTGGCCCTGTACCTGATTGTCTGGGGTTTCATCATCTTCTCCTTCGCCTTCTTCTCGCTCAAGACAAACGTTGCTTTTGCCGCTATCTACATCATCCTCATTGCTTTCGCTTTTGTCATGTCTGGCTGCTACTGGCGCCTGTCCAACGGCGATGTTCCCGGCGCTGTCACGCTCCAGAAGACGGGCGGTGCTCTCCTGTTTGTTGTCGCTGTCATCGGCTGGTACCTCACAATGGCCATTATGGCCGGCGAGATGCGCATCAACCTGCCCCTGCCTGTTGGTGATCTGAGCCGTTTCTGGCCCGACAGCAACAAAAGTCTTGCTGATGAGAAGCGCGACTAAATTGCCAGTTTATCCATCATCAACACAGCGGCAATGTATGTCGCCCAGTGGTTTTCTATTGTCTCCCTCCGAACTTGTTCTTTCGACTTTTTGGCACTCATGCTATCCTGCCTTTTGGTTGAGACGGTTCTGAGAGCTGTGAAGCCTGAGCCTGCTGTGCGGCATACCGGTTACTTCTGTTTACTCCTTGGTGAGATCAGGATTTCATTTGTTTAAGAGGCTGATTTTCACGGAGTGGCATTGCTTAGTCTTGTCTCGTTGTTTTCTCCCTTCTCCTCTTGCACCGCATCTTTCTTCATATACCACACTCTCCGAAAAATGTTGCATTCCTGGCCTGGTTTATTAATCTCTACAGTAAAAAGTATACTGAAATACATAATATCAAAAAAGCAAAATTAACAATTGCCACTGTTGTTGTTGTTGTTGTTGTTGTTGTTGTCTCATCTCTCGTTCCTCTCGATCCTTCATATCAAAGGCCGTTTTTGTCGACAGGCCGCCATGACTAAAGAAGACGGTGATAAATTAATCATGTAGATACCGCTGAGGACTTGTGTGCAGTACATGCCCGTGGCAATCTCGGTGCGGCGCAGGTTGATGCCACGGAAGCAGTCCATATATGTGCTGCCAGCCTCGAGGGCCTGTTCCAGTCGATCAGTCTCGGTGATGGCTGCCAAAGTGGCTGCAATGTCGACCGAGGGCCCACCACCAGCATCAGCCGGTGCAGGCACCTTGGACGAGGCCAGACGGCGCAAAACAGCCTCGGCCTCAGCAGCACGCCCTTGGCGGACCAACCACCACGGGCTCTCAGGAACGAAGAACATGCCCGGCAAGATGATAACAACCCAGAACCACTGCAGAGCAAAAGGAATCGAATAGGACCAGCGGCTGTCGAGGTTCTCCGTGGCGGCCGTCACACCGCTGCCGAGCAGCTGGCCAATAGCAAAGCACAGGTTGACGTAGGACGTCAGGTGCCCACGCAGGGCCATGGGGCAGACTTCGGAGGCATAGGCTGGGGCGATGACAACATACAAGGCAGACCAGCCGATGGCCGCTGGGTAAAGACGGACGGCATCGCGGAAGGTGAGCTCATGTTCACGACGGATGGCCTCGGCAATGGCCGCAGAGGCTACGGCGGCATCACCTCCGGCGTTTCTCTTTTCGTTGACGATATCGTCCTCTGGCAGAGGCTTTGTTGTGTCGGCAGCCATGATGAGAGGGGTGTTGTTATTTACTTGCTGGTTTGCTTTCCGTAGGTGGGATTCAGTTTCATAAACCAAAAAGATTGTATCGTTGTCGCTCAACAGAACTCACGATTTCCGGAGAGTTTGGTGTGTTTGTTGTTTCTTGTTTCTTTTCAAATTGACTGTAGACGTAGACCGGGAGATGGGTACACAAAGAATGCCAGCGGCGCACAAAAAAAGAAGACCCCCCTCGACTGTCCTCATTTTCCATCATCTTTTGACCGTGCGCCTTCTATGTATATTATGGGCGCGGCATTGCTCTGTTGCTGCGTCGCGCACAGCTCTCCTGGCAACGGATGTATTCTCAGCGGCATCGTCTGGTTTTGGTAGGTGTAAAGAAATGCAGAGATACATCTGTTCTGGCCCCAGGCTGCAACAGCCTCTGCCGATCTTCTGCCAAGCCGTGCCCGCTCTGCTCTCTCTTTTTCTCTCCGTTTTTGGTCCCTTGCCTGCCATTTTGGTGACGATCGTGTACGCCTTCCCCTCACGGCGGCATTGACACATAAACCGTTATCTTGACGGCAGACAAACGGACGGCTCATATGGGGCGAGAAGGTAGCTTTGTATCAGCGATACAACCCTGGACTTGGTGTCCCATCTTGGCCAGTCACAGTGTTAGTGGCTAGTGGGTAGCAGCGGGCACTCATAAACGTACATGGGGTACGTCGTATTGCTTGCGAGAAGGAGGAAGGAATTTGCTGTGCCGTTTTGGCTGTGTTTTTTCTGACTTCTCCAACCAAGGCCCATGCGTTATCTGCCGTCCAGTGATAAGGGCTGGCTCATTTATGAGAGAGCAGGCGGCTGTTATAAAAAAGAGAAGAGATTCAGAGATTCGACTGTGCTGGATGGGGTCGGTGTGAGATGTTCGGTATCTTTATCATCACGATGTCGATGTCATAAAGTGAAATCTGATTAAGAACAGACCTGCTTGAGGGTTTAGAGCCCAGGATACTGGGTCTATCATTAGCTGTTGGTGGTTGCAATGTACTTTTGCATGGTGCTTGCAAGGAAACAATTATAAATATGTCGTGAACCTTACGGTAAAGAAAATAATCGACAATCACAAACAAACGGACTTCAAAGCAAGGTCTATCCTTTTATGCAGCATTGTTTCTTTGCGCAACATGAGTCCCCTTAGATGCTGACATAATATTGCAGTTTCAAACCCTCGGAGAAGGCACGTTAGGCAACGATGAAGCCTCCTTCGCTCCTTCCAATCGATTGCTCATATTGAAGAAGCGATCGCCAACGACTAGCATCCAACTTGAAGTGGATCTGGATATATTCTCGTTCTTCACTACACGATTATGGAACTCCCCACAGTTATCATTGAGCCCTCGGTGCCGCACACTCACACCGTCGTCTTCCTCCACGGCCGAGGTGACAGCGCAAAAAACTTTGCAAGAACGGCTGGCTACTCACGGGGCACAGACAATCAACCGCTCTACGAAGCGTTCCCCTCTTTTCGCTGGATTTTTCCACAAGCACCCACACGCCGGTGTGCCAATGGCAACGGCTTCATGCACCAGTGGTTCGACACATGGAACTCGGCCGACTTCTCCGAGCGCGAAGAGCTTCAGGTGCCCGGTCTACAAGAGATTGTGCCCGCCATCCGGCTGATACTGGCCGCCGAGGCCGAGCGGCTGGGAGGCCGGTGGGACAAGGTGGTCCTTGCGGGCATCAGTATGGGCGGCGCAACGAGCGCTCATGTCCTGTTCAACCTGGCCATACCGCCCCCTCCGTCGGGACCGACTGTTGCCGCAGACCACAAACTGGACAGATTGGGCGCATTGATGACCTTTTCATCTCGCTGTCCCTACGTTGGTCGTCCACTGGAGGAGCTGCGCGGCATTCTTGGCTTGCCAGACGTTCCAGACAACACCACACATGTTCTCAAAAACACACCCATGCTGCTTGAGCACTGCACCGACGACCATCTTGTGCCTATCAGCACAGGGCACGCGCTGCGAGATACGATGCTGCGCCTTGGAGCCCAAGTGACATGGAAGGAGTATCCCGAAGGCGGGCATTGGTTCAACGCACCAACTGGAATTGACGACGCTGTGGCGTTTCTCAAGAAGCATCTTTTTGAGGACAGTGAAGAAGCCACCTGATGCATTCTGAGGCCGATAACCACTCCCCATCCAGTTCCCAAGCAGATCGACGGCCTTGCAGACGCGGGACTTGGCATATTTTTCGAGGAGAATGTGCAGCGGCAGGTGATTCAGCCGCCGTGGATGGTAAATCGTTTCAATTTGTGTCCCGCTTTTCAGCCAAACAATAGAGGGATACGATACTTGGCCAACTTTGCCTCATCCGCAATCTTAGTCCAATTCACATGCAACTCCCCACAGTCAAAAATAAGATTTACTTGGCCAGAGACAGTATGGGGTAGCCAAGAACAAAGAGGCGGGGAACATTGGCAGTTGTATTCCGTCGTGGCCGAAGGAAATTGTCAACTGTGTCAATCAGGACAACAAGAAAGTTTGTCTCCTGTTCATCCTTCTTTGCACATTCTTGGCTACTTTAGACGAACTCGGCAACTTTGCAAATTCATCTCTCCCGATTGGCCGTCATCGACATTAAGAGCCTAGATGGGACTCGTCGATCTACCTCACCTGCTTTGATGAGGAGATGTGAATAGTATAGAAACCACTTGGCACTGAAGATGAATAAGTATAAGTGGTAATCGATCGTGATGGAAGGAGTACGCTTGCATCTTGTCGCAATATGTGCCTGAGCAAGGTGCAATATGAGCTTGTTTTAACAAACACTTTCTTGCCGCATAGATGGAAAGAGACGAAAAAGGGGAGAGCCAGGCGCAATGGCATAAATGATATATCCGTGACAATTCCTTTCTCAACCCAGTCTCTGCTCTTCCTCGTCCTGGACCTCGATGCTTGGTTCTAGATCTGTCTTCTTTCACCACCCCGGGCAGCGAGTAGACTGTATCACTGAAAGTCCTGCTTATCGTTTGCAACAGCCACCATAGGAAACTTCAACGTGGCTAACCTGGCGGTACTTGCACTTGCAAGCCAGGCCACATTTGCATCTGCTGCGGCCATCCGCGGCCCTCGCCAGTCAGCTGCGGCCCCCAAGACGGCAAAATACTGCGATGCATCGATGGGTGCCAACGTGTGTTACTCCGAGTTCACGGCCGCCACATCGGGCACCATTTCCCGCCTCGCCATCCCCGAGGTGCAAAAGGCACCGTTCGACACGCTCGTCCAGGTCGTTGCGCCCGTCGCTGTCGGCTGGGCTGGCATTGCCTTTGGCGGATCCATGGTCCAGAACCCATTGGGCTTGCTCTGGGTCAATGGCGACAAAGGTGTGGCCTCCTCGCGCTGGGCTGCAGGCCACGCACCGCCCACCGCATACACGGGTGCCTCGTACAACGTGCTCAACACGGTCAAGAATGCCACGCATTGGACAGTTGACGCCGTGTTCCACGGCTGCAGCGCCTGGGGCACCAACAGCACGTCCTTGAACCCCAACGGCGTCAACAACATTGGCTATGCCACGAGCATGACGGCGCCCACGACGACCATTGGCCTTTCGCAAACACAGCCTGTGCAGACTGGTGGCGGCGCTGGTGGTCAACCCGCCAAGACGACCTCCATCGCCTAGACCACCATTGACGCCAGCTACGCGCCAACCACGATTGTCGGTACACCTGCTCGCACGACGGGCATCACTGTGACTGTCACTGTGACTTCGACCCCGCGTTATGGCGGCGGTGGTTTCCAGCCTACTGCCGTGCCCACTCCGTGCAGCCGGGGCGGCTTTGGCGGCTTTGGCGGCTTCGGCGGTGGTGGTGTAGGTGCTTGTTCCGGAAGTGGCCGTGGGGGCGGAAGCGGATTTGGTGGTGGTTTTGGCGGAGGGTTCGGGGGTGGTCTCGGTACAGGCTTTGGTGGAGGCGCAGGCGCAGGTGCAGGGTTGGGCAGCGGTGGTGATGGCGACGATGGCTCCGACTAAGGGCGAGTTAAGAAAATCAAAAGGGGTTAACAAAAGTTGGGATGAACGTCGTTTCTATAACTTCCCATTCATCTGGGCAAAAGTGATTAAGGATTAGCCGACGTTGTAGCCATTGCGCACGCGTGCCGAAAGTCGATGGGTGTTGAACTGTGCAATGAATCTGACAATACGTCAAATCCGCAAGGTGAAAAGAAGTGAAGCTTGATTGTTTTGGTGATGTTGCTTCGGCCAATCAGCGGCAAATGGACCAAAGCAGCAACCGGCCAAACATTTCCTCGGCCACCGCCGTTGTATGCACGTAGATCATGAACTTTTTTCTTTTTCTTTTCTTTTCTTTTTCTTCTTCTTTTGATCCTTATGCATCGCATTTGGTGCAGCGAAAGACCGAGAATTGGGCTGCAGTTCAAGAGCAATAGACAGGCATCGCGAGCAATCGGACTGCCAATATTGGATACGATGATCGCAGCCGGCCAGACCCGAGAAAACGACCCATGGAGAGGAAAGAGGCGACAAAGTGGAAAGAAGAAAGAACGACTGATGAAATCAGGCCATTTTTACGGCGTGGCCTGTGATTGGGCCCAGGTGGCTTTTACAGTGGGACCTGCACCTGAACGACGTTGGAGAATTCTCGGCGTGGTGCACTTTTCCGACTTACAAGACCTGGTACGGAGAAAATATCTTACACGACGCTCGCTTCGAATCCTTCTGTGGGTGTTCTAGGCGTGTTTTTATTTTTGTTTTCCCTCCCCATAACTTTGCTATCTTGAATATAAACATAATTTTCTCATTGTCACTTTTTATGTGCTTTTTTACTTGCTCAGCTTCTGATGGATTTCTGGCTTTGGTTTCGGATGGATGGGCATTTGCTGCAAACCCCATTGTTGGGACAAGCGGATCTGGCTAAAATAAGTACTTCTTCCACTTGACATTTCTTGCTGCCGGGATTTGGAGGGGATTTGTTTCACACCGTACCTCGCCGTGACGATCGATACAAACGGCGACTCCCAGGGTCTTCTCAAAGGCACTGTCTTGGCCAGATCCCGTGACGTCTTACTTGCGTTAATTGTTCTTTCCGCCAGAGACCGTGTTGGGTTCTTTCCTTGTGAGCTTGTAAACGTTTTGTCGTTGTGGCCGTGTTGGGTAAGAGCCAAGGGCGCACATGGTTGTACTTGCCGTTCCTGTCGTATCTACGATTTTTCATAAACTCAATGCGGCAGCTGCGTTCCTGGCTCCTGACCTATTCATTACGAACGTAGTAATTGGCTCTCACTCTCGTAATCTCATGCAACCGTGAGCTGTGTGCGATGAGTAACAACCACTCCCACACGCTGGCTGTTGAGTGAACCCTGTGTGCTTTGTGTGTTTTGTGTGTTTTTGTGTGTGAGCCTGTGGCCGAATACGGGACGGCGGAAAGCGTTGGGAACGGCATCGAGATCACCATGAGTCGTGGCTTGTTTTATGGGCACATCATTGCCTTCAATTCCCGCATTGGAAGGTACGCTAGCAGTGCCATTGCACTTCCCCTATTTTGGTGATCACAGGTTCTTGCCATAAAAGTTGCGATGCCGACCGAGGGAGGAGCGGTGGGGCAGATCAGCAGGGCGAGCCAGGATATTGCCAGCAAGGAAAGAGCAAACAACGAACAACAATGAGTGCAATAACTTCCGCAATATCTTTGCTCCCCTTGTAGAAGGAGCCACGGCGGCTGTCGAAATGGCTATCGATATAGTCTGCAACTCTCCAAGTCTGCAGCCGCTCCGCTGGGTGATACAACCCCCGTCCACAGCATCGTCAACGCCTGCCAGATGTGAACATCTCCCCTAGATGCTTGCACACCCGCGTCCATTCCACCTCGGGCGCATTATGGTTCCAGGTCCAAACCGCCCATAAAGCGTGCCACCAAAGGCACGCGGGAGCCTCCGCGCTACTTGGTCGTTGGGTCCTTCCTTAACAGGAACCGCAGTTGGCCACCCGCACTTGCTGTTACTGGCGCACCTGCCGCCCCTGTACTGTTCTGGGCATCGTAAGACAGGAGATTATCGATGGTTCGGTTTTGCGCATATGCCCACCGCTGGCCGGACCGGTGGGTCTGGCCCAGGCGCATGGGGGGCTCCTTCCCCCCACTAACACGCCAACACGCTTTTCCGGCGCATTGAGCACTAACATGCGCGTGCACATTGCCGCACTTGCCCTGGGACGTCACTCATCCACCCACACTCTACCCATTTTCTGCCCATTTTCTGCCCATTTCTGGCCCATTTGCTTCGAGAAGCCTCAGGCAGAGCCCAGGAACAAAACGGGACCGGAGCTCTATGAACAGCACACAAAGGAGTCAGACTGATGTCTCTCGCACTGGAAAATGTTCCGGTCGAGCCTCGCGTTGTGGGCCGGCAACGGCTGGGCGCCGCTCGACGGGAAGTGCAGGCCTTGCACAGTACGCAATTGGTCGCGCCTCGCGCCTTCCTTGCTTTGTCTGCTTCTTGCTCTTGCCTACTTATATGAAATGCCCGCGATGCCCGTCTCGCTTTGGAACAGTCGTCCCACCTCCGACCACCAGCTTCACCAGATCACCAAATCCCTAGCACCAAGGCTCTGACCACCTGCGTCAGTTCACCAGTTGACCACACTCACATCCTTCCCCCAAACACACTTACACCCAAACACACTTACACCCAAACACACTTACACCCAAACACCACTTGCACCTCTTGCACCACTTACACCACTTACACCCCCCTGCCCACCACCCAACGCCACCCTCGTGCCAGCCGCCCGCCCGCCCTTCATATACACCATGGACGTCTGTCAGCCCATATCCTCTCTGCCGTCCTCGTCTGCCTTTACTTTTCCCATGAAGATGCAGCTCCAGAACCGTCAACAGCAGCAGCAGCAGATCCAGAGACAACAGAAGCAGAAGCTCCAACAGCAACTCCAGCTCCAGCTCCAGCTCCAGCAGCAACAACAACAACAAGCACAACAGGCACAGGCCGACGCCTTCTCCTGTTCACCAGACTCCCTCTACGGCTACTCGCTTGACGAGTACACAAAGTTCACCAACAACAGCTACGGCACAGACTTCAGTGCCGACTCGCCGCTCTCCCTGGGCTCCCCCGTCTCGCCCACCACGGCCAACCCCTTTGCTCTCTCCGCCGCCACGGACGACTTTGACTCGTGGAACAAGCTCGAGTCGCCCGACGTCGACGAGTTCCCCCTTATCAAGCCCGAGCCCGGCAACAGCCCCCTGCTCTTTGCCTCCACTTTCCCCTCTCTCGGCCGGGACCTCTCTGTGAGCCCTGCAATTAACCCGCTCCAGCTGTCCAACCACACCGTTGCAGACGACTTCGATCTGCCGGCCCAGCAGCAACAGCAGCAGCAGCAGCTTAAGCAGGAAGAGGACGAAGAAGAACAAGAGGCCTCGGTTTCACCGTCCCCCTCCACATCTGACGTGGCCATGAAGAACATTACCATGCCGGCCCGCGACCGCCGCTATGCTGTGCGCAAGTCGTCTTCCACCTCGCGCAACAGCACCGCGGCCACGGCCAGCAGCAATCTGAAACGCAAGTCTTCGAGTGCCGCCTCCTCCCAGTCGCGCTCACCGCGCTCCCCCACGTCTCCTGCCACAACCCAGCAGAAGCAGACAGCCTCGGGCCAGCCGCCGAAGAAGACCGCTCACAACCTCATTGAGAAGCGCTACCGCACCAACCTCAACGACAAGATCCTGGCCCTCCGTGACTCTGTTCCCTCCCTGCGTGTTGTGGCCCGCCGCAACGACTCCACGGGTGGCTCGGAAGACGAGGACAACGACAACATGCTCGCCTCGTTTGCGCCGGACGCCGGTGCTGACGGTGAGGACCTGGGCGGCCTGACCCCGGCTCACAAGCTAAACAAGGCCACCATCCTCAGCAAAGCCACCGAGTACATTGCCCATCTCGAGCGCCGCAATGAGGCCCTGGCCCGCGAGAACACAAATCTGCGCGGCAAGGTCGACGACTACGAGATGCTCGTCATGAGCCGCGGCGGCCAGAACGGTGTGTGGTGCTAAACACCCCTACCCTTCTTCTTCCTCTTCTTTCTCTTTTTCACGCTCAAACCGTGTGTCATCTCCGTCTACTTCACAGCCCTTCTTTCTTCACATCAAAACCTGTTTTGTGAATTTTTACTTCTGTACATATTTTTCCATGGCGTTATGATACCAAATGGGCTGGAAAGACACGAGAATAGTTCGCTCCAGAGCGCATTCTTTGGGGTTTTATGAGCTGGACACGGCGCTTTTTGATACTGTTTTTGGACAATTTTTTTGACACATTTTTCGATATTTTTGATATTTTTGGGACTTGTTTTCAAGGTGCAGTAAAGTCACGGGGTTCGATTCTCACAACTCACAGTCCTTTTATCGTTTACAGTCTATTCTGGACATTTAATCTAAGCAGAGGCAGCTCCTGTCTCATGAACATAACACTATTCGTCTTTTACTACACAGTGACTTCACCCTGATCTACGACATACTCAGTATGGTACTGGCTTTGATTCAGTTAAATGCGCAAATGCATTGACAAGAAATAAAAGAACTATGCAGATTGTAGCCCTGGGCGCTATGAAATGAACCAGACACTATTGAAAAAAAGAGACACTGTCGACCGGCCTATACTCCGATATAATTACCCCATATTCTCTGTCCAAACACCCTTCAACTCCCTTAAGCACACCTATTTCGCCTTCTTGCCCCGTTTCCGGAGATTTCTGGTGTTGATGCTGTCCTTGCCCGTAGCAACCTGGTCTTCGTCCTCCTCCTTCACTTCAACGGTCTCCGGGTCGACCTCGACTGATTCGTCGTTATCGCTCTCGGCTTCACTGTCGGCGACTTCCGTGACCTTGTTGCTGCTGCGCTGCAGCATTTCGCTCACAATCTTCTTGGCCTCGGCGGCCTCGCCATTCAGAGCGCCGCAGCCCATGCACCGCCAGCTACCGAGCTCAGCCAGGCTCTTAGTGCCGGGAGGTGCCTGTCCGTTGACAAGGCGGCACGAGCTGCAGATGAGCACGAACCGGTTCTTGGCAGCCATTTCGTCATCGCCCATCAGCGCGTCGAGAATGCGGTCGTACCAGTGGGACTCGCCAAAGGCTGCGGCACCGGAGCTCGGTGCGGAGACAGCATACTGGCCGCCAGCGGCTTGCGGTGCAGCAAAAACTTCATCAGGGCCGAAGGCGTTGGGCGCGAACTCGGCTGAAGCGCTCAGATCCGTCACGCCGACAGGCAAGCCAGCCGCGGACACAATCGAGGTGTCACCGGCAGCGGCACGCGGCGTGCCCTGCTTCGAAGAGGGTGTCTGAACAATGGCGTTGCCGCCGTGCTGGATGTTGGCCGTCGGAGGCGGCGGCAGACGTGTCCGGTTGGGCGTTGCAGGGTTTCCACCGGGTCCACCGGGCCCGCCAGCAGCACCAGCACCACCCTTCCCACCGCGCTTTCCGTCCTGTTGTCCGCCCTCACCAGCACCGCCCTTGCCCTTGCCGGGTTTGGGCTCGGCGCCGCCGTACTTCTCCAGCAGCTGCAGCGTCGAGTCGTACTTGGTGGCGTCCTTGAGTTTCTGAATCGTCTTGGCGCGCTCGTCCTGCTGCTCCTTGAGCTTCGACGCGAGGGAATCGATTCGGAAGTTGTAGACGGCAGCGAGCGCCTTGCGCGTGGCATAGATTCTGTTCGGGGAGACAGTCGTTAGTTAAAGACCTCCGAGAAGCTCTGTTGGCGGTCGCCCGGGAGCACTTACAGGATCGGTCCTCCGGCCACACCGGACCACTCCCAGTATCCCATATTCTTCCATCCCACAACAAGCACGAGCACAATGGCGTACACCAGGTAGCCAAAGGTCAGGTAGAGTGTGCAGAGCACACGGGCGCGCCTCGAGGAAGCTCGCGTGCGGTCGAGTTTCGCCTGGGTGTTGGCGATCTTGGTGGCGAGGGCTGAGAGCACTTTCTCAAACGATGCTGGCGAGTCATCGCTTCTCTGGGGGTGCCGAAAAAAACAATTGTTAGCAAGCTGAACAGCGAGAGCCTTCAACTGTCGTCACAGTCGTCTCAAAAACCAGCTTACCTTCCACGGCCATAATGACACCATTTTGTCGATTTAAGGAGATACTCGTCGAAAATATAGCTTGCGATAAGTTTAAAAATTGCCGAAATAAACAGACAGCCGGCGTGGGCGTCGAAATGGTCGTCGATGCCGTCTGTCTTGGGCGGTGGGCGAGTTGGGAAAGGCGACGGCGACCGGGGTTGGTGACGCTGAGAGAAGCTGGGAAGCTTGGTTTTGAATGACGCTTTGCTGCGGTGTTCACTTCCGGGGGCGGACTTGTGCGGACCGAAGCTGCCTTGTCAGTTGTCCTAAAGAGAGTGACTTCAGCGACACAAATGACTAAGCTGTCGGTTTTAGGGACGCTCTTGGCACTGGGAGCTTTCAGTTTGGGCTTAGTGTCCACGTAACGCAGGTGGAAGCCCCCTGTGGAGACACCACCTGTTCCTGTCCCGTCTGTCCTAGAAAGGAGGGAAGGAACGAAGAAGAGCGTCCTAGCAACAAGGCGACAAGCCAAAAACGAAAGAAGGGCTGGGGAACATCGCCGCAAAAAGCAACTCCTAAGAAGGCAAACCTTGCCAAAACCCTTTGTTTCTCAAACCTTGTTTTCTGCCGAGCACGGGCATCAGGACACGAATCGCGGCATCTCGAAACGAAACTACGGCGTACTTCGACCTGTATCCTGACTTTTCCAACGGTTTTGTTGGCGCAACGACCCTTGAATTCTGCATCTTTTCTTCGGCCATCATCTTATGGAATCATAAGCCAAAAGAAGGTCGCGAAGTCGCATTTCCGCTGACAGAAGCTTGGGAAGGACGACAAGGACGACAAGGACGGCGAGTTGACCAACACAAGCATCGGCAACACACCCCGATAAACGACTGCCCACCATGTTTCAGGTGCGTCGACTTGCGACTATCCGTCCATCATAAGAGAAAACGAGTTTACTGACATGCTATCTTGTTCCCAATTAGAGAATCCGTGGCGCCATCGATCGGACCATTGCCGAAGAGCAGGCCCGCCAGCAGAGAGTCAACGACGGGGGCGCATCCTCGGGCTCAGCATCACAGGCCCGCCGATCGACATCTGTTTCCCGGACCGGTAGCGTTCGTGGTGACGGACAAGCTGCGCGGCGGCCACGCACAAAGAGGCCCAGCCAGGACACGACTGCTAACGACGGCGTGCCGAGCGTCGACCCCAGCGTCTTTGAAGACGCCTTTGCTCTCGACGACAGCGATGAGCCCCCTCGGTCGGCAACACCAGGCACTCCCTTCGCCGCCGATGGAGCAGACACCAAAGAAGGAGCCGAGGCGGGAGACAAGGGCAAGGGGAAGGCTGTAGACGACGAGGATCCCGACAGCGACAAGGCGAGTGCCGAAACCACCACGAGCCAACCGTCCGAGAAATCGGCACATCCCGAGAACGACCCGCCAAAGAGCGCACTGGCTGCCGTCACCTCTGCACCGAAAGCAGAGCTCACACCCGAAATCCAGGCCCGCCTGCGGAAGCTCGATAAACTCGAAAAGACGTACCCAGACCTGCTGCGCTCGTACCGGATAGCACACGGCCGCGTGTCGGCCATCGAGCCGTTCGAGCGTGCGCTCCGCGAAAACACACCCCTGACCTCGATCCGCGACCCATCCGCTCTCATTGAGTACCTTAACCAGCTGAACTTGAAGAGCGAGATGATTCTGGAGGAGTTCAAGAGCGTGACAACCGACAAAAATAATCTGAAGAAGGAGCTCGACTCGGCCAAGGAGGAGCTGGAGGCACTCAAGGCGTCCAAGACCGAGGAGAATGCAAAGGGCGACGGCGAGGCCAAGGGCGAAGAGTTCTTCTCCATCGACAGCGAGGTGCCACGACTGCAGGCCGAGACAGCTGAAAAGACGGCGGAGATTGAGAAGCTGCAAGTCCAAGTCCAGCAGCTGACTGAGGACCTGTCCGCCGCCAAGGAGGCCAATGCCGAGCTGGCCGAGCGTGTTCAGACCGCCACGAAGGAGCTGGACGCATCCAAGGCCGAAGCGACCTCAACTGCCACATCGAGTGCCGATGTATCGAAGCTCGAGAGTGAGCTGAAGACGAGGACGACCGAAATCACCTCTCTGACGGAACGCCTGCAAGAAACCGAATCCAAGCTCAAGACTGCCGAAAGCCAGTCCACCGAAGCCAAGTCGACATCTGCAAAAGAGCTAGGCACCGAAAAGGAGAAACTCAAGGCTTCCGAGAAGCGCAACACTGAGCTCGCAAGCAAAGTCGAGACCCTGACCACCGCCGCAACGAAACTGGACAAGACGATTGCCGACAAGACCGCCCAAATCGAACGACTCACAAAGGAAAAGGCCGAGCAGGTTGCCAAGGTGGAGGAGCTGAGCAAGAAGAGTGTTGCCGCTGCACCGCCTGCAAACGCTACACCCGCCCCTACACCTGCTGCAGCTGCCACTCCGGAACCAGAACAGCAAACGGGCGGTGGAGGCGGAAAGAACAAGAAGAAAAACAAAAAGAAGAAGAATGCAGGTGCTGCTGCTGGTGCCGCCGGTGCAGCGGTGGCGGCCACGACCGCTGCGGCAGCTTTGGCAGCAGCCGAGGAGCCTGCCCCGTCTGAAACGTCGGAGCACACACTCGTGGGTGGCACCAATGACGGTCCGGATACGGCCGAGCTGCAGGCCGAAGTGGCCCGGCTGCAAAAGGACGTGGAGGCCAAGGACGAGCAAATTGAGCGGCTTTCGAAGCAGCGCAAGACGGAAGAGGACTTGCGCGAGGAGATTGAGACACTGCGGGAGAACCTTGTGAACATTGGCCAAGACCACGTCGAGGACAAAGAGAAGATCAAGAACCTGGAGGGCGAGAAGGCCGCTCTGGTCAAGCAGATTGCCGAGCTGGAGAAGCAGATTGCGTCTTCGTCGACGTCGTCCAAGATCCAGACGACCAAACTGCAAGCCGAGCTCGAGGCGCTCCAGAAAGAGCACGACGAGGTCAAGACCAAGGCCACGGCGCTGCAGTCGGACCTGGGAGCCGCACAGCAGCTGTCGCAGACGCGGTACAAGGACCTTGTGGAGCTGCGCGAGATCTTGCAAAAGGCGCAGCCCGAGCTCAAGAGCCTGCGCGCCGACGCCGCTACGCTCAAGACGACCAAGGAGGAGCTAGCGAGCAAGGTGGCGGAGATCCGCAACCTGGAGAAGAGAGAGCGGGATGCCAAGCTGGATACGACCCGGGCGCAGCGCCTGGCGGCCGACCGCGAGGCCGAGCTGAAGAGCTTGCGTGAGAAGCTGTCGACCGAGACCAACTTGAAGTTGCGTCTCGAGGAGGAGAAGCGGGTGGCCGGCCGCGATTTGCGGCGTGCCGAGGCGGATAAGATCGAGCTGAGCTCCAAGGGGGAGAAGGCGACGCGCGAGCTGCAGCGGCTGCAGGAGGAACTGGCCAAGGTGCAGCCGCGGATCCGCACGCTCGACGACGAAGTGGCCAAGCTGCGGCGCGAGCACGATGCTCTGCGCGAAGAGGCAGCGCTCAAGACGTCGCAGTACACCAATGCCCAGAATCTGCTGGGCAGCATGCGTGACCAGACGGCGGAGCTGTCGGTGCAGCTGCGCGAATCGCAGTCGCAGTCCGAGTCACTCGAGGAAGAGCTCGCCGAGTGCCAGAAACTGCTGACGGAGCGCACGCGCGCCGCCGAGAGCATGCGCCAGCTGCTAACCAATGTCAATGAGCAGACGGACAGCAAAGTGCGCGATATGCGTGCGCGCATGGACGCAGCCATTGAAGACCGCGACCGCATCGAGGACGAGTCCAACACGCTGGCACGGCGCCGGGCACGTGAAGTGGAGGACCTGCGCAGCAAGATGCGCGATCTCGAGCGGCAGGTCAAGACGCTGACCAACGAGCGCGACGATGCCGAGCAGCGCGAAAAGGACTGGCGGCGGCGGCGCGAAGAGCTGGAGCAGGTCGAGGAGAAGGCGGAGGCCGAGGTGGAAGAGATGCGCGCGACCGTCTCGAGTCTGCGCACAACACTAGACGCTTCGGAACAACAGCTGCGCGAGGTCGAGAAGAAGAACAGCGACCAGCGCCGTGTGATCGACGAACAGCGCCAGCGCTACGAGAAGCTGTTGCGCGATGCCAAGGGCCAGCACCAGCAGCAACACCAGCAGGGCCGTCTGCACTCCAACTCGCCCTCGCCCTCACCGAACCTACAGCCCGGTGGCCGGAGTGCTAGTGTTGCTCCCGGCGATGGATCGCGCAACTCGATGGAGTCGGTGCGGTCGACGAACGGCACACCACAAGCAGCCGGCGCGGATGCCATGTACCTCAAGACGATTCTGCTGCAGTTCCTCGAGCAAAAGGACAACAAGCTGCGCGCACAGCTGGTGCCGGTACTGGGAAAACTGCTCCGGTTCGACCAGGCAGACGAAAAGAAGTGGCTTACGGCCATCCAGCAGCTCAACGCCCGGTAATTGTACACCAGTTTTGTCCGTTTTTGGGGTGGTAAACTCATTGGATTTTGGATGGCGCTGTTCTTTGATTAAGCATGTGCGCGATTGTATGTATACGGCGGAAAATAAAGGGGCTTCGGTGCGCTTCTCTTTTGGTATTTTGGGCTTGTTCTATTACAAGCAGCTTTAAATGATACACCCATTTCTTGCATGCTTTTGGCCTTCTTTGATTTACATTGATGATCACTCAAACACCTTGGAAAGTGTCTCTGCCTGGCCCTTGGGCTCTTTGGTGTGCAGACTGGCAAACACAGCCTCGGCTTCCGTGCTGCCCAGCCGGCGCATGCGGTCCAAATCGTCGTCCGCCAGCTCGTCCAGTTCAGCCGACAGTTTTCGGCCACCGTGCTCATCGCTCAGAAGACGGTCCATCCCCTTGCTCTCGCCAACGAGCAGCATGTGGCTGTGGACATAGTCGAGGTGCTCCGGACGGAGAGGCGTCCACCGCAGCTTGCGGAACGACTCGTTTATTTCCTTGGGATAGTCGGGGCCGCCGCCGACCATCTTGGCACCACCAGGCATCGGGTACGCCGGGTTCTTGGCACTGACAATAAAGCAGCCCTGTTTGTTGGTGAGACCTAGCTGCTGCTGCACAGAGCCCAGCTTCTCGGGCACAGTCAGGACATAGGCCAAGTGGCTTTCGCGGCCGGTGCTGATGATGGCATAGACGCCCTCGCCGAAAGCTGTCGCCGGTGAAAAGTGCCGTTCCCTTTCGCTCCTCTCGTCGTCATCTCCGTCTTTACCGCCTTCCTGGCTACCCGACAGAAACTCCTTTTGCAGGCTCGTATACGACTCGTCCGCAGCTAGTACGAACGCCATGAAGCGGTCCCGGCCAGTACGTGGAAGTACCTTTTTCGGCAGCGCCAGGAGTCGTGTGTGGCCCTTGCTGCCGCCAGCATGCGCATCTCCACCCTTGGTTTCCGGCTCCAGTACAAGGTACGTCCGCGCAACATCGTCGAGGCTGTGGGGCTCGTCAATGTTGACACGAGCGCGGAAAAAAAAGTAGATGTTGCCTCTTTCGAGGATGGTGGGCGTCTTGTCGTCGTTGGAGTTGGATCCAGTATCCTCTTTCTCTATTTCCTCCTTCTCGCCATCCGTCTTTTGGCGTTTGCGGTTGGCTTCGGGCGAGTGGCTGCGGTCGGCAGGCTTGTGCTTGTCACCAGCACTGGCACTGACGCCAGTCTTGTCGACTGGTTCATCTTTGACTTTTGTTGTCTCTGTCGCATCTGCCGCATCTGTCGCATCTGTCGCATCTGTCGTGTCTTTGGTCTTGTCCTCCTCTGGACTGTTGGCTGTCTCGGGCTGGGTCTTTACGTTTTCCTGCTTTGTTTCCTGCTTTGTTTCCTGCTTTGTTTCCTGCTTTGTTTCCTGCTTCGTCTCCTGCTTGGTGCTGCTATTTGCCGCATCTGAAGCACCTGCAGTGCGCGTGCCATGTCTTGTCTCAACCATCTTGCAATTGGCGTTGGGAGGCTGCTTGCTGTTTCAGTCTTGGAAGGCCGTGTAATCTGATATTGTTTCGCTTGTGTGTATCTCAATTGCCGCGATAAAATGAGTTGGTAGACATTCCGAAACGGCAGGTTTTAGTTGCCTTTGGATGAAATGAAAGATGGAGTGAGAGAGGCAAAATCAAGACAGTCGGCTGTCAAATCTCTAATTGAATAAAGGCCGGCGGGACAATGGTTCGTTGTCGTTGTCATCGAAATATGTGACGTCATTGTTAGACGATAAATTGAAGCTCCAACTGGTGGTGCAAAAGCTCAAAAACGTACCTTAATTTATTGCTGACTGTTTTAATCCAACGCTCTTTCACCTTAGCTCATCTTAACTGTGCAATAAAGTATGTCGCACTACACATTATCACTGGCCGGTTTTGTTCATTTTGTATGCAATTATATTTCAAAAGTTGGGAGCCCAAGTGACCCATTGCCAAAAGAAACGCTATATACAGAACGGGAAAACAACAGGATAAAACAAGATGTGGTGTAAGCCTTTATGCCGGCTGTTGCTGGGAAAAAAGACAAAACAAAAAATGCAAAAGAGATGCCTTTTAGATATAGCAGCAACAGATACGCTGCATCCCTCCCGCTTGTCCCGTTGAGTTGTGGAGTCAAGCCAAAGACTTCCGCCCCAAGACGCAAAAATATGAAACCAAGAGAGAAGACGAAAACGAAACAAATGAAACAGACAAGCAAAAGACAAGGGATAAAAGTGTAAAATATAAAGATGGAGACCAAAAATAAGACCAAGAAAATCAAATGACCAAAAGACCAAACCCAAAAATTCCAAAAAGGGGTTTTATACAAATGCACACTGTACCATCAACTCGCGTATTACATATACCAGTATGTGCGACTCACGTATTATGAGGCAAGCTTCTGGAGGCCGCTTTTGGAGGCCGCCAATGTTTAGGAGACAATCCTGCCAGCCGTTTATGAGACCGTGGTTCCGCCGCAGTCGGGGATCGTAATGCCTGACTTGAGGTTGCGGTTGACGTCCATGATACCCCAGTGGTCCTCCCAGTTCTCGTCGCCCGAGTCGTACTTGATCTTCCACGGCTCGTCAAACGCCTCGAACCAAAAGTACTCGGTGCCGTTTGTGAGCGCATCGCACACCCACGTCGACAAAAACTTGTTGATCTCTGTAATGCCGGCAACAGCTGCGTCGGGACAGCTGGTCTCGGTAGATCCAGAGCCACAGTCGGTACCGCCCTGGCTGGGCCAGCCCGTCTCGCTGATAATGTTCTTGCTCTTGTCGGACTTGAAGAATGCACCGTTATTCGTTTCCCAAAAGTTCCATGTCCAAGCAGCAGCATCGTCGGCGTTGACACCGCCAAAGAAGGGATGGATGTTGGCCATGACATAATCAGACGCCTTGGCCAGCGTGGCATCCCACACCGTACCCAGATCCGACGTCGCCACAGGCAAGCTGATGCTCATCTTGGTCATGTTGGTGCGGACCGACTCCAACAGTGTCGACAACTCGTACGTCGTCATCTGCTGGCGGAACAGAATCTCGTTGGCCACAATCACGCCCTTGAACGGGTCGCCGCCGTATGCGTCGAGGATATCCCACATCTGCGCGAGTTGCCGAGCGTTGGTCGTCTGGTTGTTGTCCTGCCACACGCCCATCCAGATCTTGACCGTGTCCTGCATCTTGAGCTGGTTGATGGCGTGGATCGTCATCTCCGTCTGGTTGCAGTCCGTGCCGTAGAGGCGGATGGTGTTGGTCAGCTGCGAGAGCACAGCAATGTCGCGTGTCACGTTGTTCTGCGATGGCGGGTTGGCGAGGCAGTCGGGGTATTGCGTGTTGATGGGCGTGTAGTCGATACCGGGGAAGACCTTGTGCAGGTTCTTGTTGTTGAGTAGCTTCTGGATCTCGGGGCTGTCGAGGCCGAGGTCGCCGTTCTTGTTCGTGTCACCAGAAGCCGTGCCAGACGAGTCGCCACCACTGCTGCCGCCGCTGTTCTTGTGCTTCAGGACGACGCCAAAGACAACACCCAGGACAACACCGGCAATGACAGCCAGGGCAATACCAATAATAATGGTCCACTTCCAGATCTTGCGGCTATGACTTTGCTGCGCGAGCCATTCCGACTTCTCGGGACCACCACCGCCACCACCACCGCTGCGGCCAATGTTGTTGTATGCACCGCTGTCGTATACATGGCCGCTGCCGCCACCACCTCCACTAGCTGCATACTCAGATCCGCCGTTGTTCAGGGCATTGTAACGTGCACCGCCCGATGAGGCGACACGGTTACCTATGCTGCCATCCGGAGGACCCATCATACCGCCGGCCGTGCCATGGGCATAGCCGCCAGAATGGCTGTGCGACAAAGCCGCAGCCGCAGCAGTACCAGCCGCCGCAGCGCCGATCGCAGCAGCACCAACAGCTGCCGGACCGACGACACCGCTGGCAGTCCCACTACGGCTGCTCTTTGTGCTGTAGCCGGCCAAACTCAGCATCGATGTTCTGGCGTTCTTGCTGCGGCCGTACTCTAGACCATCGTCACCGTCGTCTTCAATCTCATTAGGGTTGACAAAGCCAAGAGACGTGTCGTGCATAGAGTAGCGGTTGTACGGGTTGTCGGTGTAAACATCGCCGCCAAAGTTGCTGTGCGGGCTTCGTGATGGTGTGCGCGATCCTGGTGTGCCGACTCCTGGTGGGTAAGCCGCGGCACCGAGTCCTTGTAGGCTGGACCGCGAGTCTCTGTCGACACTACGTCCGCTTGCGTTTGCGTATGCGGGGCGAAGCGTCTGTGGTGAAAGCTGACCCTGCTCGGGTTGGTCGTATGGACCGTTATAACCTCCACGGTACTGTTGCTGTTGCTGCTGCTGCTGCTGCTGCTGCTGCTGTGGTGATAGTGCGTAGGGACCGCCCTGGTATGACTGTTGAGGATACCCCGGTGGTGGGGTGCCCTGGTAGTTGTGCTGCTGCATCTGTTGAGGAGGTTGTTGTTGCTGTTGTGATTGTTGTGGCTGGATGGCTCTCATGGCCTCGACACCGCTGTCTCTTGGGTTGCGATCGGCGACACTATAGGCGATACCGGCCATGCCACCCGCGGCCGACTCGCTAAAGTTGTCGGCGCCCGGTGTGACGTTGGACGGTGGCGGTAACGGCGTGCCTTGGAGCTGGCGAGAGCCGCCGTGTGGCGGAGGTGCTGGTGGCGAGATGGGCGAGACGAGATCTGCCGGGTCGGATGCGATGGCTGTTGTTCTGATAGGTGCGGCAACGCCGTATTGCCGCTGGGCGGCGAGCTGGTTGTAGGCGCTGTCTGGGTGGAAAGCTGGGTTACGCGGAGTGCGCGAGCTGGATGGCGGATAGTGGTTGCGTTCCTGCCGTGGCGACGACTGTGCTTGCTGATGGTGCTGGTGAATAGGTGCCTGTGGTGGTTCGTCGTAGTAGGGTTCGTGATCTTCGAGCTCGATGTGTTGTTGGCGAGTTTGCGTCGTAGGCATGCGGCGGGAGTTGGTGTTGTCGAGAGGCTCCTGTTCATCCGGCCCATTGGACTCGAAGGAATATTTGCGAGGCATGGTTGTGTTAGAAGGGAAGGGGGATGTCGGAGGTCTTGAGCAAGGGAAGGATAGAGGGATGGGGGAGAAGAGAGGGTTCCCAAAACGGAAGAGAAAACCGGTTTCCGTGGATCAGGCTGCTCCGCAGCAAATTAAGAAAGGCAAAAAAGAGCAAGACAAGGGAAATGAGAGGAACAGAGCAAAACGGCGGCCGAAAGGGGGGCAGCCACGAGGTGGGCTCAACCGATCGCTGTTGTGTGTACGAAAGGGGGGGGGGACTGTCGAGCTCGTTAGTATTTGGTGTTTACACACAGGTAGTATCCCGGCCGGTCTAAACGTCGCAGGTAGAAGACGTCGACAGGTTGCACAATACCGACACATGAAGGACAAACGGGCGAGACGTACCGAGAGACAGCACAAGACAGCAAATCTAGTTGCAGGCGAGGAGGGTCATGTCCGCATTCCCTCTTCTGGCGTTCTGTTGTGTGAGGAGTTGGCAGTCCGTTGCACGACCCTGGGCGTGGTGGTCGTACGGAGTAGGTTGCGATTCGAGAGTGCGCGACAAGAACGAGCAGCAAGAATGACAATGACGCATATAACTATAACTGCCAGGTTTCTCAAACCTTAACGAGGGTCGTGTTAAGGCTTGGCAAAACGGCCGGGACAAGCAGCGGAGCGGCGTGGGTTTGTGCGTTCGTAAAAAGGTTGTAAAAAGATCGATGCGGCTGTTTGAGAGAGAGAGGCGAAAAAGAGAAGAAGCAGTCCGGAGTACTTAGTACCAGGGAGAGCAAGTCTGACAAGCCGCGGCGCAGAACGGGCGTTGGAATACGAGGCTGACGAGGCGTTAGGAGGTGAGCAGAAAAAGGAAAAATAGAAACAGCCAAATGGGGACACGAGGAGAACGAGAAGCAGGAGAAAGGGGGAGCGAGCGAGACAGGCGGAGGGGAAAATGAGAGACGAGGCAAGACAGACAGCGTTCGTTCTGACCAGAAGAAACAAGCAACAAGCAGGAAAACAAAAGGATGATGAGAACACTGAGAACAGAGCAAGAAGGAAGAAAAGGTGGAGGAAGTGGACTGGGGCTGCAGGGCGGGTGAGACAACGGCAGTACTGCTGCAAAAAGAAACGAAAGATGAGCGCAAGGGACCAGACAAGCTTACACTTTTGGGACGACTGGTGGGCCGGCTGGGGGAGGCTCGTGTTTACGGAGTATTACACTTTTAGAGTGGCGCTGGGATGGGGTTTGTCGTCGTTTGGCCGTCTCGTAGTTCGTATTGTCGTTACTAGTTAAGCTTCTTGTTGCTAGCGGCTGGCCAGCGTTTCGGGCGATTTGGGCAATCCTGGGCGGGGGGAGAGGAGGATGTCGAGAAAGCCGGTGCAAATATGCGGCGCAAGGTAAATCGTAAAGGTTGATTCAGTTGCTGGTTGTCGGGTTTGGAATCGATTTTCCTTTGTTGTTGTCGATGTATTTCTTGTTGCCCGGGAAAAGGGGCCGATTGGGAGGTCAAAACCGTGGAGGAGGCTCTTCCTTGGACTTCAGACCCTGGACAGATGCAACCTTGGTGCTGGTGACCGTGTTTTGCAGGGTTGGAGTCGAGCGTCGGTGCGTTGGCGTGCTTCTGGGTCTGGGGGCTCTTGATGTGTGAGGACCAGAGGAGGCAGTGCTGGCTGTGGGAAGATCCAAAAATAAGAAAGGAGGCAAAAGAGGCCAAAGACACGAGGGACAGATGCAAATGGCCCAAATGGCGTTGTGGCTGCTCGCAGTGAGAAGGAAGGTGCGCCCCGAGGCTGACAGCGTGCAGAAATGACCAAGGAGGAAGGAGGAAAGAGCGCCTCGTACGTCGTACTGACCGTAACGTGTGAGGGCGTGGAGCGTGCCTGCCCTAATAGTATTGGATATTACGAGCAACGGCGATTGAGGTGAGGATGGCGCCTGCCCGTTTCGACGAGGAGGGGGTTGAGGGGCGTTGCAGGGGGCCTTGTCAAAGAAGGAAGGAACACGAGCGTCGCGAAGGCACAAAGAAGCAAAGAAAGTGAGAATGAATGAAAGAAGGAAAGAGCGACTGGGCAATGAAGAAGACGACATCCAACAGTGACATATTTTTACGACTTTTTTGGGGGGCATTTCAGAGAAGAATTTCACGACCTCCATTTTCAAATGACATCTGTACGAACGTATGACCTCTGTTAGACAGCCATCGAAAGGAATGCAAAAGATTGGGCCCTGATCGTGCAGCCAGAGACGGGAGGCATGTTGGGCTGCCAGAGCGACGGTGTGCCCTTGAGATCCTGGAGGAGTTTTGCTGGGGAAAGCCAAGCAGCCAAGGCATTCAAGGTTATTCTCAAGAGGCTGCAGGCAGAAAGTGGTTCAAAAGTGGAAGTACGACACTGGGACAACAGAAAGTCGAACGGCGCAGCGGCTGAAAGCGGCGGCGGTGCATTCTGCAGAGTACCGGTACATGGTTCTCTATCCTAATGATATGCGCTCTTAGGTACCCCTACAGAGCTATACTGGCCCAGGTGCATTTGGCGGCTGGACGTGCGCTAAAATAGGGGAGGGTGGAGTGCTGGGCGACGATCGGTTGGCTGAGCGACCGAAAGTGGTAAGAGCCGTGCACCGCCCATGAAGTCAATTAAGACACCACTGCGAAAGCATCATAGCGCTGAAATGACCTTGAAATGGCCCTGAAGTGGTCCCTGGTCCCTGAAATTAGGCCAATAGACAGTTGACAGGTGACAGACATATTCAGACATATTCAGACATATCAAATTGACGATGCGAAGCGACAACAGTTAGTTTGACTTTGATATCCAATATATCTACATACTCAAGTGCGGTACATGGCAGGCAATGTGTGCACGACCGTGCGTTCTTCCACCAGGTATTATCTCATCAGATCAACAAACATCAGCACATTGGCCACTCCTCTTACAATTTACCACCACCCCCTCAGCTCATATCTGTGGAGGCAGCGAGTGCTCCAGGCACAGGTGGCAGGCTGGACTGTCGCACGCCGTGGGCGTCATCAGCACCAGTAGCTCAAAGTACCGCCACTCCTTGCACGACCTGTCGAAGCGCCGGGCCGGCGTCCCGGGCGGCGCACCGCGTGTGCCCATATTGTCGCCGTCGCCAATCGTTGCGTAGGTGAGCGCTTGCGACAGATTGGGCGCTTCTTTGGGATCACCAAGCGTGTGACTCGCACCCCAGTGGATGGGCGCGCCGCTTAGGGCCTCGATGGCAAAGGGCCGCTCGAGTGTCACGTACCGGAATTTGCACAGCAAGTCTTCGAGCTTCCGATAAAACTCTCGCACTCTGGGCGCCGCACGCTGGGCTTCAATGTCGTTGCGGGTGGCGTCGCGCAGGCCGGTCTGCAGCTGTTGGAACCGAATCAGCTTGGTGCCCGTCTTGCCGAGTTTGCCGTCGTGGACGCGGCCACCGTCGCGGAGTGCTGCATAGCCTTCGTTGCTCAGACGGCCTGTCCCGATTGTCGAGAGCGGCTCGGGAGTGCCCTTGATGATCTCATCGGCGTAGACTCTAGGTAGAGCACGTCGTGATGGCGGCGACGGCGGTGGCCGGTGCAATCCCTCGCCTCCCAGCGGGTCGCTGGCATTGGTGGGCTTGACGTGTGACATGGTCGCAATCACACGGGAGGCATCGGCCACAGCATACGCCGTCGCGTCAAAGGGAACGTGGTCGGGCGTGTAGACCGCCTGGCGGAACGCCGGGTTGATATCGTCGTGCAGGATACATTTGAGGTCGTCCGAGTACTCGGCGCAGACGGGCCGGTTGTACCGGGTCTCACTGGTGTCGGGCCGGAAGAATCGGTAGCCCCGCATCCGGTACTTTTGCACGCATGTCTGGAGTGCTTTTGTCTGTCCTTTTATTTGCTTTTCGTACGGAGAGCGCCAGAGCAGTGACAGTTTCTGGCGGGCCAGGTCGTAGTAAAAGTGGCCCGCCGCCCAGCCGCTGATGAAGCATTGCACATGGGTTGCGTAGTAGGTGTCGACAACATACTCGAGCGGCGTCGATGCCTTTCCGCTTTCGCGGTGGCACTGAAATAGCTGCACTTTCTGTCGTAGACCGCCTGGTGGCTGGATGTAGCCATTGATCAAGTGGATTGGCGCGTCTTGGGCATAGCCGTAATTGTGGTACGCACCCAGCCCGTTCGGGATAATCTCTGGACCTTCGGCTCTCTCGGCGCTCAGAGGACGTCCCGTGTGCGGGTCAAGGCCACGGTACTGCATCTCCTGCAACAGGATCTCCTCAAAGGCATAGTTGGAGCCCGGATCGCTGCCGGCCGGCAGGTCGTCTTTGATCACCTCCACATTGATCCACGACGTGCCGGACGGGTCCGTGTCCACATACGCAAAGCTGTGCAGCCTCTTGTACATTGCCAATGCCTCCACCGACGGCGCCTCCAGCAAGTCCTGTGCGAGTTGCGAGGCCACCACGGGCAACACGGTCGCCGCCCGGATGACCACCGACGACCCGGCCGGCTTGCCGACCAATGCAAGCAGCTCCGCCATTGGGTTCTGCCACTGGACGCCGCAGCGCGCGAGCGTGTCCATCATTCCGTAGACGCTGTCCCTGAAACATGGCACCAGGAAATCCCAGTCCGAGACAGGCCCGCCCTCGGACGGTGCTGGGTCGTAGATGGAGCCCGGCACAAAGTATTCCAGGGCACGTGATCCGGACAGGATGCAGCCGTAGTCTGTCATGGCTGCCAGTAAGTACCGTGCATGCTTGAATGTGGGCTTAAGGTACCGCTCCGGGTCGAGCCGCGAGTGGCAGGCGGCCCGGATGCGCCGTGTTGTTGTTGCCAGGTTGAGCGCATCGCCGGCGCTGAGGTATGAGGCGATGTGCTCGACGAGCTCGAAGCTGAGCCGATCCATCCTGTCGGCGGGTGGGGAGACCAGAAACAGACGCTGGTGGGAGTAACTCGATATCTTGAGAAAGAAGAAGAAGAAGAAGAAGAAAACACGAGAGGAAGGAGCAAGGCAGAAGCGCGACGGGCGTGAATTCAGCCTTGATCAAACCACCTTGCTCGATTGGGCCTGGGTGTCTAGGAGGATCCGTGATTGGCAGTCCCCCGCTGCGATATCACGTGCACCATTCTGAGGGCAGTACGTACGACATGCTGTTTGCACGTTGTTGGGAACAGAGAGCGGTGCAATGGCCTCTTGGTATGGAAGAGTGCTGGGTTGAAAATCTAGGATGGTGAGACTCTGTGAGAATGTGTAAACAACGAATCTAGTGAGTGAATGATGCTTTGCAGTCCAGTGGCGATATTTTCCCGAAGCCATTGCCGCCAAGACAGTGAGGTACCCGAAACGGGCCGCAATTGATATGAATGAACGGCTTAGACGTCCGGACTCGTGATATATTTATGTTGGGTAATCAGAATGGCCGTTAAAGTGATGCTTAGGCTCTAGGTCATTTTGGAGGGATGTCTCAAACATCGTGGTTCAGGACCGCAAATGAGTGTACGAACTAAACTGCCGGAACTGCACTGATACGCAACTGACGGGGCGCCACTTACTGACGGCAATAGATGGAAGGCATAAATTGAGACGAAAACTATATTTAAATTCACAAGGTGAGTAAAGGAAAGCATGAAACGTGCTGCTATTATTTTCAATTATTTTTCAATTATTTATGGTTGTGGTTATTTGAAGGAATTGAAATAAGTTGAATCAAGCAAATCGAGTCGTAAAAGACACAAAATAATTCCACAGCAAGAGACGAAGAGACGATAAGATTCACTTGAACAATGCTTCAAATCTAAACAGCAAGTAATCATCGCACATAGGACAAAGCTAAACCAGACGAGAGACTTCCACTCTATTACAGAGTGTCTGGTTGTTTGTTCAGCCTACATAATCCTGCGTATCTTCATCGTCCCCTCACACAACCGCAATCCTATCTCGGATTTTGTTCAAACTGATTTTTATTATGTTTTCGTTATATAGATTATTCTCTTTCGGTATTGTAGCTTGCTTATTTCAGCTCTTGGCCGACCACTCTAGCGGGTGGTGTAGCCGCCGTTGGGGAAGATGGTCTGGCCAGTGATCCAGCCACCCTCGGTGACGAGGAAACGGACAATGGGCGAGATGTCCTTGGTATCCGTCAGACGGCCACCAATGGCCTGGCTCTTGTGGTAGGCGACGCTCTCTGGGGACTCGGCGGGGTAGAAGAAGGGCGTGTCCATGGGGCCAGGGCCGACGGCAACAACACTGATGCCGCGCGGCTGCAGCTCCTTGGCGACACCGCGAGTAAAGTGCTCGACGGGGGCTTTGGAGCCGGCATACGAGGTGTAGTAGCCGGTGAAGGCGGCCAGCAGCGACGTGACAATGGTGACAATCTTGCCGCCGTCGGACACGTGCTTGGCGGACTCCTTGATAATAAAGAAGGCAGCCTTGCTGTTGATGGCAAACATGTCGTCGTACTCCTTCTCGGTGATGTCGGTAACGGGCTTCTTCAAGACTTTGCCGACGGTGTTGACGACAATGTCGATGCGGCCAAAGTCCTTGAGGATGTCGGCAAAGATCTTCTCGACGGCCGAGGCACTGGTCAGGTCGGCCTGGTAGAGCTTGACCTTGATGTCGGGGTAGGCCTTGACAAGTTCCTGCTCCGTCTTCTTGGACTCGGCCTCGGAGCCGGGGGAGTTGTAGTGGAGGGCGAGGCTGGCACCGAGGGGCGCGAGTTCACGGGCAATGTCGGCGCCCAGATTCTTGCCGCCGCCAGCGATAAAGGCAACCTTTCCAGTGAGAGACGCCATGGTGAGGGTGTTTGGTATAGTTTGTAAGTGGGTGGATAGAGCTGGGTGGGTATGATGCCCAATGTTGGGATGATGATGTAGGAGATGATGAGAAGGAAGAAAAATGGACGTGGACAAATTGCCCGAGACAAGGACGTCTTTTATAGCTTTAAGACCTCCCCTCGTTTGGATCGCAAGAGCTACGAGACATTGCGTAATGGACACCGCTGTGCCAGATGCATCTGTAGTACGTCGTACTGTTTCTTTCCGTTTTACTTGCCGATCGACTTGAGCTACTTCTTACAAGTATTAATTGCGCGCTCCGTAGATTGCTAAGCCCTATCTTGTCATTGTCCAATAGCTATGATGGATTAGAGCTGCCCGCATTGAAACTTTGCCTATCTTGGAGATCAGCTCAAAGAACAGCACGAAAGAACAGCACAAAAAAGAATGGTGTGTCTTGAGTACAGAGTGCAGAGTTGGCTAGTGCTAGACTCCGCTTGCGTCCGAGACGGACATTGAGTTGCTGAGACAAAAGGTCGAAGAAGTACGTACAATGGGCGAGAGGCTGTCGGAGCTGGGGTGAATAGGCTCGACCTAATCCCGACTCTACGCAGCCCAAGACATGCGCCGACGCCGACCAGCTTCGCCGCTACAGCGCATCCTTTCCTGGCATGGTCTAGCTCCGCCTCGCCCAGCACTCCGTTGGCGGGGATGAATAATGCGCCCATGGCACGTCCGTACGACATTTCGACTGTTCTTTCATACCTTCCCCTGCAAAGTGCTTTGGCGGGCTGCACAAGCCAATAGTTTTCAGTAGCTCTTTGGCATTCCCAGTAGCTGGGTCTCGGAGGTGCAGGAGCTGAATGGTCTGTGGACAGCATCTACGAATCGGACCAAGAGAAGCCAAAGTCCAGAGATCCGAAAATGGCGCAGGCGTCGGCGGACTTTGACGGTTCGAAAAACTACTGTCTGCAGGCGGTCTTGATTTCAGAGAAGCTGCATTTCCGAGAAGTGCAGAGGAGTTGTGCGACGTAACTTGAGCTGCCGAATGGAGCTTGCTTCACGATTTCCAAGCTTTGCCACACTGGATGTACGGGCATGGTCAACGTACTTTCATACACTCCCGTCTGGTATGGAATTGTGTCCGTCTCATGTTATTCCGGTGTTGAGGCGACTGCGTGAGGGTGGCCATCCGTCTCAATCCCGGGGCAGTGGTAATTCATCTCCGTTTCGATCTCCAGATGTCGAGTTAAGGTTTCATTCGTCTTTATTCCATCGCGCGAATCTAATCTCCGTACAAGTTCGCATCGAATAAAGTTCGCACCGAATAAACTCCGCACATCTTACACGTACATCCTACATGTACATATTACACGTACATCCTACATGTACATATTACATGTACATCTTACATTGTACATCTACATTGTACATCTACATTGTACATCTACATTGTACATCTACATTGCACATCTACATTGCACATCTACATTGCACATCTTATTCATTGTCGTTTCATCATGTTGCGCTCTAAAGGGTGTATCATTTGCAGGCTATTTACAGTATATCGCTTTTCAGACGTCAACTGTCCAGTTTTTCTCCTCCCCAACACAGCCTACAGCTTCGAAAAGACCGTCGCCACACTGCCGCCCATCTCGATCAACGTGCTCTTGTTGCGCAGCCACGCCTCCAAACCACGGCGACCATTCTCAACGCCCAGCCCGCTCTGCTTCCAGCCGCCGACGGCCATCTCGGCCGGCGACTCGCCCCAGGTGTTGACCCAGGTGATGCCTGCCTGCAACGCAGCAACGACTTCCTTGCACTGGTTGAGGTCGCGGCCAAAGACACCGGCGGCCAGGCCCAGCTCGGTCGCGTTGGCGCGCTGGACGGCCTCGTCGACGGTGGTGTACGGCAGGATGCACAGCACGGGACCGAAAATCTCCTCGCGCACAATCTTCATGTCGTCGGTGCAGTCGGTAAACACGGTAGGCTGGACCCAGAAGCCGTCCTTGAGGTCGGGGGGGATACCCTCGGGACGGCTCAGGCCGCCGTGCAGCAGTTTGGCCTTGTCCTGCTCGATGCCGTGGCGGATGTACGACAGCACCTTTTCGCGGTGTGTCTGGCTGCTGAGCGGACCAAAGTTGGTGGCCATATTGAACAGGTCGCCGGCGCGCACATGCTGCATCCGTTGCAAGAGCGTTGTCTCAAACTCGGCCTTGCGCGCCGCCGGCACAAACACCCGTGTGCCGTTGGTGCAGACCTGGCCTGAGCTGTAAAAGTTGGCCATCATGGCTCCGTCGACGGCCTGGCTCATGTCGGCGTCGGGCAGCACAACCAGCGGGCTCTTGCCGCCGAGCTCCATCGTGACGTACTTCAAGTGACCTGCGGCCGCGCCAGCCACGCGCCGGCCTGTGCTGACCTGCCCTGTAAAGCTGACCTTGGCAATGGTGGGGTGGGCCGTGAGAGCAGCACCGACTTCGCCCGCACCGTAGACAACATTGAACACGCCGTCAGGCACACCGGCCTCCGTGTAGATCTCGGCCAACAACTGCGCATGCAGCGGCGTAAACTCGCTCGGCTTGTAGACGAGCGTGTTGCCGGCCGCCAGACACGGCGCCGACTTCCACAGAGCAATCTGCAGCGGGTAGTTCCATGCGCCAATGGCGGCGCACACGCCCAGCGGCTCTTTGGAAGTCTGGACGACTGCGCCGCCAGCGCCCGGACGGAGGGCAAAGTGCTCGCCGTTCAGACCGCCCGACGCGATCAGCCCTGCATAGTACTCGAGCACATCGGCGCCCGTGACGACATCGACCGTAGACGTCTCGCTGTAGGGCTTGCCCGAGTCCAGAGTCTCGACGCGGGCGAGGGCATCGTTGCGGCTGCGGAGGAGAGCGACGGCACGCAGAAGAATGCGGGAGCGCTCGATGGGTGGTGTGGTGGACCACCCGGGGAAGGCGGCCTGGGCGCTGGCGACGGCGGCGTCGACGGCGGCCGGGGAGGAGGTGTGGATACGGGCGATGGGCTTGTTGGTGCCGGGGTGGATGGATGCGAAAGAAGAGGAGGAGGAGGAGGAGGACGGCTGCGGCTTGCCGTTGTAAAAGGTGTGCCGCTCAGGCTCTTCTGGTTGCGACATTGTCGAGAAAGCCCCTGGGCGGGCGTGTGTCTGCCCTGTGTGTGTTGTGTGGAAGAAGAAGTGAGGGTGTTGTCGTTGGAGATGTCGCAAAACGAGAGTGTGTGGTCGTGATGGTTGCAGTATCACAAGCATCAAAAACTGTCGAGTAAGAACTGCCGAGACTAATAGCCAAAGAAAGAAGGAACGGGAGAGACGGCGTCCAGCTTTGGGAGGAAGGTGCGTACAGTCTGTAAAGGAAGGTGCAATGGTGCCAAGAGCTGCAGAAGAGCTGCAGGAATATCGTGTACAAAAGAGGCAAATCAAAACGACGGAACAAAAACGATACTGCCGGGCAAATTGCAGATTGCAGATTGGACTAAAGAACTAAAGAATCCTTGACCGTAAAAAATGCCCGTGACGGGAAGAAAGTTTGTCACCAACAGCGAGGAAGATCCTAATACGAGTTGACGGAATACAGCGTTACGTAAGTCCAGTGTTTGAACAAAAGGTACGAAGTTCTCCGTACATACGAGACAAAAGAAAGAAGGCGAAAAAAGAAAAAAAAAGAAAAAAGAAAACTCGAAAAAACGGAGTATTCCGTTCGGGCAAAAACACATTGAGGGGCAAGAGCGGGCGCACTGTGACGTCACAGGGCGCTAGCGGGCAGAAAAGTCTGTAGCGCACAGGCGTAAGTGGGCACTGAGCGGAGTGCTCCGTACTCCGCACAAAAGGCACAAAAGGCACAAAAAGCACAAAAAGGCGGCAGTAACATCACTACGGACGAGGCGGAACGGGGCTAAAAAAACCACAACTGGGGCCTTCTGGGGCGCCGGCGGGGCCGCTGTTTTCTGGAAACTTGCAGCTGCAGCGCCTTCTGCAGGGCACTCCACTGAGCCCACTTAATGTTTACATCGTTCAGAGGCTTTCCTCGGGGCTCCACCCGCGAACAGACCAGCACCTCCAACCGCCTTCCCTACCTGTGTAATTGCCTGCCAGAAACGATGACCGCGAGACGACGGCGTTTTCTCGAAACTAGGGTCAAGGACAGGGAACGGAGAGTTTTCCAGGATGGCTGCATGGCTGCATGCTGCATGTGATGGATGAATGGTGATTCCAGTTTTCAAGTCTCTGTGGACTTTCTCTTCTTGTGCCTGGCACGCTTGCAGATACTGTCTTTGGACAGGCTTCGCATCGAACTGCAATTCAAGACGAGAAGAGGGTCTGAGACTGCTTAAAAGACATGGTGCCATACTAAATAGTAGAAGTTCCAAGATAAGCTTGAACCGACCGTTGGAGCAGCCAGGATCCAAACCAGGGAAAAGGACGAGAAGAAAGAGACAACTGGACAATATGTTACTGGGCTGAAATACAAGTCAACTGAAGACTGGGCGGGGGAAGCCTTTGCGATACGAAGCGGTGGACTATGGGTTCGGTGTAATAGCGAAACTGCATCTGTCGTGTACTGTCGCGTGTTGAAGTCGACATGTACACATTAGAAAACTGGGGCATAATGTGTGCGTCAAGTATGAGTGCAGGCCGCGTGGATGATTAAATTATGTGTATTTATTCGTGGATACTTTGTACCTGTTGGTTCGAGGGTAGAAGGAAAGAAGGGTGGAAGAATGTTCTTTGTTAGTGGTGAGATCGGCGAACAAGGGTCTTGTCGGTTTTTTTGATCTCTTTCTTTGGTCCGAGTATTTTTTATCTTTATCTTTTGGTGGCTTTCCTCGTTGGGTAATTCTTTCTTTTGTCCTTTCTTTTGTTCTTCCTTTTGTTCTTCCACTCGACTTTTGTCCCTCGTCTTGTTCTATTCTTGCTAATCTTTTGGAAAGCACTCTCGTCGTTTCCCCTTCCCTTTGGACTTCTTTCTTGTCCTTTTGTCTTCACTCTTTTGTTTGTCTTCACTTTGCGCTTCTCTTATCAAGACAGTCTGTCGTTGACGAGCTTCATTCTCTTTGGTCTTCTTGATTTTATTGATTTATTGGCCTGTCTGCCGGCTGCCAAGTGCCGCCCTTCTTTCCCGCGCCCGCTTCCCGTGCCGTCCGGACCCTGAGCTGACGTGATCGGACCCCTCTCCGGCTTCGGCTTTCTACTTAACGGCAAACAACATCTAAATCCTATCTCAATATGACGACTACCTACCTTTCTCCGTCGCAGGTCGACAGCTTCGACTATGTCATCGTCGGCGGTGGCACCGCTGGCTGCGTGATCGCTTCGCGCCTCGCCGAGGCTCTGCCCCAGAAGAAGATTCTGCTGATCGAGGCCGGCCCCAGCGATTTCATGGACAACCGCGTGCTCGATCTGCGCCAGTGGCTGTCTCTGCTCGGCGGCGAGCTCGACTACGACTACCCCACCACCGAGCAGCCCATGGGCAACTCGCACATCCGCCACTCGCGCGCCAAAGTGCTCGGCGGCTGCTCGTCCCACAACACGCTGATTTCGTTCCGGCCCTTTGAGTTTGACCTGCAGGTCTGGCAGTCCATGGGCGCCAAGGGCTGGACCTTCCCCGTGTTTATGAAGGCGCTCGACAAGCTGCGCAACACCGTGCAGGTCGTCCACGCCAACCACCAGAACCAGCTGTGCAAGGACTGGGTCGAGGCCTGCAGCACCGCGCTCGACATTCCCATCATCAACGACTTCAACCGCGAGATCAAGGGCACCGGCGCCCTGCGCCAGGGCGTTGGCTTTTTCTCCGTCAGCTACAACCCGGACAACGGCTTCCGGTCGTCTGCGTCGGTCGCGTACATCCACCCCATTCTGCGCGGCGAGGAGTCGCGGCCGAACCTGACCATCCTGACCGAGGCCTGGGTGTCCAAGATCAATGTCACCCCAGGCAGCGACGAGGTGCTGGGCGTCGACATCAAGCTCAAGGACGGCTCGTTGCGCACCCTGCGGTCACGTACCGAGACCATCTTGTGTGCTGGCGCTGTCGACACGCCGCGGCTCATGTTGCTGTCCGGTCTGGGCCCCCGCGAGCAGCTCGCGCCCCTCGGCATCCCCGTCGTCAAGGACATCCAGGGCGTCGGCAAGAATCTGGGCGACCACCCCGAGACAATTATCATCTTTGAGCTCAACAAGCCCGTCCCGCCCAACCAGACCACCATGGACTCGGATGCCGGCATCTTCTTGCGCCGCGAGCCGCCCAATGCCGACAAGGGCCGCAAGAGCGCTGCCAACCCGGCCGGCCTGCCCGACGGCGACATTGCCGACGTCATGATGCACTGCTACCAGATCCCCTTTACGCTCAACACGGAGCGTCTGGGCTATGAGGTGCCCAAGGCGGGCTATGCGTTCTGCATGACGCCCAACATCCCCCGTCCGCGCTCGCGCGGCACGCTGTACCTGACGAGTGCCGACCCCAAGGTCAAGCCCGCGCTGGATTTCGGCTACTTTACCGACCCGGAAGGCTACGACGCCGCCACGTTTGTCCACGGCATCCGCGCTGCCCGCAAGATTGCCCAACAGGCACCGTTCAAGGACTGGATCGTGCGCGAAATCGCGCCCGGACCGCAAGTCCAGACGGACGAGGCCATTAGCGAGTACGCCCGCCGCGCCGCGCACACCGTCTACCACCCGGTCGGCACCACGCGCATGGGTGACGATGCTCTGGCCGTGGTCGATGAGCGCCTGCGCGTGCGTGGGATGCGTCGTCTGCGGATTGCCGATGCAGGCATCTTCCCGACGATTCCGACCATCAACCCGATGCTGACAGTGTTGGGCGTGGCCGAGCGGTGTGCGGAGATGATTATCGAGGAGGCCAATGGCCGGACTGAGGCGAGGTTGTAGATGGGGAGATGGGGAGATGAAGGAAAGAGAGGTCATCAAAGGCGATAAAAGTGATTTGGATTGATTTTGAGCATAACGCCATGCATTCGTGCGAGCTCACAGGCTTACAGGCGCACACCTGTTTTTGGAGTTGTTTTGCAACTTGAGCGAATACCGACATTAAAAGCAGACTATGTCGCGAGGGAAAGACTACAAATAACGTCAACATTTACAACGATTTGTTTCAAGAAGCGACTGAGTGACTGGGTTTTGTTGATTTTGTTGATTTTGTTGAAGCTGCACGTGATGCTGGATCGCGACTTCCTTTGTTGGTGATTTCCATGTCGGCGCGCTTTCCCTTTAAATCCGCTCCTGCGAGAATGACCACAAACCGCGTCTCCATTGTGACACGACCATGAAGCGGTGCTTTTCGCACCTTAACCCCCGACTACAATGCCGCCCGCCTTTAAAGACTTGACGAGCACGTTTGTCTTTGCGGCCGGCCCGCACACGACAGACAAGGGCGTCCTGGCCGAGCTGCCCAAAGGTCTGCCGATGGACCCGGCGAGACAGAGACAGGGTCACAGAAAGTCGAAGCTCGGCTGTGATAAGTGCAAAAAGAGGAGGGTGAAAGTAGGTCCGCCGCAAACAACCAAATCGAGCTGACCAGATTGCTAACCAGCAGTGCAACGAGGAAATGCCGTGTGCAGGCTGCCGGCGGAGGGGCGAATGGTGCGAGCGCCCGGACCGGCCAGAACGGCCAGAACGGCCAAAGGTGACGCAAGAGATGAGGTTGCGAAAAGCTGGACAGGCTATCCCAAAACCAATGACGGCCATGGCACCACCTACCTCGTCGGCACAAACACCCGCACACGACGCCGTCGTCAACCTGCTGCATCTCAAGCTGCTCCACCACTTCCAGGCACACACAGCCGCTACGCTCGTCTTTGATACCGCGGCTTGGGAGGCTGCTTTGCAGCTCAGCTTTCAGTTTGAGTTTGTGGCAAGTGCTGTTCTGTGCGTGGCTGCACGGCACCTGTCGTCGTTGTCCCTTTCTTGTGACGCTGAAGCGGCCTCCTACGCCGCCGCCGCTTCTACCCACCTCTGCCGTGCCCTCGCCGGCTTTCGCGAGGAGCTGCAGACAAAGGACTTTTGCACGGCCACGCACCTCGACGCATTCATCGCAACGTCGACTCTCTTGCAGTTTGAGCTGTGGTCGAGCACCGACTTTGTTCGCCGCGACAGCCGACCGGGACTGGACATGGAGAGAGACCGACTCTTCACATTCAGTGCCAGCCTCAAACAGGTCTTCCTCCACAGTGTGCCCGAAGCTCTGCGACGGCAGCCGGATTCGGTGTTTATTCCGTATATTCAGCACAACCCGGCTATTGCCCTCAGCGGACACGCAAGAATTAGCAGCGAGGCGGCGGATGCGTACCGAGGATACTTTGCTCGTCGGCAGCTCGGAAAGGCTGATGGTGAGATGAAGGAGCGTCTTGAAGAGAGGCCACCTCTGTTCACACGACGCGACGAATGTTCAGAGACCTCATTGTGGAAACCAGGAGCAGGCCCTGCCACGACCACTACTTCTTCACGCTCGACAGACGACGGTGGCTACGCGCACGTGGTTGACGGTCTCTGCCTCCTCATGTCGTTTCTATCAGAGAACCAGACCTCCCACTCAAACCCAAAGATGCCAGACGAGCTACCTACACATCTACTGGCCGACCTCACTCGCTGCGTCTTCTCCTTTCCCATTCTCTGCCGTGGCACCTTTGTCGCTTTGGTCCACAGCAACGACATGGACGCCTTTTTTGTTCTCTATCACTTCTACCGTACCGTACGCCAGATCCTGCCCGAAAACACCTGCTGGTGGGCACATGGACGGGCTAAGATCATGGAGAAGTATCTCCACGACTGGTTGCAGCAAGGTTGAAAACTGGACATGTATTGCTTTCCGTCCACGTCCCGCTAACTTTGTCGTCGAGGACTTACCCTATCTCCGGACCGCTGGACGGCCCCAGAAGCTTAGCGGTCGCCGGCACTCGATTTAGCGGCCTTTGTATCGCTGAAAGAGGCTCGTATCGCTCAATTCGGACTAGCGCCAGTTCTTCTTCACAGAGAACGACAAGCAACGACCAGCAACGACCAGCAACGACAACAAGAGCATGAAGCAGAATGAACGATGGGTTGTCAAAAGCTGGTCAAAATGTCTGGCTATAAAAGATACAGACTGCCCATGCGGACGGAGGGTTGAAGTAAGGAAGAAATTGAAAAAGAAAAAAAAACGCCTCCACAAGAATCGACAAGCCCGATTTATTCGAAGCCCACCAGCCATTGCTTCCATTGGTTCTCTTTCTCCCAATCTCTAGTTGACAATATGGTCGACCTTTCTGAGGCTGTCGCCTCCAATCAGCGTATCGCCTCGACATTCCCCAAGGGACTTGTCGCTGTCTTTGTTGGCGGCACGAGCGGTGTCGGCGAGTACACGATCAAGGCGTTTGCCAAGTACACCCGCAGCTCGCGCGCCTACATCATTGGCCGTTCGGAGCCCAATGCGACACGCATCCTGGCCGAGTGCCGTGCCCTGGGCCCGAGCAGCACGTTTGAGTTTATCCAGGGCGACATCAGTCTGCTCAAGACCGTCGACGAAATTTGCAAGAAGATCCGCGCTAAAGAGACGGCCATCAACATCCTGTTCCAGACTCAAGGGTCTATGGCATTCAGTGCGAGTAAGCTGGTCCCCTCTTCTTTTCCAACATGTATTGTCTTCTAACACACCCCCTCTAGTCACCTCAGAAGACATTTCGCTCGCTGCGTCGCTTGGCATGCACTCCCGTGTCCGCTTTATTCTCAACCTCCTGCCTCTCCTCCAGTGCGCCACCACCCTCAAGCGTGTCGTCTGTGTCAAGGCCGCCACGTTCGAAGGGCCCATCGACATGGATAACTTGGCCGGCATCGGCTTTCCTCTGAGACAACACCGTGATCAATTCGCCTCGGCGCAGACGCTTCTGCTCGAAAAGATTCAAGAGCATTTTGCAGATGCAACTGCTGACATTGGATTTGTCCACGACGTGCCCGGTGTTGTCCAGAGCGGCATTACTCGCGACGCAGAGGGTTTCGGTATGAAGGCCCTCATTGTCGTGACCAAGCTGCTGGGCCCACTGATCCGGACACCCATTGACGAATGTGCTGAGATGCACCTCTTCTTCTCGACTAGCGCCCGTTTTGCATCCAGCAAGGGCGGCTCTGTGAGCGACGGCGTCTCCCTACAGAATGGTCTCGAGGTGGCCCGGGGCAGTGTCGGCAAGACGGGCAGCGGTGTCTACACAATCAGCAACAAGGGCGAGCCGTCGCCGCCCCGTGTGGACGAGGTGCTTGCTGGGTTGAGGAGTGACGGGACGGCCAAGAAGTTGTGGGACACCATTATGGCCGAGTCAAAGAAGGTTACCGGGAGTGAGTATGTGGCGTGAGTGGCACGGCGGTCTGCTTCATTTTGGCTTCTTTTTAGTACTTTTTGGCTTCTTTTGGCTTCTTTTGTCCTTTTTGGCCAATTGCATCTTTATAAATATCTTGGACATTATTATTTATTTTGGAGACTCTTTTGATCCTTTTTTATTGTTTCTTTGACAGGCTCTGTCAGGAACGGAATCTAGATGCTTGTCTCCTGCTTTCTCCTGCTCGTTTCCTGCTTGTCAAACTTCTTCTGCTTCTAATCTTATCAATCTAATCACTTGGCACGCTAACCAGTCTTTTATCGTGGTGCAACCACGCGGCCTCGGCCACTGTCAACGCGGATCCAGGCCGCTATCGGCTAGAGCAATGACGCGGCCCAGGCCTTGTTTGTGTGGATGCGTTGTTTGGGTTGCGCCACAGCTTTATTCTTCTCATTGATTTGCAGTTGCAGACGAGTGCAGATTGCCCTGCACACGTCTTGGTAGCAACTCTTTTGATTGCTGTTTTTGTTCGTTTTTCGACGTTTGGGTGAGAGGTTCACGCCGAGGGTGGTTGCTCCTTTTAACCCCGGCGACCCACACATTTTCTCTATCTGATCTCTTCTCCCTCTCTTCTTTCTCCTTTTCTCCTTTTCTCCTTTTCTCCTTTTTTCCTTTTTTCCTTCTCCTTCACCTTGTACCAAGCTCTTTGAGTGGTATCGACGTCCTCTCACCCATCGACACTCACGTCCACACAGCAATGCCTTCCCAGGCTCTTGTCGCCCTCGCTGCAGTGCTGTCGGCCGCTTCGGTCGTTCAGGCTGTCCAGCCGAGCACCGACGCTGCTTCTCAGCGTGGTCCCTACATCTTCAATGCGGTCTTCGACTCTCTGCGCAAATACGGCAGCACCATCCACCCCAATGGCATGTCTCTGTACCTGGCGACCGTGCCCCAGGGCGTTCTCTTCCACCACGGCAATGGCCACAACTCGACCCCGACAACACTCGACTGGCTCGCCTATGAAATCGAACACGCCGAGATGTTTGCTCGCTCCAAGATGGGCCACCCTGGCGGCCCGCCTCCGATCCTGGGCTCAGAGCACTCTGGCCAGGCTCCCTTTGGCGACAATGATGGCGGCGACTTTTCTCCTCCACCTCCTCCACCGCCTCCCCCGCATGCGCTGGCTGGGGAGGGTGAAGACGACGGCCACGGTTGGCTGCACATCTACCGTACAACACGAACTCTCCAGTTTCTGTACGTTGACGGCATGAGCGGCGACAAGGGTAGCGACGGCGTCATCGACACGCAGGACTATCTGTTGCGCGCAGGCAACGACGACAACGATGCGAAGAAGGTAGCTAAGGTAGCTCCTACGACAACTACGAAGCCTGCCCAGCCTACACAGCGTCCACCTGGCCCGCCCGGCGAGTTTATCCGTGCTGAAGAGCTGTGCGAGCTGTGTGCGGAGTGGCAGCTGCAGGGTGTGATCCGGACGGAGGGTGCAGGCACCGAGATTATCAAGTGCAACTTCTTTGACGGCCTCGAGGAGGTGCAGTCGCTGCAGCGGTCGGACAGTGCTTCCAAGTGGCCTGGTGGTGGACCTGGTGGTGGTCATGGTGGTCATGGTGGTCCTCCTGGCCGTGGCGGTCCCGGTGGTGGAGGCCGCCGTCCTGGTGGTCCTGGTCCTGGCGGCCCGCCCGGCGGTTTCCCCGGCCCCTTCAACGCCGAGAACGGGTTCCGCGATGTTGGTGCCCACCGTACTGTGCTCGACTACCAGTCAATGGTCTCGGCATTCTTCTTCCCCATCAACTTGACGAACCCCGACGGCAGGCGGTCGACGTTCCCGCGGCTGGTGAATGCGGCGCCGTCTGAGCTCGTGGCCATCAAGGCCTACCTCAAAGATGTCGTAGATACCCGCCGTGACGCTTCGCTGGCTCCGTACAGCTGGCGCGACGTGGCCGATCTGGTGGTGCGGCGGTACGCACCGCGTCTTGTGGCGCTGGCCAATGCCACCAAGGAGGAGGAGGTCAAGGACGGCCTGCAGTCGGTGCTCAGCCTGTTCTTGGACTACGCAGTCGACGACAAGGCGCTGCGGGTGGCCGAGGCGCGCGAGCGGTGTGTCACGTACTACCTGCAGACGCAGACACCGCTGCAGACGGAGGCGGACGAGCTGTTGTATGCCGGGTTTGAGGCCGTCAATAGCAAGATCTGCACGGTGCTGTTTGATGCGTTGGCAACGGTGGAGGATGCTGACGGCACGGCGGCATGGAAGACGGCCACGTTGTCCATCAAGGAGCTCATCAAGTATCTGGACTGGAGTGTGTTTGAGCGTAGCGATGATGGTGTGTTGACTGTTTGATTTTTTTCTTTTTCTTTTTCTTCTTCTTCTTTTTTTCTTCCTCTTCTTCTTTTTCTCCTTCAAAGGTTGGCCTTTGTTTTATTTGCACATTGATTTGATTCTTTATTTTGAAGCGCCTTGCGTACGTCATGTTTGTCATATTATCATTAATAATTAATAGTACATAAGCTATGTGAACCTCTGTTAAAACCTCCTTTGCGATGGTTTGAGATATTTTGTGACTTCCCTCCTACTCGACCGAGGCCTGCCTCTGTCCCTGTAGGGCACTCTGATGTGAAATCTCCGTCACTTCACAGAGGACAGCCCCGCGGCCTCCATGGGCCAGATCATGTGGGCCATCCACTCCTCGGGCATGATGGAGCGGATGCCGCGAACCTCGCGCGTAGCAATGGACTCCTTCCCATCCTCACCACCCAGCCACCACACGCCGCCGGAGATCTTGGAGATTTTGCTGACGGCGGCAAAGAAGTGGGCCAGGACAACAAGGGCGCGCGGCCGCCGCTCATCGACAAAGTCGACAAACTTGGGCGGCATGACCATGGTGAAGCCCTGGACACGGCGGCAGAGCACATAGATGGGCTCGCCGCGGCGCATGGAGATCTGGAGGGAGCCAATGTAGCTCAGGGTCTTTTCGTAGGCCTCGCGGGTTTCCGGGTCGTCCCAGTCGTCGCCGCTGGGCAGGTCTTGGGCCAGGATGGCTTCAAAGGACTCGCGGTTGGCGCCGTCAAAGTAGGACTCGTCAAAGCCCATGCGGGGCTGGGAGTTGGCAATGGTGAGCATGACGGACTTGGATTCTTCGCCCGTTTTGAGGATGGCCTCGACGCTGGTCCAGATGACGGCGCCTGCTCCCTTGCCCAGCCGCAGCCAGTCAATCGGCGGCGTATACGTGTCAATGATGCGCTCGTCGAGCATCGCAAAGGACTGGACGAGCATGATCAGGGACGCCAAGCAGACGGCGTCGGCGCTGTCGAGCGTCAGCGTGTCCACCATGCGCCGCTGGACACGCATAGCGGCCACGAGGTACGCCTGGCGGGCACGGAACAAGCTGCGGTTGCCTGGTTCCTTGCGCAGCAGATGGGTGGCCGAGTGGGACATGATGGCATACAAGAGGTTGTCGTACCGCAGAGCCATGGGCGGCACTGTCTTCGTCCACAGGTCGTTCCAGTCCTGGGAGGGCGAAACAGGGAAGGGCACCCCGAGGTTGTACAGGTAGTTTTGCATGAGCCGGTGCTCGAGTAGACGACGCGCGCGGGATTCGGGTAGCAAACAGTCGCCCTCAGCCTCGGTGGCGACGGCCGACTGTGTTTGTGTTGTCGAGCCGTTGGAGTCGGTTGCGGCGGCGGCTGCTTCGTGCTCGACATTGTTGGACCAAGCCTGCAGCATCGCCGAGAACCGCTGGGCATCGTGGTCGCCGGGGCTCTGGCCGTTGCCGGAGCTGGACTCGCCAAAGTCGGTGCTGGCGGCCGAGAGGTCGCTCAAGGAAACAGGCCCCGACGCTGGCGAGTGGAAAGGACGCGTTCGTGGCTGTGTATGGGCACTTGGACGGGGATGTGGATGCGGAAAAGGGAGGTTGTTGGACACGGTCGGCGTCGGTGTCGGCGTCGGCGAGAGTTGTGAAGATGACGAGCCAGGCCCAGTGAGCGTCGTCGGGTGGCTTGTCTCTGCCGTCGGCCAGGCGCACTCGAGGCCGAGCCGCAAACAGTTGCTGCAGATGGGCCGCACTTCGTCGCATTTGACCCGCCGCGTCTTGCATTTCGTGCACCCATTGCGCGACTTGCGGTGGCCCACCTTGGCCGCCCGCCGAGCTGTAGGCTCGTCCATGTCCAGTGTTGGGTGTCTGGTGTGTGTGATGGTCGTCGGACAAGGTCGTCGATTCGATTCGATTGCAATCTCGAGATCGTTCCGACCAGCCGTTTGGGGTCGTTTTCTTTGTGGTTGTGCAAGGCTGGGGTATCAATTTGACGGAAGAATTGCCACTGTTGACGGGCACAGGTGGAACTGTACTCGTGTGAACTCGAACATCACAAAAGATGCGAATCATGCGAGTGGAGAATGCGACAGCTTATTTTTCTTATTTTCCGATCGGGCGAAGAACGGCCGCTTGTTGGTAAAGGCTGTGAAAGGGCCATACGTCAGTCTCTTTGGAGGCAGACGCATTCAAAATAAACATCAGATGGAGCCATTGATGTGGGGCCATCACGTGAACTTGTCACTGGAGAATGGCAGTTGCCACACGGAATTCTCCGTCTTGTCAACATTGTGCTGGCAATTAATACGCATTTAATTGCTATTGAAAGGTTCCTCCCGTATGCATATATATTTTGAGCCGTAGGAAATGATTTGTTTTAGTTGCGCAACTGTTTGCAACGGATGGTTGATGCTGTTGTACAGTCCCGGTATCAGGCGAGTACTTTATTCGTAGGATTTCGTGTTAGTGAGCTGTGTATATAGCCATTTCTCACTGTAACTGAGTCTAATGGCACTGCACCTCGTTGTCTGGGCATTTTCAAGACTTTAAGACAAACAGTCAGAACACGGATATCGTTATTCTCTTCTCTTTTTATTATCTTCCTTTTCATCGTCGTCGCTGCGGCTGTGATGGGTGCAAGAACAAGCTCAGACATGAAGCTGTAGGCCGTTGCTCGATGCGTCGGTGAAGTAGATTTCGTAAATATCACCGAGGTAGGCAGGCGTGGCACCTTTAAAGAGAGCCAGAGTGACTGGCCGCTGACATCTTCCCATGTAATGTTGAACGGTGTGCCGACGGTGATGTTGTGAAAGCCCGAGTTGGTGGACCGGAACAGTAAGCCACAGTAAGCCACAGTAAACCATAGCAGAGTGGTGCGCATTGTCTATATGAAGTTGAGTGGAAGTTGCAGTAAACAAGCGGTGATCGACTGATCTACCAAGAGACTAACAGAATGGGAACTACTGCACGTCGAGGACTTACACTGGCTCGACTGGCTGCAACGTTTACGAGTTTAAAGCTCAAAGCTACCCAAGCATCGGCCTACGTTCGTACAACATGCATTCTTAGGGTCTTGCCAATGCCCAACGCGGGGATATGTCCACAGAGATGGAGTGTCATGCGGAGTAGTACCGGGGTTCGCGGTGAGATAGCTGCTGTTGAGAACTGCTGGTAGTACTATCCGCTACCCTTTGTCCGGCCTGACGGCCATTACATCCGCCGGCTCTTCCAAGAACTCGAAGCCCAGGGTGTCATGATGGGCGAGATTGTTATATATGTTGACCAATGTTCGTGTAGATGTAGGCTTGTTCTCATGCCGTGACGACCAACTGCCGTAACAACATCTTTGGCAAGCCTGGGTCGCGGGCGTTAAAAGAAACGTCCCTGACTCTGCTTGATGTACGTGCTGCGGCAGAGTGGGTGCGCGTTAGCATTGGCGCCTTTCGCGGACCGGGAGAATACTATGGTGAGCCCCTTTTCTTTTCCATGTATTGATCCCGACGAAGAGTAAAGCGCTGTTGAATTGAGGACATCAATTTTGCTTTCGAATAACGAGTACTTTTCCGACATTATTTTTTTTCTCAAATTCGTTTCGTCCACTTTCTAAACTCAACAAAATGTAACATATAAAATGTGATAATTGAAATTCCGAGTATGGGGCAATTAATGAGATACTGGGAAACTGGGAAATGTTCGTGTGAAATCGAATTGACCTGAAGAAAATCAAAAGGATGGGGAATTTGCCATTGTTAGTAGTGTGACTGTAGTAATCTACACTAAGACTGAGCTTGATTTCCGCACTTTAAATCCAAACACGTCCTTTTTCCGCCAACGCCATCTGCCTTTCAACTTACATATTTGCATATTAATGCACAGTATTCGGCACTGGGGGAACCAACACTGCCCCTGAAAGAAGGCCCGTTTGGCATCTCTCGGCTGCATAAAACGCAAAACGCAAAACGCCACCTGCAACTGCGTCTCGACTGGGCATCTACGTTTGTACTCGGTCAATTTTGTATCATTTGCTTGTTTTGCTCGTTTTGCTCGTTTTGCTTGTTTTGCATGCTTTGTCATTTGCTTGTTTTGCGTGCTTTGCCTCCTTCATACCCTTCTGCTGCTCCCTGTTTCCACATCATGACCTTCCACATCTGTGTAGCGCCTCTTTGCCACCTGCATCTCCACTGCGTCCTTCAGCTGTTGAAGTTTTATCTCTCTTTTCCTTTTCTGTCCTAGTTTCACCCACCACCACGTTTATCTGCACCGTCTTCTAGAAGAGACAGAACCATCGTTTGATCTACGCATAGATAAAGATGTGCACCTTTTTTGCTGAAAGCAGTACCGACAATCGCGATCGAGGCCATAACATTATCGAGGCGTTTTCTTGGCCTGCCTAGACCCCCTTACTCTGTACGCCGTACGCATTAAATAGTCTCTTCCCTATCAATTCCGCACCTCCATCTTCTCCTCTTTTCTCTCCCTTTTTTTCAGCTGCTCGGCTGTTAGTGGGACCCCGGCTGTTGCTGTTCCTGGCGTTAGCGCTGTGTCGGTAGGCGAGCTTTCTAAACGCGACCCTATGTTTCTGTGTGGTTAACCTTGAATTTTTCCAATTTTTCTTTATTTTGCTCTTCTGGTGGGTGGTTCGTGCGGTGTTAGTTGTTCCCAAACGGGAAGCTCACAACTGTGAGACCTCTCAAGCTACCGATAACAAAGTCTTCCAGGCTGGATGGAGTACATGCCCCTCCTCGGTGTTCTTAAACGGGAAGAAGCTGTGTAGAGTAAAGCGGAAACACGGTAGACAGTACAGAGTAGAAACGGGGGGCATGTTTCTCGGCCCCAGTAAAACGGCCTACAGCGGCCTAGCGGCCAGGTGCGGACCAAACATGTGATAATCATAGGCCGAGATGTACACAAACACAGAGATTGAATAGAGACAATAAATATACACGCAACGAAAACAGACCAGAGACGCTAGAACAATAGAAGAATTTCGAAAACGCCACGAACACAGAAACACAGACTACTGCACACCTGACACTTGATGCCTTTCTTGTCCCCCTGAACGATGCATTTTTGTGCCGATTCTTCCATCGCCTTCACGCAAGCGAGCTCAAAATAGACAAGTGCAGAGGAAAACACACCTTTATGGACTCGACACTTTATCATTTTATCATTTTATCATTTCATCACGTTTGACACACACGACACACTCGACACACTTGACGCACTTCTCCATATCGTCAAGGATGGATCGGGGATGGTGCACACCCGTTTTGGATGTGTATCATTGTAGATTGGCCGCGTAGCCGGCACCCGGAGGAGGGGCTTGAAGAAGCGAGTGCTCCGGTTGCTGTTTTCTGCCTCTGTATGCCCTCTCATCTCGGCTGTTGTATATAGAAGCGAGGGAAGGAATCTTTCTGCATGCTTGGCACTGACGGACTCTCGGGTCTCTTGGCTCTCTTGGCTCTTTTGTTTTCTTGGGTCTCTTGTTTTTTTGGTCTCCTGTTTTTTTGGTCTCTTGTTTTTTTGGTCGTTGATGTCAATGTCGATGCCCATGGTCGTATTCCGCCAGCAAGCTACTCTCTCCCGTCTTCGCCTCTGAACACAGACCTTCATCTACTACACGTCCATCTACCAACAGCCACCATGGCGGACGATCGTGGACCGCAGCTCGCCGGTATCCTCATTGCCTTTCTGGTTCTGAGCATCGTGTCGACCATTCTACGCTGCTACTCCATGGGCGTCATCCTCAAACGATTCTACATTGAAGACTGGCTGGCCGTCATATCGTTGGTGAGTCTTGATGTCCCTGGTAAATTCTTTTGATACTCCCTCCTGACGCTTGACCAGATCCTCTACTGTGTCTACACTGCCGCCGGCCTCACCGGCGTCCACTACGGCATCGGCCGACATGTCGTCGACGTCCTGCCCGAGTCTCGCGTGCATGCCGTCCTCTGGCGCTGGATCGGCTCGCTCGTCTACATTGTCATCTCGACCTCGTCCAAGTACGTCGTCGGCCTCTTTTTGCTGCGCATCTGCTCCCACTGCCGCTGGCAGAAACTCACCATCTGGGCCATCTTGGGCCTTGTCACCGTCTTCAACATTATGTACTTCTTCTTCGACATCTTTTCCTGCCATCCCATCGAGTACCAGTGGACACGCTATGCCGACCCTCCACGGCCGGCCACGGGTGCCCAGTGCAATGCCACCTCCTTTGCGACCGTCACGACCTATATTTCTGCATTCCTCAATGTGGTGGCCGACTGGACCTTGGCCATCTTGCCGTCGTACCTGGTGTGGCAGGCCAAGATGGAGCGCCGGAAGAAGATTTCTGTGTGTGCCGTCTTGGCGCTGGGTTCCGTCGCTTCGGTGGCCACGATTGTCCGCATTCCCTTTGCCGACGGCATTCTGGACCGCCCTGATTTTCTCTACGACTTTACCGACCTGGCCATCTGGAGCACGCTCGAGATTGGCATCGCCCTGACGGCATCCTCACTGGCCACACTGACGCCCCTGTTCCGCAAGATTAAGTTCTTCTCGTCGGCATACGGCAGCTCAAGAACAGGCGGCGAGTCTGGTGCGCCAGGAACACGGCCGTCGTTTGTGCGGACAGGCGGCCAGTCACGGGGAGGAGGTGCTGCTGCAGGGAGGGACGCAATTAGGAGAAATCAAGCAGAAGACGACAGACGTCTTGGCCTGGGTGGTGGCGACGGCGACTTTGGCTCTGATCTTGAGCTGCAGCCCATGGAGCGGCTGTCATCAGGCAGTGATAGTCGCTTGAAAGGTGCCTGGCGTGTATGAGCAGTGTAGTTGGATAAGATGATGCTGTTAATTTCAAATGAATAAAGGACAAACATGACCGTAATGACCAAAGTTCCCGAGGTATCAATATGTTGACATCAAAGTCGTCGACGCGCGTCTGCAGTGGACGTCGCAGCAGATTGTGAGCATGTGCGACGCGTCGATGGACAGTGGTATGTCGGAGTCAATCCAATGCAAGAAGGAGGAGAAAAAGACTGCGTATTTGTTACTTGTTTCTAGCGATGGCGGACTGTGGAGATGGAGAGATTAAGCGAGCACCAAATCCCTTGCCTTGCTTCCCCAAAATAAATCAACATGAGGTGATGCTTTGTCCCATGTCACGTAGCGTCCATGGCCATACCGCTCCCAGGCGCCGGGAACTTTGCTTGACGGCCGCAGGGCCAGGAAATAAACAGTATGCGAGCCGGCCTCGCGTTTGCGGAGCACCTGCATCAATAGGCAGAGATCAGAGGTGGCTGTTGTCCGTGCAGTAACATTTCCTGTCATGTTGGCGTCAATATTTTGCCACGCAACATCGTCACTTGGCCACACGCGGCACGTATCGCACCATCTTTCCTTGTTCGTGCGGCCAGGCTCGTCCTCCTCCTTGAAGACCTGGCGGATGTGTCGACCGCGGTTATGCTGGCAGCTGCGGGTCAGGGCATTATCGGTATCGGTATCGGAGGCGCTGCCGTGTGTACTCAGCCACTGCTGCCGCACACGGGTATTGTGTATCGAGTCGTCCGCCACCCAGCATGGTAGCTCGACACTGTCCATCAACAGGTCCGGTGCCAGAACGTCGTCGCAAAAGACGTTGTAGGAAAAGCCGTTGCATGCTCGAACAATGGTCGGCCGAGACGTGAGAGGCTGACGCCGCCGCACTGGTCCATCGTGGCCAGTCATTGTATCCACGGGCGCCAACGTACGGATGGCTGCTGGCACAACCGTCGCCGTCAGACGTACGCCAGTCACATTGGCCTTTCCTCCAACGATGGTGCGAGGACTGAAATCATGCACACGGATAAGCCCCTCTGTGTCTTCCGAGTAGATCATAGTGTAGCCCACAGGTGCATCAATCGACGCCCAAGACCACGACGGCGCGTGCAAATCGGGAGACAGTCGCCGTGCCGTCGGCTGCAGTGGCCCGGGGGCTACCTGGGATGGCGCTGCGAGGCTGTTTTGCGATACACCCCACATTAGCTGCTGAGCAAAGTCGGCGACAAAGAGACCTTCGACATATGCTGGCCGAATCACTGTGTTGTCGAGGCTCAGTGGTGGAAGCCGAGACACCGGAGTACCGACGGGAGCACCGCCTTGACTGGATGCCATCGTGGCGCCCTCTACCATACGAGCAAGTCCGTCCATGGCAATCAGCTTGTCCGACAGGCGTGTCAGGCTGCGCCGTGAATACTGCTCCACAAGCGACATCCAGTTCAGCTTGGCAATCACGCTGCGGCCGTCGTCGCCGGCTTTGATCTTCTTCTCGTCGTCGTCGAGCGACCGTAGACCGAGGCCGAGCATGGGCAGATGCGGCCTGTCAAAGCCAGTGGTCTCGCCGCACTCACAGTGGTGTGTTGTCTGGCACTCCCAGGCCATTTCGTACTCAAAAAAGTGCAGGATACGTCGAGGTAGTACGACCTCCTGCAGTGTCCAGGCACGCGAGCCGAGTGGGGCCGTGGGGAGTGAGTGTATGTCGTTGTATTTTGCACGGAGAATCATCTTTGCCTTTTTGGGCGGTGTGCCGTCGCTGCTTTTTTCGTTGTCGGTCCAAAAGACGCATTGCTGCTCGTCCTTGCCAAACTCCTGCGTGCCCAAAAAGCCGTGCTGGCAGGCAGAGGCTCGGTGTGCGGCGATGGTGACATGAGACCGCTGGTAGACGTTGAACATCTGTGCTGCCTCACGCCGCCAGTCGTCACCGTCGTCTTGCACGATGCACAGCGCGTCAATCCAGAGATAGCGGACGTTCAGGTGCCTGCAGACCAGTACGGCATCTTGGATGGTTTGTGGGAGTATCAGCAGGCCGATGCCACGCTGCGGGTCCATGTGGATGGCCATATTGTCCTTCTTTGTCGTGACAGTGCCGCTCGGGTCGGGTCCCCAGCAGTAGCTGAGTGCAATGTATGGTGAGCCGGCTGGAGCGTTTTCGACGAGGACAATGCGGTCTTTGTTGCTGCCGCCGACATCCAGTACCCGCGTTGGTACAAAGCTGTTTTCCGTTGTTGCCGTACCTGGCGTCGTAGAAAAGAACGGCTGTGCGCACCCAGGGTGGCTTTTCACACACTCCCCAAGCCAGGCATTTGCAGTGCGGAATGCATCTCCGCTCTGGGTGTTGGACACCACTTCAGACCGGACAGCAAATTCAAGCTCGCATTCATAGCGTGGCCCATCCGCGTGTCCGTACATCGACAACGCGCCAGGACTGTCGACCCCGCGCAGCTGAACCACCAGGCTGTCTACCCGCAAGAGCACATAGATGGGGTTCCTCTGCAACTTGGCCAGCCACTCAGGCGTCAGATATTTGAAGCTGTCGGCCACCAGACGGCAGCACGGACAATTGCCCGTGGCGGCGGCCGCTTCAATCCGCTCGACGCTCGTCGTTGGCGCCGGGTGGTCGGCTGAGCGCCACATCTTGAGGCTGAACCAGTAGGCATGGCAGCCTTGGCAGACGCTGGGCTCAGAGTCGGCGCTGTTGTCGTTGCTGTTGTCGTTGCTGTTGTCGTTGCTGTTGTCGTTTTCGTGGTCAGCCATTGTGATGTTTGTCGATTCCGAAATCCGGGATTGCGGGACTGCGTCAATCAGTGTCCTGTTCCTGGGTCTGGTGTTGCGTGCATCCCCGCAGAATTGAGGTTATTTTGACGACCGTCGTAATGGCAAAGCTGAAGCCTTGGCCGTGCTGCATGAGCTGCATGGCTGTCCAATGGCGGCTGGCCAGCTCGAAGGATTGTGATTCGACATGATTTGATTTGCTGCTCTTGGTGGTCGCCTCGAGGCTCTGCTCAAGTGGGATATGCATCAAATGCGACGCTATTTACGGAGTATTTCGGTTGACTTTATGATTTCGTCTTTAATCGTCTGTCGCGTGTCATGTTGTCATGCTGTCGAAAGTGTGCTGCTGCTTTCATATCACCTGTTATCGTCGAATTCGATTCAAGGTTGAGGAGTCTCGATGTCGTGCCGGTCTGTCCACCGGGGATGATGCAATGTTCGGTAACAAAGGTCTGCCATCAGTAACAAGAAGTAAACATAATGAAAAGAAGCCTGCACGCGATCTGTGTCGCGCTTCGTGTCTCGTGTGCTGCCGTTGGCCAATGACTGCTGCTTTTGTAGTTCGTAGAGCTGTGGAATCAAACAAAAAGTTGCCGTTGGGAGCGGACCGAAATGGGTGAAGCCCCGCTTTTGTTTAAGAATTGGCATGTGCGGGTGGATTTGCGGCAGGCGTCGGGGCTAACCTGTTAGCGGTTGCCAGTATTCCACAACGGTTTCCAATGCACTGCATGTACGTGCATCCATCAATGGAAGGAAAGAAGGAAAAAAGGAAAGAACGAACGGCGAATACTGAATGTTCCGGTCGCTGTTTCTCTTTGCGTTATTGTTCGTGTGGCGTAGCCAGCGATGGCGGCTGCCGCTTCTGTGCTCTATAGATCGCTCCTTCCTTTCCTTCCTGCCACACCACTATGCGGCCCATGAGAGACTATTGGAAGGGGCGCAGGGGCACGCAAGTGGATTCCATCTCAGGTCTGCAGTACGACGATGCACGTATGCTCTTAAACAGGTCCAGCCTTATGCTAATTGCTGTAAGGGCGAAGATGGACGTCGTCCGTAATGATAACGAAACCCACGAAACCTCAAAGCATGGCCAGCCTCCAAAACGCGGTTGGGCCGAGTCCGCTGGAGAGTCCATCTTTTGCTCAATGTTCTCATTGTCGGGTCGCTCTTGCCTGCGACACACACGCCCAGCGCGGACCTGGAGCCTTTCCTAAAGAGGCAATTTATCTTTGAAATTCACCACACCACACCATTACGGCAGGAACCAAGGGTCGCTCTTGCCCTGCATTTCCCCCGCTCGCCGGTGCGGTGGATGAGCGAGAATGCTTCTCGGATTGCTCCTTCCCGTGCTGGCTTCCCCAACACCAAGCAACGCCCCAAAAACCTTGACAGAACACCCCAGACCCCCTCTTTCCTTTTTGACATCCCATCCCCTGCCAGGCAAGAGGTCAAGCTGGGATGTCCCACTGTTGTGATTTCTATGGTTAGTCTCTTGCTTTGCCCTGACTCTTTTCTCACCTCCCTTTCACTCTTTTTCTCCGTTGCCGTCTTCTCCGTCACCCTCAATGGGACCGCCGGCCTTATACCGGCCTTTAAAAAAACCACAGTCTCCCTGTACCTTGAGCAATTGGTTCACAGCATACTTGAAGACGACCTCCTTTCTTCCTCAACTCTTTCCTCGATCTTCTGCCAAGCCTTCTCTGATCGATATATTCGACCTTCTTCGCCTTCAAAGCCTCACTTTTTGACCTCTTTCACAGCTTGAACCCGACGCCTCCGCAGCCATGGACACCCTCGTGCGGCGCGCTCTGGCGCAGAACCCGCTACTCGGCGGCGCTACGATCCTCGTCACACTTCTCGTCCTCTACCTCGCCCTCGTCAATCGACGCATGCGCAGCGTTCCAGAAGATGTCATGAAATTGAAGCAGGCAACATGGACCGAAAAGATGCTCAAAGAGACGTACGCTCGTCTTGAAAAGAACCCCGTCAATGTTGAGACAACAAAGGACGGTCTGCCGCCAAAGCTCGACCGCCGCTACATTATCACTGGTGGCTGTGGTACGCCTCTGCCCAATCTTAAAACTATTGCCGTGGAGTAAATGGAAGACAGACTGACAAATTTAGGCCTCGTCGGTGGTAGCCTCGTTTTGCAGCTGCTGGCACGTGGCCAGTTGCCCGAGAGCATTCGCATCGTCGACTTCCAGGAGATGCATCGCCGAGACATGCTCGACGGCCCAGCTCGCGACGTCGAGGTCATTCACACTGATATTTCGTCTCCCGCCTCGACCGACGCCGCGTTTAGCAAGCCGTGGCCCAAGTCTGTGGCCAAGCTACCACTGACCGTCTTCCATACCGCCGCCGTCATCGTGCCCTCCGACCGCTCGCAGTCTGCATACCGCTTTTTGGAACGCATAAATATCCAAGGCACCAAAAATGTGCTGGCTGCTGCCCGCCGTGCTGGTGCCGACGTCCTCGTGTCCACTGCCTCGGCATCGATTACCATCCGTTTTGTCGAGTACTTTGTGGCACCGTGGCGGCTGCTTACGGGCTGGCCTACGAATTTTGTGCAGCAGCTCAACGAAGACGACTTCTTCCGACCCCTGCGCCCCTTCAACCAATACTTCTCTGCCTACGCCGCGTCCAAGGCCAGCGCTGAGCGCATCATCTGCGACGCCAATTGCGAGAACCTGCGCACGGGCACCATCCGGCCGGCCAATGGCATCTACGGCCATCCGACCGACAACACCGTGGGCCAACCGCTGAACAGCGCGGTTCTGCCGTCGTGGTCCTATAATATCGTAAACTCATTTGTGCACGGCATGAACTGTTCCGTTGCGCACCTGCACTTCGAGGCTATTCTTGCGGACCCCCGGTCGTCGACCATGCCGCAGGCCGGCCGCCCCTTTACGGTCACCGATCCCAACGGCCCCATCCAGTTCAGCGACTTGTGGTTTGCCATTGAGAAACTCAGTGTGACGCCTTTCCGCACGGTGTCCCTGATCCCGGTGCAGATGCTGATGATGGCCTACATTATCGAGGCCTACATTGACCTGCCGCTGCGCTTCCCCGTCCTCAAGAAGATCCTGCCTGCCCTCAAGGGCGACATCAAGCACCTGCAGCCTGCATTGTTTTCTATTGTGACGCACTTGTACGCGACCAACGACCCGGCGAGCAAGTCGGTCAAGGAGGGTGGACTGGGGTACCGGGGCCTGACGACGACGCTCGATGGTATTGTGCAAGAGCTGCTTGATTGGAACCTGGAGCACAAGGGCGTGGATGAGAGCGCGTGGGTCCAGTACCGCAGCAGTGTGTCGATGGCGGACGACTTGGACAAGATTGGCACGACGGCAAAGACTCTGCAGAAGTAGGAGAAGACGAGGGGATGAAAGAAGAAGGGAAGAGGCCAGTCAGGGCAACAAAAGCAAACGACAACTGTGGCCTGATACGTACCATCAACACGACTCGTTCTGATTTTTTTGGGAGAAAAGTTCAATTCTCAGGTCTTGAGAATAGGCAGCACCTAATACTCCTATCCACTTTACGAAATACAATACAGAATTCATCGCACACCATCATCATCAAATTAATAGACGCCATCTGCATAAAGTAAAACCGAAAACCTGCGGCCTCCTCATGCCCTGGCATCTCACACTCGACGTTCCAGTCGGCAGCTCTCTGTTATATTATCAGCGCCAAATCATTGGCCGTGAATCAAAGTTGGGGGCTGTTTAGAACTGCAGCCGGGTGGGGAAGGTACTCCTCATATAAAGGCAATCAGCGCCTTCCTGATTCACGCACATAATAAACGCCTTTCTACCTACGACGCGCTTTCCAAAACACTTCAAACCCACAGCAAAAGAGTGCAAAAAACAAAGTCACTATTCTATCTACACAACAACACAACATGCATCGATTTTGGGACTGCAGCGTCCATAGCTGCCAGCGAGCGGCCTCCATCGACAATGGGGGCTGTGAACGCTGCCAGGCCATGTTCTGTGCCGGCCATATCGACCACGGCTGTGACAAGGCACCCATGGACGACGACGCCTGGCTGGCCGTGCAGACGGCCGAGTTGACTGCCCTCGCCAGTAAAGTGAACGAAGAGGCCCTTCTGCATCGTGCAAGAAGCCTCTCGGGTGGAATTGGCTGTCACCTGGACACGGAAGACCCTCTTGGCCGGCGCCTGATGGGCGGTATGCATGTGCACCGCCAACTCTTCTTTGACGACGGCACCGTCTGGCTCTTGCGCATGCTGCGTGACAACTACACGTCCTTTAATGATGAGACGAGCAACCGCATCCTACTCAGCGAGTGCGCAACGCTCACATGGCTGCAGGCGCACGTGCCGAGCATCCCCGCGCCGCGGCTGCACGGCTTTGGTCTGCGCGGTGATGCCAAAAACGAGGTCGGCGTGGCCTACATGCTCATTGACAAGCTGCCTGACAAGCCCTTTGATGCTCACTCTGCTGCACCCGAGCAGACGGCCAAGATCCTGGACCAGTGGGCCGATATGCTCTGTGAACTGGAGAGGCACCCGCTGGACAGGCTCGGGTCTCTTCAATTTGCGTCCGCCTCCGGCAGCAGAGGAGAGGAGACTGTTATCGGCCCTGTGGCTGGTGACCGGACAGGCACTCTGCCCTGCAAACTGGGCCCCTTTTCCGACGCACGCAGTTTTTACGCGTCTTGGGCCGACACACATCTCGATGCTATCAGCGACGGCCAGTTGTTCTCGCAATACCCAGTTGATGCCTACCTCATGTTCAACTGGATCAAGCAGCAGGTAGGAAGCGACAGATTCACCCAGTGGCCGAGCCTTGACGCAGGTCTTCACACGAGTCTTCACACAGGTCTTCACACAGGACCCTTCTTCCTCTGCCATGTCGACGACAAAGGCGATCATTTGCTGGTGGACGACGAGTTCAACATCACGGGCGTCATAGACTGGACATTTGCGAGAACAGCCCCGGCATACGAAGCCTTTGCGCCTAAGCTGGTGACCGCCAGCACAAATGACTTGTTCTTGGGCACGCCAGGGCTAAGCGAGATGGACCGCATTCTGGAGAAGGCTTTGCAAAGACGAGACACATTAGACACACCAGACACACCACGCTGCTATTTTGAGCATGACGCGATGCGGCGGCTGCTGTTTGGCATCGGCGTTGGGCTGGGCCTCTCCCTACAGGAAGCCATTGACGTCTTTCGATGCCTCGTTTCGACGTGGAGCAACAGCACAGAGACACTACCGGACTGGAACGCATGGCGAGCTGCCGAGCTGGCAAGATGGCGAAGCAAAGATACAAGACTGGCAACTCTTTTCCAGCTCGAACGGCCGTCCCCTCCACGGTTCACCACTTGCGCATTTTCCTCGGGCTCGGGCTGTGGCCGGCCAGGTGTCCGTGGAAGCTGCTGTCCGGCGTGCAAAGGCCACTTTTGTGCTTTCCACCGGCGGCCACAGTATCACACATGCAGCGCACCCAACCTCGACGACGAAGCCTGGGAGCAGAGCATCACCGACGAGGTCGACGCCCTCCTCGCCCGGGTCAACATTCCTGCACTCGAGCGCCGAGCCAGCATCCTCCGGAACGGTGTTGCATGCCACTTTCGACGAAGCAAGCACAAAGATGAAGACCATATGATGGGCTGCGCCAACTACCACGCCTGGCTAGATTTTTCCGACGGCGTGCAGTGGCTGGCCCGCATACCACGCGTCACGGATGGAAGTGATGTTCCCGCAGGTCTTGTAGACCACCTCGTGGCGAGCGAGTTTGCAACGCTACGGTTCATTGCTCAGAATATGCCACAGATACGAGTCCCGCGAGCGTATGGCTATGGGCTGGTCAGCGATGCAAGCAACAACGTCGGTGTTGCCTATCTTCTCGAAGAAGCTTTGCCAGGGAAGCCGTTCCAGGCGTACGAGGCCACAGAAGAGCAAAAGCAGCATGTCTTCCGTCAGTATGCCGACATCCTCGCCGAGATTCGTCGCCATCCAGTGAAGCAGGCATGCTCACTGGTTCCTGGAGACAATGGTGAACCCAATGGTGAACTCAAGGAGGCTGGCATCGCCAGTGACCGGTTTGTCCGGCTGAGCCAGCACGGCCCATATTCGAGCACACTCTGCTACTATACGTCTGTCGCCGATCTGCACCTCGACCTGATTTCCGACGGACAGATCTTTGCCGACTCTCCGAAAGAGGCCTTTGTTTTCTACAGGCTGCTGAGGGACAAGGTGGCTCCCGCTCTCGCCACCTTGAACAACGACTGCTCTTCACTTCAGGGTCTTCAGGGCTTCTTTCTCAAGCACGTCGACGACAAGGGCGACCATATCTTGGTCGACGCGGACTATAACATTACCGGTATCATCGACTGGCAGTTTGCCCGTTTCGTGCCACCCGTCGAAGCCTTTGGCCTGTCTCTTGTCACGGCCGACATGGGCAACCTATACGACGGCAAGGTTGGATCGGGTCCGGACGATTCATTCATGGCCGGCCTCCTCCGTGACAAGGGCACTTTTAAGGGCATTCTTAAGGGCAGAGCTTCCACCGCTCTTGACAATGAACTCGCTCGACGCTTTCACTTTGGCCTGGCATCTGGCCTGGCCAAGAAGGAGGTCTTGGGCATGATGAAAGCTGTGCTCGCTCTTTTGGATCCTTCGATTGTCGACCACGGTGACATGACTGCGTGGGTAGAGACACAATGGGCAAAGGCTAAAGAAGACAATGATCCGCGCTGGTACGATATTGAGATGCTCTTCGACTCTGAGAGGCCATGAGGGTTGACGGGTGGCGTCGGTTGCTCACTAATGGGCGATACCGTGTAACATATCCATGTGGGATGCTCGCTTACGCTAAAAGTCGACTAGCGGAAAGGAATCTTGCTGTCAGACATATAATTGCTCATTTCCATCATATTTCTCTTGATCACCATCCTTCCTCCTTCACGTCTTGACCTCACTCCTCCTGAATGCGCAAACGCAGACCTTTACTTCCCGGACAGGCATGTGCCGTCACATAGTCGGCATGCATTGGCGGGCACCGCGCGAAAAGGAAATGCTGCGGCGGGCCAGTGTCGGGTCTTTGAGGAACCGGTCTGGGTCAAAAGTGTTGGGGTCCGAGTACAGCTTGGGTCCTTCTCCCTTTCTCATGACTTGCCCGGATCGTCTCAATCGTATCTTCTGGCCCATGGACGAAATCAATCGTGGCTAGAATCGACGGCACCAGCATCATCAACACTTTTGGCGGCAAGCTGGCCATGCTGGACGTGAACCAGTGGAAGTGCACACTGCCATGCGAGAGCCTGCCGGAGTCGAGCACTGCGAAAAAGGGTTCGTTCGAGTCGTCCATCTCCAGGCACATCTGCCCACCAAAGGCATACGACTGAATGACGTCCAAATAGCATGTAAAGTGTACGAAAATAGTTCAGGAGAAAGTAGTTCGTACGACATAAGAATTTAAATCTTGAAACTAAACAAATAAACTTGATTCAAACAAAGTACCTATTAAAGTGCAGACTGCGCAGACTGCGCAGACGTGAGAAATAACAAACCAAACAAGGAAAGAATGCAAATCGAATAATAACCAAAGAGCTGACAGCAAAGAGAAAGCTGACGGGAAATCGTTGAGCCACAGTCGCTTACAGCTTGTTGAAAACCTCGACGGCAGCCACCGCCGTCGACAAAGCACTCGCCGGGTTCTGGCCCGTCACCAGCCGGCCGTCAACCACATGGAAGTCGTCCCAGACACCAGCCGAGCGCTTGTAAGTAGCGCCCAGCTTCTCGGCCAGCTCCTCCACCAAAGGATGGCCCCATGCCTTGAGCTCCGCCGTCAGGCCCATGACATCTTCGGCCTCGCTCGTGAATCCAGTAATGGTCTTGCCCTGGATCAGAGGGGCACCCGTAGCCGTGTCAGGCACATTGGCAAAGATGGCCGGACCGTGGCAGACGGATGCGACGACACCGCCGTTGGCCCACACCTGCGTGGCGACAGCTTGCAGGCTCGAGGCGGTCGGGTAGTCGATGAGCGCAGCATGGCCCGCCGAGGCGTAAAAGAGACCGTAGCGGCTGGCGTCGAGGGCGGACGCCTTGGGCATGTTGTCCAGCTTCTGGCGGAAGGCGCTGTTCTTGTCTTCCCAAGCCTTCAAGTCGTCACCAGCCAAAAAGTCGGGCTGCTGCGAAAGCCAGTCCGGAGTATAGGTGCCCGTCTCCGAGGCGAGATCGACCTCAAAGCCAGCCGCCGTCAGAACATTGAAGGGGTGGAGTGCCTCGCTGATAAAGACACCAGTAGTCTCTTTGCCGTTGAAGAGCGAAGCCTGAGCCGAAGTGACGGCAATGAGGGCGCGGCGGGGAAGAGTAGAAGTAGTAGCAGAAGCAGACATTTTGGTGATGGTTGTGTGGGGTTGCTGTTTAAGTTGTGGACAAGTAATTGTAAGGGTGTGGATGCTGTGATGAGGAGTGTAGATTGTGAGAGTGGGGACGTGTAAGTGTGAGATGTAAGTGTGAAGAAGATGGGATGAGCTGAGAGTGTTTGATTGTTGATTGTTGATCGAAGTGCTCGTGAGTGTTGTGATGATGAGATGAGAAAAAAAAAACGTCAACAATCTGGGGAGGAACGACTGTCTTTATAGACATTTCGTCAACTTGAATTCACCCCGGAGTCCCTCAGAAAAGGATCATGATTATCATGATACAACTTCATGAGATGCGGCGGTTGCATTGGTCCATTTGGCTGTGCACATTGGCAACCAAGAACTCCGAACATGCTGACAGAGCCGGAGTGGTTCCGACTGAGAGAATTTCGCGCCAGATTCAACTCCGGTGACAAAAGTGGAAACATATTTAGATACGTCGTATAGTCCGTAGTAACTCTCCAATTGGCCAATGTCCACTTATACTGCACAGCTCCATACTTCCAACTCCGAATATTAACATTATGCATTCTTTTCAATTAATAAGAACACCAACAATCAAGGAGTTGTCCGGATGCTGTGAAATGCAAGTGGAGTATGACAAACAAATGTGTTTGTTCGGTTGGCTTCCAAGTTGGATGGCTGCGACACATCACCGTATTTTATAATGCAATTACAAAGGGAGTGCTCCGTGTCAAAGAACAAACGCCGAGATGCTGGTAGTAATATCATAATGTCGTCCCGAAACAAGTGCAATCTGTGTCCTTGTCCGTTTTTCCTCATCACATGTCTCCCTCTACATGGAGAACAAAACACCCTCCGAGTCGGGCCACAGTGCATTCAGGTCCAGCCACTGGTCCACATCAAAGGCCATGAGCATCGTGTCTTGCAGAGCGGAAGCGTCCAGCCCCGAGTACGATGGACCAAAGTGCTTATCTGTGTCCGAGGTACCGTTGGCTGGTGGCATATTTGTCCCGTTGGTTCCATTTGTTGTCGGAGCTGTTGCCAGCGCCTCCACAAGCAGCGAAGCCTGTGTCTGGGCCCCGCTCTCGGCCGCCGCCTGTTCTTGTGCTTGCTGCCGCCGTGCTAGGGTGCCCTGGTTCATCAGGTAGTCTACTTTGCTGCAGAGGGTGCGGATGACGCTGGCGGCGCTGCTGGCGACGGCAAAGTTTTGGCCAAACATGTCAAAGACGGTAATGGAGAGAGCAACGGCCGAGCGCGACTCGCGGACAATGTAAACTTCACAGGCGTCGCGCGAGCAACGATTGCCCTGAATCTGTGCCTGCGTGGCCAACAGGAACCCAACCAGTGTCATGGCGGCGTTCCATTGCCACTGGAAGACTTCGTGCCATCCCGCCAGAATGCTGGTGGACAACAGCACTTGGTGGACGATTTGGGTGAGCGTAATGGCGTGGTGGGCGCAGGTGGCGGCGCACTGGCGGGCGGACTGGATGGAAAATGCCGAGGGCTCGAAGCTGATGAGCGGCCGGTACAGGTTGATGACGAGGTTGTGGTACATGAGTTCCAACAGCAAGCGTTGGCGCTGGACCCAGAGCGGTGCAAACGGCTCAATATCGAGCGGCGAGCCGTCGGTCGCAAAGGGCCGGCCGTCGCCGTCGCCACCGGCACCAGCACCAGCACCAGCACCAACGCGGGACGTTGTCAACGCTGGATGCACGTTCCTGGCCCACTGCGTGAAAGCTTCGCCGTGTGTCATGGCCAGACGTGCATGGGCTTCGAGAGACTCTGGATGGTCCCATAGTGTCTGGTTGGGAAACAGGAGGATGGGCGTCTGGGTGCCACTGTAAAAGGCTACATGGGCTCGACGGGCCACTTGGAAGAGCGCGCTGTGGTACAAGTGGAACGTGAGCCAGCTGCGGTCGTCGCCGAGCGGTGCAAAGGGCGACCCAGACAGAGACGCAACAGCCACACTGTCGTCGAGGGGCGGCGGTGTCGTGGCTCCAGCCAAGTGCAGCAAGAACGGTCGGCCGAGCTTCATGCCAATCTTGCTGTCCAGCACATACAGAGCCCACCAGATACGTTTGCGCAGCTCACGCTGCCGCAGGGGCATATCGGGAGGCGGGGCCAGGTGCAGACCCAGCATGCTGGCCTCGCGTACGGCCAAGGAACACGCGCTGTCGCTCATGTTCTGGAACGTGCCATTGCAGAGATAGACGCCGCACAGAATGTGGCACTGCAGCGTCGAAAGCGACGGGCTCTCCAGCTCGTACTCGAGCAGTGCCTGGCAGCGGCGGTAGTACCAGCGGCCGGCAATGGTGGTGTCGTCGTTGTCGACAATCAGCTTCTGGCGCATACCCGGAGCCATGGTCGACACGCCAAACTGCAAACACAAGGCCATGACAATATCGACGAGTGCAGACGGTGCCCGCTCCTGGCCGGACTTGCCCCACAGCGACCGATAGTGCTGGCGGAAGTCGGCTTCGTCGAGGATGGGGAGCAGTGCTGCGTGGTAGGACTGCCAGTAGAGGTCGAGGAAGTACTCTTCTTGTGTGAGAGTGAGGAAGCGGGCACCTGCCAGAGGGTCTTGTACGACGCTCGGCCGCGATGTGCTGCCGTGAACATGGGCCTGTGCCTGCTTCTGGGCGTGTGCCGATCTGTTTCGAGGGGTAGGTGCTGCTGAAGAAGCCGCAGCACTGTCCACCAAAGTTCCAGCCGCATTGACGGCGAGCATGTTGTCGATGCTCTCCTTGTTGCTGCGGCTGCCTCTGTTGTTCTCGCTCCAGTCGGGCTGCTGGAACTGCAACGAGTCATCCAGGAATGTGGCCAGTCGGCTGATGAAGTAGAAGAGGGACGACGGGCCGTACCATGTCTTGTGTGGTGACCGGGCCGTGCTGACATGGACGCCGCCCCAAAAGGGATGTGCAATGCCCGTGCCGGTGCCGGTCTCGGAGACGTCCCATTGTGCGATGGCTGGCGGATGCGGTTGATGTGACTGGTGTGCAGGGAAAGGCGGCGCTGATGTAGCCGAGGGAGCCGATGTGATGGAGGTAACGGATGCGATATTGGAAGACGATGGTGGTGCTCCTAAAGACAGAGCAGCCGTGCCGGCTGGTGTGGCCACGGCAGACTCCGGACCTTCCGAGAAGGGTGACGGTTCTGATGGAGGACCGGCAGCAGCACCGATAGAAGTACCGATGGAAACACCATTGACTGCGGCATGCTGTCGACTGGCTGCCAGCCTCGTCGCATTCAGTTCTTGTTCGAGCTGGGCAACTTGCCGCCGGAGACACTCAATCTGGCGATGTGCATCCGGCAGCGACGTCGCCGACTGCGTGTTCTTATTGCTGCAGTGCGTGCCTCGCGTCTTGCAGTTCGTGCACGGCACACTCGTGTCGCACTTGATGCGATGTTGGCGGCAGTAGTCGCAGGCCCGCGATACCTGGCGCCGCTTGACCCGTTTCTGGGGCGGCTGCTGCGAGCCAGAAGCCTCTGAAGACGACGCCGCAGACGGACCAGGCAGATGAGAAGAGGAGGACGGTGAGGGTGGGCCCATGACCATGTCAGTCCCCTTCCCATGCAAGGAAGCGGACGGGGTGGAGGGAGAGATGCAAATAGGGAATGGGGCTGGGCGCTGGTCGAGTTCGAGGTTGGAAGCCAGGCCGCGCGCTGTGAGTTGCAGACTACGGAGTACGTCGTAGTGGGGATTGAGTGCCTTGTCCGATAGCAGGATGACTAATTCATATGTGCTGTTTATTATCACGTGACTGTAACACGGAGTGAGAGCTCCTTGTGGAGGACTCGGAGTGACTCCGGGCAATGCCGCTATTGAAGGATCTATCGACGGAGTACGACGTAACTCCAGCTGTCTCCTTGTTTTTGGGCGGAGCTTTACGATTCCTCTTTGGAAGTCTCCACTTTTTGTGGATTCGGAGCTGCTCCAGTGCTCTGCTTCAGCGGTGAGCTAGCAGACTCTCCCACTGGCTTGCACGGACTTACTCCGTACAGCGCTTTAGCAGCCGGAGCCTATGATGAAGCGAGACGTAGAAACAGGCACAACTCCGAGAACATGGATCTAGATGGAAAAAGTAGCTGCTTCAGTAGCAAGGAAAGCGTCAACGCGCGGCCACGCCTGGCAAGATTATGGGTCGCCGAGGCAAAGAGTTTTTCTCGGTGTCTTTCTAGATGCTTAATCAACTTCATCAGTACTTTTTTAATTTTCCCGGTGTGGAAGAATAGGAGATTCTGCAAGAGGGACGACAGATATAAAAGATCTCGACGATCCGTCTCTTGAAGAGTAGAATTAGATATCGACATCAACATTTAGACATCAGACAGTCAAACAATAACAATCAAACGACAACCACTCACACAAACACTTCCTCTTTCTCCATAACCTTCTACTCTACTCGTTTACCACACACTCCTCACACATCATCATGCCTTCGTTTACAGTTTTCAAGGGCGGCAAGGAGGGCGTCAAGAAGAGCACGACGACCAAGCCGGACGAGCTCCACGGCGACCAAGTGCTTCTTCGCGTAACGGTGTCTGGCCTGTGCGGCACTGGTGAGTGATATCTCTTTCCGTTTAAGAAATCTGTACAAGTGGATCTTCATACTAACAAAACGCAGATCTCCACTACGTTCGTCTCCCACTATACTCTTCCATGGACCCCATTATCTAAACACACATCGCTTTACAGAGTGCTCCGTATTTTCTCGAGGATCTGCCCCCACTAACACCTTACAGAAAGAACAGGATATGGTCCTGGGCCACGAGGGCGCGGGTGTTGTCGAGGCCGTCGGCCCCGCGGTCAAGACGCTGGCCAAGGGCGACCGTGTCGGCTGGGGCTACCAGACCGATGCCTGCGGCAGCTGCCAGGAGTGCCTGACGGGCCACGAGATCTACTGCGCCAGCCGTGCTCTCTACGGCTACTCCAGCTTTGACCAGGGCAGCTTTGCGTCCCACGCCGTCTGGCGCGAGGCATTTTTGCACAAGCTGCCGGCCGGTTTGACGGACGAGGCTGCTGCCCCGCTCCAGTGCGGCGGCGCCACCGTCTTTGCCGCTCTCCAGGACCTGGAGAAGCCCGGTGTCACGGTCGGTGTCCTGGGTGTGGGCGGCCTCGACCACCTGGCCATCCAGTTTGCCGCCAAGATGGGCTGCCGCGTTGTTGTTCTGAGCGGCTCGAGCGCCAAACGCGAGCAGGCCCTGGAGCTGGGCGCGCACAAGTTTGTGGCCACCAGCGAGGGCCAGACCCTGGGTGACGACGGCGAGGGCTGGACCATTGACCGTCTGCTGGTCACATCGTCGGTGCAGCCCACGTGGGCGTCGCTGCTGCCGATGCTGAGCATGCGGTCGCAGATCTACCCGCTGTCGGTGTCGCACACTGACCTGGTGATTCCGTATCTTCCCCTCATTGCCATGGGCATCACCATCCAGGGCTCGATGGTGGCTACCCGCGCTGTGCACCGGGAGATGCTCAAGTTTGCGGCACTGCACAAGATTGAGCCCATCACTGAGTCGTTCCCAATGACCGAACAAGGTATTTCGGAGGCGATTGGCAAGCTCGAGGACGGCAAGATGATCTACCGCGGTGTTCTTGTCCCGGCCAACTAAGCCATGTCATGCGCTGACTGTTTGTTGTATTTCATGCTGTTGAGCATTGTTACGGAGTAAGGAACGGGGCGTGTTGTTTAGATAGTCGCCACCAAGTGAAGCTTAAATCCTGAACGCCAGCTAATGTGTAAAGAACGCCATATAACTCCATGAAAACAGAGAAACCGCCATGCAACGCTGTCTATGCAAACACGCCAGTGGATCTAAGCCACCCTATCACTCCAACACCATCACCATCTTTTTTGCTTCTGCTGTTGCTGCTGCTGCTCACGCAAACTGGCGCGGGTTGTACTCGGCGCTGCTGCTGTCGTCGCGGATAACATTCTCGCTGCCGGCCAGCATGTACTGCATCTCAACGTGGCCCTTGCCCGTGCCGAGCTGCTTCTTGTCCGCCTTTCGCTGGGCCCTGTCCTCCTTCTTGGCCTGCTTGGCGGCCTTCTTGGCGGCCTTGCGCTCCTTGCGGGGGACGTGAGGAAGATCAGAGTTGGGGCCGCGGAGGAGACGGCCGGGGTGCATGAGCGCGAGGATCAGGAGACAGGTGCCCATGGGAAGGGCGTCGAGCATGTAGCCGTAGATCTCGTGGAAGGGGATGGGGTTGGAGGGACTGACGCCGCCGGCAAACTCGGCGATGCGGTAGAAGAGACGGAACGAAATCAGGAAAAGAACAGCATAGAGTGTGTAGAGCATGCCGCGCCAGCCTCGGAGGATGCTGGTGGTGCGCTCCATGCGGCCCTCACGCTCGAGGCGGAGGCAGTCGCGGTGGAAGACGACCATGAGACCGACAAAGATGAGAATAAAAAACTCCTGGCAGCCGAGGCCGGCCATGTAGATGTCGAGGCCCGTCTTTGCGACGCTGGGTGAGGCCGTGGGCGTGGCCATGATACCGCCAGTGGCCTGGACAAGAAAGGTGGCAACATCGGCCCAGACAAAGTACTTGCTCATGCCGACAGCCCTGACCTTCCAGACCTTGTGGTCGGGCTCATAGCAATAGACAGTGCGAGCAAAGGTCATATAGACAAATCCGTTGATCCAGAGCGGCGCCAAAAGAAACAGAATGGTGTAGGCTGTGGCATAGCCCGCGTTCTGCTGGTCATGCGCGCCGAGGGCGTGCAGCACGAAAGCGACCGTCTCCCAGATTCCGGCCATGATAATGACCCAGGCATAGCGTTTCTTGTAGGCAAAAGCCTGGACGATGTGCGTCAAAGTCAGGAGGCCAAAGAGGACGGCGACGGCGACGGCAGGCGCAAAAGCCGGGTTGAAGTTGTAGAGGGCGTTGCAAGCGTCTTCAGGAACGTAGCCGTACTTGCCCGGGACGGCGGTTGTGCAAGAAGCAGCAGAGGAAGACGATGTCGAGGACGGAGAAGACGATGCAATCGTCGAAGCGGGTGTTGTCGGGGAAGGCATTTTGAACGAAGTAAGATGAGGAGGAGGAGAGTAACAAAGGAAAGAGATGAAAGGAAAGAAGGAGAAAAAGGAAAATGAGAAGATGAGCAGATGAGAAGATGAGAAGATGAGATGAGAGTGTTTGTTGTGTTGAGTGATGATATCGAAAAGAAAAAAATCAATAACAGCTGCGGGCACAGAGATTTATATCTTTCTATTCAAAAACACAAGACTGTAAAGGAGCCCCAAGATAATCAAGGCCTTGTCAGGACAGTACTCTGATGCAGGGTACATCTATCGCCTTACGACGTCGTCGAACATGGAAACTTTCATTGGCCCACTTCCGACACATCGAAGACTGGTGGCCGTCTGGGACACGGCCTTGTCTGGCTTACACGGCCAAGGACCATTTCTGCGGTGCATTTTGGTGGTGCATTTGTCAAAAGAAAGAATAAATATACCAAGAAAAGACTAAAGAGATCGACAGTCGGGCCCAGAGTGGCAGAGTGGCTCCCCCTGTCGCTTGGGTCTAGGCAGACGAATAAGTCCAATATAGCAGCAGCCCGAGCAGGTCCAAGCCCACTGAAAGCCGCCGGGGAAGCAAAATACAAAAATACGCAAACGCACGTTCCCAAAGCCACAGCAGGCAGGTCTTTTCCTTTTTGGGGGTGCCACTGTTGACTTTTCTTTGTTCAATTAATTATGTTTACACGCGGAAGACGTCACTTCTCTAATGACTCTCGACTTTGTCCATTTTGCAACTGCCACAGAATGGCACGCTCCTACTGCAACGGCGGCGTCAATCTGAGCCGACTAGATACGTCCCGCCTCTACGGAGTATTCATCTCGTCGAATCTGTACTGGCTTACAAGTACGGCCTACACGCGTCTATTTCCTGTGGAAAAGCTTGTCTTTTTTTTCTGTAAAGTAAACGGTCCGTGCAAATGAAGGGGCACTCAAGGGCATGCAAAGGCTAAAAGTAAGCTGAATTTCGGAGCGAGATATCTCGCTCCGGCAGTTGTTTGTTGTTCTAGTTTTTCTTTATTTTTCTTTATTTTTCTTTATTTTTCTTTATTTTTTTGTCGACCTTTTTCCGCTTCTCATCACCTACCAGCAAATCTTCCTTCAGACCGTCTTCATTGTATTCTTGTGTCAGAAGTGCTTTGTCAGAACTACTGAGTAGTCACGATGCGCCGTGTAGATACACTCCTAATCCGAAGCAAATCCGAAAGTACTGTTGTGTTGGTCAAGCTGCGACACTCCGGCGGCTGAATCAAGGGGTGTACAGAGTTGTAGAAAATGTACAAAGATGGAGGGCATCGTTTCACAACAGGAGTGACGGCAACTGACGACAAGTGACGACACTGAAGGCAGCAGAGATTTAGAAACAGGAGGGCCGCGAAAGGACCGAATAACTATTAGCGACACCCAATCCAAACACGACTTGACTAATGGAGACAAAACAAGTCGAGCAGCCTCCGAAATGATGAAGAGAATAAGGCCATGCATTTCAGGCACCCAGATTAACGGTGCTATTCTAGGACACAGTGCCGTATCTACAAAAAAAAAAGAAAATACGGGGAAGATATGAGACGAGACGAAAGGCAATTCAACGAGACCAGAGAAGACGACAGAGGAAAAGCGCGCCTGGAGCAAAAAGCTTAATCTTCTTCATCCTCGAGGAAGCGCAGCCCTACGGGGTACAAGGAACTGACCGGCGGCTACGCGTCTACAAAGTATGAAGCAGTGGTTGTCTCTTTCTTGCTGCCTGTAACAAACAGTGTAAAGTTTGTCCGAGTGGGTCTTGTCCCAACCCAAAGTGTCAGAATCAAAGGGCTGCGTGGTAATCTATTTTTGGCTGCCATAGTAAACACAGGCAAGAGACAGCGACACCATGCCCCTTTCAGTGTAAAGGAGCAAGCCGTCGTTTGCTGGCCGTCTTAACTGTCGTGCTGTCTTACTTAACGGCACCTACAAAGACAGGCACCACAGGGACTACTGTGTATTACTTCGTAAAGGGAGCCTGAGGAACTTTTCCATTGGTCTTCTTTCCTTCATTCTTTAGCCAGCCTTATTTCTACTCCAAACGACAAGGGTCGTGGCTCCTGTGGCTTAAGCCATCACTCAGCTATCAGTGCCCAGTACGAACTACATCCCACTCTTTGCGGATGATAGATCCTTCAAAAAGAAGGCTGTCGGCCGACTCTTGTTTCTTTCTTTTCACTCGACTGCCGTGAACGGATGGATCATTACTTTATCTTTTGTCGTTGTATGGAACGTTCCTTGATGCAGATCATATTGTGCAATACAGGATATCACTCGCAAGGCAATACCCAGAGCAATATCGACGGCTCGCGTTTGCCGGTCGAGCCGGCCATAAACACGGTCAATATCTTTTGATGATTTCGAAACATGACTGGCAAGGAAAATCATAAGCCTTCTTTTCATGCATCATGCATCATAATCAAATCGCAGAGATCAATGTGAAAGGCCTACAACGCCTCCTGAGCGGCATCAAAGGGATGTCAACAAACTCAAAATAGACCCGGAAAACATATCATCACACGTTCTTGTAGTGTGGTGACTGATGTGTTTAAACACAGTTACCATGTTGTTTGGAGCTTGGGACCAGTGCCAGTAATTTAATGTTGTAAACTCCTTTAATATTTATTCTTCATTGTGAGCAGAGAAATCATTATGAAGAAGAAGAACTATTATTGAAGGGGAAAAAAAAACATGAAAGACAGAACGAGGAAATAGAAGATGGAATAACAGTAGACTCCAACTTGGATATGTGCTACATTTGCGCATGGTGTAAAGTTTCTCAACCAAACAAACCGTCGTCACCTGTTGAACTGTGGCCTCCCAATGACTGTGGGAAGAGCCTACTCCGGGGCTCAATCGCTGCATTGTCAACGTACAGTGCCAGTTGAAACTACTTGTTTACACACTCCCTCTCTTGTGTCTCGTCACGGAAGAAACGGATGCTCCTCTATTGGGCGACACAAGTGGACAAGGATCATGACTTACAAGGAGAAAGCTTGCTTGCAAGGTTTTGCAAAGAAGTTGCAGAGTTTTCCGCATCACATTTTGTATTTTGTGTGCAAGCTGCAACGCTGTACAATGACCTCATTGCGTGTCCATTGTCTTTTTTTTCTTTTTCTTTTTCTTTTTCTTTTTCTTTTTCTTTTTCTTTTTCTCCTTCCTTTTCCCTCTGTATTGACGCAAGGTACAGAGTACGACGTAGGCTTGGTAAGACTGGCCTGATTTGAAGAGTCCCCGTACGCCATCACGGTTAGTGGAGAACTGCATGCTTGGAAACAAAGAAATAGAGGCAAGCCGGACTTGAAATGAAGGAGCGAAGCGGCAAAGGAATCAACAGACGCTGGAACATTCTACAGACTCCTACAGAGTAAATGTACAGAAGCAGCATGTTTCTACGGAGTACGTCGTGCACGAACTGACGATCAGGACAATGACAAGAGCAAGTGGAGGAGGACCTGTTTTTTCTGACAGGCTTCCACTCCGTGTTCGTTTCATGCATTATGCAAGAGGTCTCGTGAGAATAAAAAAAGAAACGAGTCGAAAGAAGGTTCGCTCTCCGCACTTTTTTTTCTTCTTTTTCTTTTTGGGTTAGTTGGGGCCACAGGGGCCCTCGGGGCCTGAACCCCGGGAAAAAAAAATTGTGACAGATTCCCCTTTGTTATTTCGGGGGTCCAATGACGTCACAATGCCTTGGCTCTCTGGGCCTGTCATGCCTCGCCTGACATGGCTCGTATGGCTTGCATCCACAGCGCCCGTAGCGCCTTGAGCACCCGTATCGCCGCCAGCCAACAACCACCTCAACACAGCCCATGTTTGATGCTTCGCCAACGCCCTCGATGTCAACCTGCATACGTCGTACGCATGCTGCCTTTTCAGTATCACGATTTCGCAGATGTATGTACGAATCTATAACCGAATCTGTAACCAGAAACCCCAATATGCAAGAGTAGAGATTTTAGCATCAACGCAACGGATATGCGCAACAGGCCCGCAGTAACGTATCGGGGTGTCAAAAAAGTAAAAGTACCAAAAGTTTCAAGAGTGGAAAAACGGAGAGAATCCAATGAGAATAAACCGCAAGTGAATGCGGCTGTTTGTTTTGAATGCAGTGCTATGCTGTTAAAAAAGTATCGCTAAACATAACAAAAAGAAGGCATTTTGTTGAGGCGAGAAACTGGTAATGATAAGAGAAAGCAGCGCCAAACATAGGACGTTCCAATGAGTTCATCTCTTCCGACAGGAGGGCGGGCAGTCCGCAGGATTGGTGTTTTGCATCGGCTGCCTGTGCCGTTCATGTCACCGGTGAAGAGATGCTGGGATCGTGGGCTCGCCGTTCCCTTCCCGAGTCTTTCCTTCTCCTGCCCGTCGTATCCCAAAAAAATGTAAACAAAATAAATAGAAAATAGACCCCCGCGTCCATAATCAAAACGTGTGGGTATAATACGGTTTTCCGAATCGTTTCATCATCCAGTAGAGCAAGAGAGAGAGAGAGAGAGAGAGAGAGAGAGAGAGAGAGAGAGAGAGAGAGAGAGAGAGAGAGAGAGAGAGAGAGGGAGAGAGTGGCGAGTTAGGATAAGCTTGTGCTTGGAAGATGCGAAGCGGTGTAATAAAACAGGGGCTCGAGCGCATGGCGTGTATCGGTTCTCGCGAGATGCTGTGTGTTGTACGTCGTAGTTGTAATAAAAAGTGAGACGGAAGATTGCATTGTTGTGTGAGAGTGCTGTTATTGCTGATATGCTGATGTCAAGGATCGACCGTCTTTCCCAATGTAAAAGATGCCAAAGTAAAGCCGATTCGCAAAAAAAAGTTTCTCGGCAAAAACACCGTGCAGAAGATAGAGTAACCAAAGACAAGACAAAAAAGGAATGGCCATATGATGATGATGTGTACGCGAGAGGACCGTTCCCCAAAAAGCAGAAAAAGGTTGCCAAGTGAAATGTACATAATGTGCACGCATCGAACGCCGGTAAAACAACAACGGTAGAAAAGAGCAAGATTCGTATCAAAACAACGCAGCATGGACAGCGTAGGTCGATCGATGGCGTAGGTCAAGGTTAAGGACGGTCGTGAGTAGGCGGCAAGATCGATCGATCCAAATCAGATAAAGACTAAGACGACAGATACGGCGCGTCACTGGCGTTCAGCGTTGGCTACACGACGAGCAAATATCGTAGGCGTACACAGGAGTCGTGGTTGGTTGTGTTCGCCGTGTTCCTAATTGACGTCATTGTCGCCGCTCTGCACAGGTGGATGCTGAATGGTCGCCACCGTAAGATCGTGGAACCGTGCCACCAGGCTTGTCGTTCCGTATCGTATCGTTTCACCCAACCTGATCCAGAAACCAAACCTTGGCACCGACTCCGCCTCAACCGCCGCAATCGACCTCGGTCGCAGAACTGTTGCTTCTGCCGATAGCCGGACTCCGTGCCTGTCATTTCTTGCCGCGGCCGCCGCCTGTTGATGTGATCTTACTCGTCGTCATGAGGTCGCCAATGTACTTTTGGAGGAATTTGTTGTTGTTGTCGAGTTTGTCGTGCTCTTCCTTGACCGCCTGGATTCGGTGGAAGATCATGAGAAGGGAGTCTTGCAGCATCTGTGCGTGTCTGTTCAGGTTGTTAGTCGTTCTGAAGTGCGGAAGAAGAGAAGAGAGGGAAGTGGACGTAAACCTACTTTCTGACTTCTGCGCGTGTCTGGCGGCCGAGCTGTTCGAGGTCTTCGCTTGTCCTTCTCGGGCTCATGGCGCGCACGTCGCCGGGATCTAATGTCGTCTCCATTGGTCGCGATGCCTCTTCTGAGTCGCGAGGGACGATTATGGTGCCGCTGCTCTTGCGGTTCGGCAAACGAGGTCTTGTTGGTACCGGGGCATGAATGGTGGCGGTGTGTGAGGGGTTGCCGTCGGACGAAGCGGATGAAGAGTCGGTGCGTACAATCGTGGGTGCCGTTAAGCGGGATGAAGAGTCGTTGCTCCGAGATTCCTCTTCGGGTATTGTGATGTGTGAGGTGGGCGGCTGTTCGTCACCCATTTTTCTTTGGACGACGCGCGTGTGTTGTGGGAGGTGTGGTGAAGGAGGATGATTGAGGCCGAGATTAAAGATGTTGAGAAGCGGCGTAGAGCTCGCCTTTTCGGTAGAGTGTGTTCAGTGGTGGGTGCGGGTTTGATGAGAGTTCAAGCGAGTGTGGGCGGTCAAAGTGCAAGAAAGTCGACGAAGAAAACAAAGGGCGGTTGTGATTGTGCGAAGAAGCTGTTGCTGAGGTTCGAAGAAAGTAAAAAGAAAAGAAGAGAAGAAAGAATCGAAAGAGTCGTAGAAGAAACGGTGCAAATATGGGGGAAGCAAAAGTAAAAACAAAAGTAAAAAAGCAATATGGCTAGGAAGAAGCAACAAAAAAGAGGAGGGAGGAGCAATAAAAAGGGAAAGAAAAGGCCGAAAAAGCAGAACCCGCAAAGATGGGCGTCGTGGGGCCTGAAACAGGAAAACAGGGTCCAGCGCTTTTGTCAGCTGCCGGGTGCCAGAAGCTGGTTCGCCACCACCAAACAGGAAACACCGCACAGGAAGAGGAGCAGCACCAGGGCACCTGGGAAAACGTGGAAACAGATGACAAAGAGGCGAGATTTGGTGTGTGGAGGTGGGAATTTAAGGCCAAGAGCGCTGTGAGAGCAGTGAGTTCACAACTCAAAACAGCACAAATTGACGAGAAATGCCAATGAAGCAAATTGGAAAACCCGATGGAAATGATACAAGATGAGGAAGCTTCGATTTGAAAGAGCTTCTCCTCTTCTTTTTTATTTCTCTGCAGCGTTGTCACAGACTCAGTGGCGGTATTGACCGTCTGGAGTAGTTCGTACCGAATACTGCGTTGCGGTTGTGTTGCTGTGAGGTTGCCAGTCTTTCACTGTTCTTCGTTCACCAGATTTTTCGAGTGAGCGTCATATTTTGCCGCCGTGGCCTATTTACAGCGGGACAAGCAGCAACGTCAGGAGGAGGATAACGTAGGGGGCAAACGGGAGCGCCCTTGCTTTGATGCGCTTGTTGCCTTTGTCGGTTTCGTCGGGTTAGTGGTGGACACTGGCTGGGTCCGAGTGTGCTGCAGGGTCACGACAAGGAGGTCAAGCGCCAGATGAAGGTGGGTTCGCTCGTGCTTTAATTCTGCTTTAATCCCCGTTGGCTGCAAATGACGCCAGACTGCGGAGTAGTCGCTAATAGCGGTGGAGCGGCGGAGCGCGACAGGTGGGTAGTTTGTTATTGTTAGGGTGGGATCGGAGGAGGTTGTCTGGTTGTCTTGCTGCGAATGTTGATAGTTGACTCGCAGACAGCACGACGAACAAGCTACCACGAAGAGACAAAGAGAAGCTAAAGCCGGGCGTGAAACGAAGACAGACGAGACAAACAGTTGCAGGCTCGTCTCGTGCAGCATGCAGGCGACGTGCAGACGGGGAGAGAGCCGGCGACAGTTTGGTGATAGAGCACTGTGGTATCTCGTCGACAAAAAAGGGGAGGTGTGGACCCTAACTTAGCCGTTACTCCGTACTGTGAAGACGAGGCGGCGAAAGAGGATCAAATCGGGCGCCGAGGGTTTGTCTGGTGGGCTCGGTAGTCGTACCTCGTACGAACTAGAAATGATGGTATTGGGTATTGGTGGCTCGAGTGGCTCACCTCGTACGAACTAGAAATGATGGTATTGGTGGCTCGAGTGGCTCCCGCGACAATGACAAGAACCCTTGGATTTGAGGTGGTGTGGACTGGAGACTGAAGGAGTGAAGTGGACTGCAGGCCTGTTCCCTGTCGGCGGGCTCTTTCTTGAGAGGAGAAGTTGTTTTTCTTTGTCTGCTGTTGTGCTCGTCGAGTATCTCGTCTTGTTTCTGGCTGTTCTTGGTCGTCTTTCTTTCCTGTTCTTCTTGTTTTTGTCGTTGTTCTCCTTGTCTGGGTCGTCTTCCCGTCTTCTTTTCTTGTTCTCGCTTGATTCTACCCTCGTCCTGTCCCGTTTTGCTGCTGTCGATCTTACTTGCTTTCCATACACCGTACGGAGTACACCGCAGTAATTTCGTGCACCCAGTCCTTGGGCTTGTGCTTTGGTGGCACCCAGGAGCGAAGATCGACAGCTCGTTCTCCTAAACTCCTGAATCTCCTTGGACGGCGCGAAGAAAAGCGAGGAAAAAGTTCAAAATAGATTTGCGTTCTGGCATTTTCTGGCGGGAAGCCGTTGCAGTCGCAGGGTGGAGAATTTCCAACATATGCCGCGGTGGTCGGAAGGTGGGAGAGGACGAGGCAAAGCCGTGCAAGGTCGTGATATGTAGGCCAGGCAGAAAGATAGACAGGTAGACAGGCTGACAGGCAGACAAACATCTGACAACGTTGTAATGCCTCTTTTTGCCTCTGCGTTTTGGATGCCTTTGCACTTTGCCCCTGAGAATCTGCAAGAACGGGTCACGACCAAGACAAGTCAAGAATGTGGGCAGGCTGCAAAAGCGCAAAGAGGGAAGGAGCAACACAGCACAACAAAGGGGCAGGCGCCAAACTGTCCCAAACTGTCCGACGAGGTTGCGTAGCACCAACTGCTGCGGCGACAAGGCAGGAGCAAATACGGAGTAATACGACGTAATAACAGAGGAAGAGGAAATAGGAGGACCAGTGGGCTGCAATTCGTTAAACGGGCAGGCACGCATGTCACGATGCGGATGGAGGGGGAAGGTGCAGACTGCCCTCATGCCAAAAATCTCACGATATCTGTTTGCAGTTAGAGCACTCCCGGCATATTACCGCCTTTGCCAGGAAGGAGCGAACGGTTCTCGTCGCTTTCGAGGCGGAAGGAGAGCAAACAGGGCACCCACAGTCAGGTGGACAGGCAGGAACAGTGGCCGAACCACGCTAAAGCCGATCGCAATCTGTTCCACGATCTGGGAAGTGAGCCTATGTTTACAACTACGGAGGACAGCGCGCGGGTTTTGCGTTATTAAAGCCCTGGGGCGCTCGGGGTCCTCAGTCCTCAGTCCCCGTTTACCATAAGCCATGATACTAGCATTAAATATATTGACATTTGTTATGCTGGGGGATGCCATTTTATTAGGCCTTTCTCACGATATTACCACGGCTGTCAGGGCAAGAGCGAACTGACTTGGAAAACAGCGGAGACGGCAAGTGCGACTGATGTGGGATTGCTTGGCGCGCCACGGAAAGCTTCACCGCGGGACATGGTGGATGAACGACAAAATAGGAAACCGCGGTGTTCAACCCTCCCACTCCTCGAGAACGGTCCCTCAAACCTCCTTCGAACCTTCCTTCTCGTTGGTGGACTGCTGGTAGCTTAAACTTGGTGTGGCCCGCTCGCCGCCCGTCCCAAATGCACCAAAAAGCGCCCAAAAAAGAGATCGGCGCACGACAAGTGACCCACTGGCTGGTTTTTTGGGGAGGGGGGAAGATCCGCAGCCAAGTTTTTCCCTGCTTTTGTGAAATACTACGCATACTGTTTATTAAAGGCAAGAAAGGGAAGAAAGAAATAAAGAGTCTTGAAAATTAAAGGGGAATAGTGTAAAAGGTAAAAGGTAAAACAGCAAAAAGGCGGACGACGATGCAGGGCGAACCGCACCTGCCTTGCGCCAGTCGATTTAGTGTCTATCGTGCCCATCGTGCCCATCGTGCCTGCCCGTGATGCTTGTTGCCCGTTACAAGTGCGACTGCACCTGCCACTTTGCGAGACCGTAGCGTCTGCACCTTTCTCGTGATCTGGCAAGAGCGAATGAAGGGCTAAAAAAGTAGAAGGTGCTGCCCACCTGCCCGCCTTCGACACCTTGTGGGGGAGAAAGGTGGAAGGAGACGAACAAGTCGCGCCTGCTTCTTTCGGTCATCGTCTCTGCTCTTTCCCTTGAACCCTCGAGGCGATATCCCTGCAAGGCTTCTCCAGAAGACGTCCCCGATATTTCTGTCTCCTCTTGTCACCAGCCCCTCTTCAAGAAACGACACTTTATTTTTGTGCTTCCCGTCCAACACACCCAACCCCTATCCCATCAAGTTTCCGTTTCTCCATCGTCACGGTCCGGCAACACGATATTGCCTTTCGAGCTATCGTGCTTTCGTGCTTGTGGGTGTTCTCTGCACTTGGTACGAATATCTTCAAGAGACACCACACGGTGTCTTCCTACAAAGTACTCCGTACTCCGGCAAATCCTTCACGCACGATAACCAGCCGGATGACCGCTTCCCAAGTCTGAACGTTACGAAGAGAGTACACCTGTGCAGAACAAGGAACGCCCTGAGTAAGGGAAAGGGCACTGTGACCGTGACTGGAGGTACCGCAGGCGGGATTTCAACGAGCCAGAAGGCAGAAAAAGGGGAAAGGATCCTGGCCAAAAGACAAGAGACACAAAAAGCTCGCCAGGCATTGCCAATGCAAAGGAAGCATCTACTGTGTACAGTGTGTAGAAGCAGGGTTTCCGAGTGCAACCCTTCCGAGTGCAACCCTTCCGAGTGCAACACTCTTGCCCGCCCCCACATTGCGAGTGCAACCTACGTCGTCAGTTGTATGCCAAAGCGCCTGCGCCTGCATTGAAATACGGAGTACAACATGCACTCCATGCAAGCCTGTTTGCCAGCTTGTTTATTTTTACGACATCTTACATCGCCTTTTTCCTTTTCTCTCCCACCGCTCGCCTTTCCCAAACATTTTTACGGCAGATGCATCTGAGAATCTTGAAACAGAGGAGAAACAAGATGGGGACAATACGAGAAGGGCTCTTGGTGTCTTTTGTTGTCCTGTGTGTCTTGGACTTTATCCGTCTGTGACGCGGAAGAAGAAGGAAGGAAGAAGAAAACTAACACCGACAATCAAAATAAGAGAAATGGAAACATAGAACGAAAACAAACAATAAGAAAACCGCCAAAGCACGACACACGCTCATCAACTCATCGACAGGCTCAAAAACAAACAAACTCCGACAGGCTCTCCCCGACCCCTTCCCTGCACAGTATCCTCGCCCACAAGACCTTCCAACCGCCACCGCCTTCTCACCACACAAGCCAGTCAGGCCAGTCTGCCTTCAAACCCCCATGTCCCAATGGTGTCATGATCGTCGCTGCTGTCCTCCCGCTCCCGCCCACAGTGCGAGTTCCACTAAGACATGCACCCGCCCACCAACAGACCAGCACAGGTTCGCATTGCTGCCTCATACTGAGGAAAGGAGCCTCCGCAAGACTGCACGAGACGGGTCTCTCTCTTCTTTTCGTCATATCCTTCTCCCCCCGAGCCCCCAGAATGGCCTGTTGATCGTCATGTTCCAGCGGCACAGCAAGCCATCGTTACTTGGTTGTGTTCCAGTTGGCTTGCTCTAAACTCTAAAGGCCTAAAGGCCCTACTCCTTGCTCCGGGGTCCCGCAGCCGGGCGCCGGACCTTCATTGCAGGACACAAGAAACAGGTTTGGCGTTCCCTATTTTTTCCTCTTTTCTTCTTCTTTTTCTTCTGCAGTCGCCATCCTCGGCCAGCATCGTGCTTCTGGCGATGGGTTTAAATAGTCGATTTACCGCTGACCTTGTACGCCACGTTGACCGACCTTGTGAGCGTTTAAAAAGCTTGACAGCTACTGCTGACCGAGCCATGCTGACCTTGAGACCTTGGTTCTTCCTTCCATGTTTTCATGTCTGTTCCCAGCGATCCCCAGGTTTCTTTCCAAGTTCTGATCAAGCTGAAAACAGTCAATGCCCAGTCGTTATTATTGTCTGACCAGCCCGTGGCCCTGTTTTCTCATGATCTTCGTGCTGGAGTATGCTGCCCAGCTGCACCATACTCACAAAAAGGCTCCGAAATATAAACATATCCCCCGAATCCGACAAACGAACGGCAATGTACGACGTAGAGTGCACAATAAACACTCAACACAGTACGTTCGTAATAATAAGAGTGAAGAGAATCTGCATTCTCGTATCATTCTCAAACATGCATATGACCTACCCACCTCTTCGCTTCTGCATTGTTTTCTCCCTTCTCGCGCCGTTTTTGTTCTTCCTCTCCTCTTCTTTTTCTTCTTTCTTTTTTCCTCTTCCGCAAATCTCCCCTGCGGTTCCCACCCAACTTCGACGCCCACACCAAACAGAGCCCCGCTCACACGAAGCCAGTCAGCCAATCCTACCGTGGGAGGACGTACACTGTGAGACTGTGCTTTTTTTTTTTAAAAAAAAAAAGCAGTGAGTGGTTTGGGTCGTTTGAATTACGGGTGTTCTCGTCTCCTCCTGCCTTGGTCTTCTTCCTTGTCGAAATGCCTGGGGCTCCGAATATCCAACAGTGAAATACTGCGCATGTCGTGAAATACTGCGCATGTCGTGAAATACTGCGCATGTCCATATGGGACGAAGAATTCAACAGCAGTACGGAGTGAAAAAGGGAAAAGAAAACAAGTGCTCCCCGGTTTGATTGGATGCGCGCCATTCACTCACCAAAAATAACCAGCAAGACCACCAACCGCACCCCTTGATTAGGAACGTAATTCTGACGTGCTGTCTTTCTTTTGCATTTCCAACAGATAGTATTGAGGCACCTGATTTGTGCAGAGTAAATACAAACAGCATTCCACAGATGTGTCAAACACGCACATGTCACGCCTTGCGGAAATTGTCGCCGTTACGTAACTATGTCGACATGCAATACATGTTGACATTCGGTAAAGAAAATGCGCGAATGTAAACAGCTTCACTAGAAATGACAGCCCTACTAGGTAAGCTGTGTGTTTTTTCTCCCGTTGTTTACCAGAATCATTTGCTGGATAGCCCGAAGCTCAAAAACTCCGGCGGGTTGTACAAAGTACCTTGCCACTTTTTAAGCTCAAGCCTCAGTGGTAAATGGGTAACGGGTAAGGGCAAGTGCGCGCATGAGCGTATCGATTGATGTGATGAGAAATACAATGAAGAGACCGAGTCCCTTTCGGTGTGTTCGGTCCGGGAATGAGCGCCGCCCGAATGTTGTCCGTCTTGGCATGGAACGCCGGCCGGTATCCATATTTACAAGACCGGGCCGCACCTTGAGATCTACACTGCGGAGCCCGGCCGCATGCACTCGATTTCCGTTACCAAACCTCTGATTTCTAGATGATGATTATTCGAACGCACCACGTCCCGGGCTAGTTGTTAGCTAGGCATCTTTCAATGGTGTTTGAGCACAGGAGCCGGAAGAGGATCGTGTTAGTCACCGTCGCAGCCGGGCCTTTCCTAGTCCCGACCACCGACCTCGCCGCGTCTTCTGCGTCTTTGAGATCTACATGACCTCTTTTAGTGGAGTGAATAAAATTACTGGCAAAGTGATACGGTATACTAGCATTGCAATGATGGCAAGAAGAAAAAAACCAATTGTATTCGTTGAAAGAACGCTGAATGAACCCAGGAAAATGTCCAATATACCCAACGCCAACCCAACGCCTACCCGACGCCTAGACAAAAGAAAGATGATATACAAGCACTCCACGACGTCCACGACGCGACCTAGCTCGTCCGCGGCCGAGCGGCCTCCGGCTCCGGGCCCTTCCAGTAAAAACGCTCGTAAATCACACGGCCCAGACTCAGGGACCACTTGTCGAGCGTGCGGGTGACCAGATCCGCCGTGCAAATGAGCACGAACCAAAAGGGAATGGCGGACAAGAAGATGCCCGTGCCGTAGCGGACCTGGCCCTGGAGACCCGTGAGGCTTGTCGCCTGGATGACGAACCAGTGGCCGGCGGTAAACAGAAGCGGGCCGTGACACACGTACATGCTGTAGCTGATTTTGCCGAGGTACTTGGGGAAGGGCGAGGTAAAGATGCGCTGGAGGGCGGGTGTGCAGTCGACGACATAGACAAGGACGGCGGCGCCGATGGGGACCCAAAACTGGTCGGTGTTGTGTGTCTTCTTGTGGTGTTGGGGGATCCACTTGACCAAGGTCTTGAATCCGGGGGTGCCGATGGCGCCACGGTTGGCTTCGGGGATCGAGAGGACGTAGAGGCAGAGAACAAAGAAGAAGACGCCGATGGCGGTCTGGTAGCGGGCATAGAAGCGGCGGCTGCTGGCGTACAGGGCGGCAGCGGTGGCGAGGAGGCCGGCAAGACCGGTGGCAGGAAGAGAGGAGGAAGAGATGTAAGAGATGGAAGAGGAGGAAGAGATGGTTGCTGACAAAGGGGCAACGGACGACCTGGCCTTCTCTTCCTGGCTGGCAAACTGCAAGTCGCAGATGAGCATGCCGCAGATGAACAAAAAATACTGCCAGTAGATGTTCTTCATGGCAAAGATGGCGAGGCCAAACAAGAAGGCGACACGGACATTGGGCCGGAGACGGTTGAAGCTGGCCTGGCACAAAAACAGCATCAACGAGCACTCAAACTCGACGGGCAGCGTCCACAGAAACATGTCGTAGGCATACCGGCCACCGCGCTGCATGTTCTTGGAGAAGGGATCGACCAGCATCGTGATGCTCGGGCCCCAGTGCTGCATCTGACCCCAAAAGGTGACGGCCCGCGGCGGGCTACGGTGCGGGTACCAGGTGTTGCTCCAGCCTGTCGTGCCAAACCAGCCCAGATAGGTCATAATGGCCGAAACCAAGGTAACCACGGCCGGCATAAAGAAGAGGCGCGGCCACCGGCGGAAGGCAGACGAGCCAATGGCTTCGTAGGCGTCGGCAAACTTGCCCATGCGCGACAGCTTGAGCGGCTTGTAGCTCAGGGCGTAGCCAGATACCACAAAGAAAATGGCCACCATGGGCGGACCGGAAATGGTGAGACGAATAAAGGGCAGCTGGATGAGCCAGTGTGCGTTTTTGCTGATGCCGTAGCCGTTGCGAATGTGAGCGTTGAACCAGAGCGCACACAGGTGGTTCCACACGACAAAGAAGGCCGCCATGCCGCGCAGACCGTCGAGCCAGGCCGTCGGGTGCAGCTTCCGGGGCGGCGGGGCGGCGGGGTCGACCGGTTGGGCAAACGACGGCACCAGGACCTTGAACATGCCGAGCTGGTTGTACAGGGCCAGCCACTGTGACGACGATGTGGCAGAGGACACCCGACCGGCGATTCTCCGCAAAGGATGCGTGGCCAACAGCCAGCCCAAGTATATGAGACGAAAGACGATGGTAGGCAGCACCAGCGCGGCGCCGAGAATACCGCCCGTCCGTGACGAGCCAAAGCGGGCCTTTTCCCGGGAAAAGGGGAGCCCGGCTTCGGCTTCGGTGTCGACGTCGGTTGTGCTTCCGTTTGTGCTGCTGCTACTGCCGGCTCCCAGCAGATGGTCCTCCGACTCTCGGCCCTCGGTGACGGTCATTGTGATTTCTTTGCGCTCTTTCATCTCTTCGTCGTCGCCCTCGTCATCAGGGACTTGGTTGTAGGTTGGCCGGCCCGACCAGATGCCCTGGAGTGCGCTGGGAGCCATTTTGTCATTGAGTGTGTGGACGGATGGAGAGTGTTGGAAGTCGGTGATGATATCGGTTGATGGGAGTTGAATGATGACGGTAAACAGGCAGAGAACCTGTACCGGGTTGTCGGGATCGACGAGTGGGTAAGAGGAATAAAAAGACCGGACGGTACGACGATGGGACTAGAAAGTATAAAATGAAAATCGAGAGAGGGGAAAGGTAACGAAGGTGAAAAAGAGTGACAGAACGAAGGACTGAAGGATTGAAGGACTGAAGGACTGAAGGACTGAAGATGGACTTGGCAGCGGTACCAAAATCAAATGCCCGTACTTGCGTCTGCTGTCGTTGTTGGGCCCTCGCAGAACGAAAAAAGACCGTCCAGACAAGATGAATGTCTGAATAGACGGACGAGGGGAAAGGACAAAAAGACGGCAAAAGGTACAAAATTGAAGGAAGAGAAAAAAAGAGAGAGAGAAAAGGAGGGCTTGTTCGACATAAATAAGACTGCAAAGAGTGTGGCACCCTTTGGGAAGGCACGATCGGTGGGTGGTGGGTAGGGAAGGGACGGTGGGAACAATACGACGTAGGAATACCAGGAACGACAGGAGCGACAGGAACGTGAATACGGCAGGAGCGACCAGGGTCGGGGAATGGCAATGGATGTGGGACTCAACGAAGAAACGGCTTCAAGAGAAACTGTGTGCAGACATGAGCAGGGAAGGTGAGGAAGGGCTGGAATACGGAGTACGACGTAAGACTGTCAGCTTTGAGTTTGCTCACATCGAACCCCTGCCAGCGTTGCCGATTGATCTCGAAAGAAAAAGAGCAAGCACGCAAAGGGGGAGACAAAAATGAGAAAAAGGAAAAGACAAAAAAGAAAAAGAAAAAAAAAAAGAAAAAAAAAAACGGAATGGAACGCAGGCTGCATTTCCACTTTACACGCCTTTACGAGATATCATCATTCTCATACCATCCGTTCTCCATCTTGGCGCGTTCTGCATGGTCGACACGGGCTGCACGTTGTGCATGGACGCACATAAATGGAGGCTGTATGCTGTACGAGTACGTCGTACTCCGTTTTACACGAGGTACATGGCATGGTGAGCATGCACGTCTGACTAGGGAGGGCGAGGGTCTTCCCACAACTTGGATACCCCTACGTTCTTTGCCATCCCGATGTTAAACAGCTCTTACCCCAGATTGTATATATTTTGTAGCTCTTTGGAAGAGGCCAAAATGCAGAATGAAGAGACAAAAGAATAGAGACCAGAAAGAGACGAAGAGACCAAAAAGGGTAACAAGAAAAAGGACTAACTAGAAAAAAAGCACTAACGAAATAATATATTGGAAGGCGCCCCTAGTTCCATGGACAAGCGTCAGAGGGAGAGGCTCAAGGGAGTTTTTTTTCTTACGTCGTACTGTTGGTTGAAAACAGAAAATGGACGGGATGCCAATGTAGGAGAAGAGACAAGAGGGCTAAAAAGGTCTGGACGTTTGCTGTGTTCAAAGTAAGTTACAAGAACTACGTCGTACATCCTCTTGGCTTTGTACATGTACGCCGTACCGTGTAGGTTGTCCAGTCTTGCCCCTCGCCTGTTGATGAACCGTTTGTCTCACAGTTCCATGGCAGTGTCCTGGCAGCATGTATGTAAAACTGGGGGAGCATGCATGGTGGTGGGGGAGCCCATTCTTTAGTGGACCAGGGTCATGGATGCTCATGGTCGATCAATGTACGGAGTATTATTGATACTCCCTCGACTCCGACCTATCGAGACCAAAGCAGTCTCCATTTTGGGATTCCGTTTGTTTGTCTTTTCCAGTTGTGACTCGGATGCCTGTCTTGATATTTGAAATTCGCTGGCTTGTTGCCTTTTCTTTGTCCCTGGGAGATGGTCCCTGGGTGCCCCGAAGGGGCGTCAAGATGTCTGGATGTTAGTCTCTCAGCCTGGCTGAAAGCTGGCCTAGGCTCGTGTTCCGAGTAGTTCGTACTTTGCCCGCCGTATATTTCCTCCTTTGCTTTGAACCGTTTGCATTTGGGCCGGCTCGCTTTCAAAGAGCAACAAGCACGCAACGGCCGCAGTAGCCAGGCCTAGAATACTTGGTACAAACGTGCACACAGACGTGTTGTGTTATCTGGGTGAGGCTCCCGAGGCTAATCCTTCTTTGGGCACAATTCGCAGACACACCAAAACAATATTGTCTTTTACGCCCTGGCTTGATAACGGTTTTTTCAACTTCCTGTTCTTTGTGACGTCCTTTGCCTTTCTGACGCTTTTGACGCAAGGTTGGTGTCACCTCCTGTCGACAAACTTTCTCATGTCGATTTAAAAAAGCAAGCGACAGGGACGGGTCGACAGCTCTCCCCGTCGCAGGGTGTGTTAAAAAACGGTCCGTAGCGGCCCATTCCACCCTCAAAAGCCAAGACGGAGAGAGCACATAATTTTCGTGCCCACTTTCTCACCTTTCTCACCATTCTCACCACAACGCCAAGCATTGATTACGGAGCGTCGTACATCGTAATACGTCGTATTACCTGTCTCCTAAGCTTTATTCTCTCCCTCAATGCCACATTTCCAATGCAGCCGTCTGTTTTGACAGTCCGTCTTCAGTTCTCCGCTTCCTGTCACTTTACGACGTACTTCGGGTCTCCGTTTGACTCTTTTCTTCCTTTTTCTTCTTCTTTTTACTTCCTTTTTCTTCCCATTGACTTAAGCTTAATGGGGGTTTATTTTGGTAGTGGCGCTATCTCTCCTATTTTTTCTGCTTTGGGCGAAATAAGGTAGTGATCCACTTTGTCGGTTCTACAGGCCAGGCCTAGAACCAGGTCCTCACCAGGTCCTCCTCGACTGCCAGAACCTCTTTTTTTCTTCATTCCTTTCCTCCCATAGGCTGGTTCTCGACTCCCCGGCATGTCCCATCGTTCCTCTTCTCCATCTCCCTTCCTGCCCTTGCCATCAAGCACAATGGCCTCGTGTTGGCAGACCTTTACTCCTTACAACTTGTACGACGTAATCCACGGCAGTCAATGGCAGTTCATGGCAGAAGAAAAAAGAAAAAAAAAATAGCAAGCCCAGACAAGATATGACAAGACACGGCCGTCCTCCCTTTCCATATGGGATATGGGGGGCCCGTGTGGCACCACAAAATAACATGCCTCCCAGAGCTGCGTCAATCGCATGAGCTGCGCGACATGTTCCAGCTCGCCAACCTGTTGGAACAAGAGACAATGTGTCTTTTCTTTTGAATGGAAAAAGGGAGGGAGAGAAAGGAGGCGTTGCACTGACTGGCCTGCAGCGCGCATTGCTCACCATTTCTGGATCGTATATGCAGGCTCGCTTCTTGTGTGCTTTTGTGGCGTTATTTTCCCTTTCCTGTCTACGGCATATCTGCATACCCCCTTGGGGCTTGAGCCCCTCCGCCCCTCTTCCTCTTTTCAAGAGCCGTCTGACGTGCCAGCCAGAGCCAGATGCTGTTTTTCACGTCCACGCGCCTCACAACCCCCAGCCCTTTCTTCGGGGCACTCGACGTGTTCCTTCCGCATAACTCTTATAAAATTTATCTAAATGAGAAAGCTTGTTTGGCCAGACGTCGCGTCGCGTACACAGCTTACCAGTCCTCCGTGCATACGTCGCGCGCGCAGGGCAGATGCGTCTGTCACATCGCCTTGGGGCTGAAATGCCGACTGCCAGCCTGCCATCCTGCCCGACCCCTGAAGCAGCAAACCACCAGTCGCCCGTCTCTGTCTCTTTCTTGGCCCTATCTTTGGGTCGAGGCCAATAGAACGAGCTGGATCTCACGCACCTTGCCGCTCCCGGTGCTCCTGGGTCTCCTGGGTCTTCTTGGACCTCTTGCTGGCCGGCCAATCTGTCCAAATGTAGCCCGTTACAGTCGAGGATATGCCGGTGACCAGCTGGGTGGCAGCATACTGTTGGGACGAGAAACAACTATTGAAAGCCTGCCTTCAGCCCAAGGTTGCATCAATGCATTATCCTCCTAAGTACGTCGTAGTGTGGCGTTATCTGTTTGGGCTGCACACAACGGCGGACCTTTTAGACTTGGGCATAATACCACCCCGAAATGTAAGAACTGAAAATTAGATTATTAGATGGCCAGTACGACAATAGGCCTGTGCACGGAGTACATGTACACGTCGTACATATAGATGCACCAGCTAACACGGCACCCGTACAGTCATTGTTTGCTGTACGAAGTGAATACTTGGAAGAAACTCCGTGGGGCAAGTAGAGCAAATCATTCTTCATAGCAATATATATACTCGGCCATCTCCTCCTACCTCGATGGAAATATCGTGTCCAGCATCTACCCGTGCAGCCCGCAAATCGAACCTGGCTTGTTGTCCCGACGGACTTCAAGACTCAAGGCTCGGCAAACGGTCACCAGGAACTCGTCTCGTTCGGCTCCGCATCCAGAACCGACGACCGCCGCGCCGTCCAAGACACTGTGACTGTACGTCGAGCAGGCTGGGCAACCTGGATAACACTTGGGATGGATACATGTTGTTCGGTATCAAGTCGGGAAATAAGTCCTTCTGTTGTGAGAGATTACAAAATTTCTGTACATCATACTTTACCGGCGTATTCGTAAAGTGGTACGGAGTACTAGACAAAGAGATGAGAAAAGGGAAAGAAGAAGTCATATCATTCCTGTCGCTGCGCAGTCCATTGAACAGTAAATATCGTATAATGTGGACCAACTGGGATATATTCATGTCCGCCAGAGGAGTAGTATTCCGTACTGCTCCGTACTGTGTAAGGGGAAAGGGCGGATTGTGAGACTAGCGAGACAAGAGCTGGGCCGTTTTTGCTTTCTTTTTCTCGGATTTTTCTTCTTCCCAAGAGCGTCTAGACCGCCATGGAAATTCCGGCTCCAACCTGAACGGGAGCAGGCGTCAATAGTGGCTAGTCTCCCTTTGGTCGGGCTCGCACATTCTCCTCCGTGTTATCTATTATCGAGAGACAACATCAAGGGAGATTGACTTTTTCCGTCGACTCTTCATCTCCCTGCCGAGCCTGCCTCGTGTCATTTCCTGCAGGCTTGTGCCTCATACCGCGGCATGGGGAAAGCAGGAAAAAAAAACGCAGGAAAAAAAGAAAGACAAGAGGCAACGTGCGACCGTTTTAGACTTCTTCGTGTAAAGGGAGGATGTAGGCCAAGAGACACAAAGAGAAAGCATATAAAAGCCCTTTACGCCATGATGTGTCACTGCTAGAAAAAGAAAGTAGAGGCATATTTCCTTTGCCCCCACGATTGTAACCACAGACATAAGACCGAGTACGTCTAAAATACAGGCACGTGCCGGTGGCGTACTGTGAACACGGGCTTATCGGCTGGGACGGAATCACAGCTGAGCCGACCCGTGTTCGGTATGGTAGTCCTCTTATTGGGAATGTGAATTTCGTGTCAACCCCGAGTACCTCAAAAATAATTTAATCGCGTTTATGTTGGCTGTGTTTCGTTGACAGATGTATGTTTTATTATATAACTACGTATAATCGCTCGGTCGTGTATTTTTTGAGCTTTATATTTTATATTTCATATTACATTATAAACAGAATATAACGGGCAATAATTATAGACTGCAGATTACAGATTACAGATTACAGATGTTCTACCAGAAAGAAGACCATGTCTGACCAAATCTGCCATCCCTTCATACTTGGTAGAGTTTCGCCCATCAAAATATATTTCACCGTATGAAAAGAGACAATGGACGTCGAGTAGGATCAAAGACAGCCGGCAGCATACGACGCGACTCGGTTAGAACTGGCCACGAGTTCCAACGATGGATGAGAAATTTGATGATGCTGTACACAAGTCTGGGCCGGCGTAGACCAGACGGAGCTTATGCGGCTTGTGGTGCTACTGAGTAGTTGTGACAGGCTTCATTTTTCGAATAGTTTCAGGCCCTATCCGGACGCAGTTGATTATTTTGTAGTTCTGCAGATGAGATTGAAGAGACGGAAGCGGACCATGATGGACAAACGTAGATTTGGTCAGCTTCTCTTCCGTCAGAGGTATCTCGAGTCCAAGCCATCAGGGATGTCATGACGAGGACGTAAATTCAAGACACGCAAAAAGAAAGAAACTGAGGCTGCAAGACGCCATTGTCTATATTGGATTAAAGAGATCTTTTTGATCTTCCTTCATGTCACGAGAGCTCCCTCCTTGAAAGATGGCTTCCCAGCATCGTACGTCAGGCTACCATTGGCTTGCCCCGCAGTCTTTCAATGGACCTTGGCCTGCTCTGTCCAACCTCTATCTGTATCCAACATTTCCTCCTTTTGTTCTTTTGTTGGTGTTAATCTTCTGTAGGTGTTAATTAGGCTGCAGCCTGTTTTGAGCTGCACATGAACATGGGGGCAGTGTGTTTTCCTACCACGGTGCTGGATGAATGGGCGGCCGCGAAAGCTGTAGATCTGTGGGGACCATGTTTGTAGTACTTTTTAAAATAAGAAATCCAACGGTATCAATTCTGCGAGAGCTAGGGATGAGCTCTGAAATCTCTCGCTGTTGCCACTATGCACACAATGCGGCTCCAACCTGATGTTTCTGTGGCCATCTATAAAATGTGAAAGCCCTGCACCATGATCCAACGTCCGGTGATATGCTCAGAGAGGGCGAAGGAGGCAACAGAGCGTCTATGCTGGTGTGGAGGGCCATTTATATTGCCCTGAAGCCGTTCTTGTATTTGATTATAGACTTGGCCATGTTGTCAATACCTTTGGGGTGTATGCCGTTTTTCTTGGAAAGAACCTTGAGGACCTGAGTCTCGTTGATATAGTCGTTGATATAGAGAGACCCAGGCACACACGCGCGGTCGGTATACTTTGGAGTATCCCGCTTTGTCTCTTCAGAGTCATATATGTCGGGGGGAGGGGGTATTTATACTCGTGAGGACGGCAGCAAGTCATTGTCCGGCAAGACACTGGAATCAGCAACCTGAAAGCGTCACTACACTCGGCCAGTAATTGCGCGGACTCACGATATCAACTGTGTAAAGGTGACTGATGATGGATAAGTGTGTTGGCTGGTCACGATGCTCGTATTTGGACGCTTTCATCCTCAACTTGGACGAATAAATTGACTGAGGAAGCACACTGATCTAGCCATTGAGTCTCTGAAAGAGTCGAGACTCGTCTATCCACACCAACAGGGACTAGAGAAATGGGACAATCTGAAGCACCTTGGTGAGGCTTTTGATATGACTGAGGAAGTTTGTGAATAAATCACAAGTTTATTCTTATTTTTCTGACATGTTTGTTTTGAAAAGTGTTGAAACGAAAGTAAGACATTAGAACATCAGAACAGTCAGAACGGCAAAAACTTAAACTAAAGAAAAAATAAAACAAAATCAAGCAATATTATCACGTTCTTCTCATAAGAAAGGCGATTTCAATATGCGTGCTCCGTACTCCGTACACACTCAATACCTTATTTGAATGCTGGCTGTTCGTGTATCCACTTTTTCCTTCGCCAGCAAAGCACCAGCACGTCGCGCACTAACAGGAAGCGGACTCCACTAAAGCTGCCGGGCGTGGAGAGTGGAGACGCTGTCATTGTGCCTTGTTAATTTGCCCATAGGTACGGAGTACGGGGTACCAAGACAGTCACGGTGAGAGAGGCAGCCCAAAGGGCGTTTTTGGTGGGTTTCTGGGCGACGCAATTTCCAGTCTCCAACATCTACTTTCCTTTCGAAACAAACCTGTCCAACTCGCACTCCTCAACCTCAACCTCGACGTCGACCCTCTATCGCGACAAGTCCCTCGGGCGCTCGCAATTGACTTCCTCTAATCTCTGATAATACGCGACGACGCGCGACGCGACTTGCCATTCATCTCGACTTTTGGACCTTCTTTGGACCTTCTTTTCTCGTATCGTCATCACTCGAAATCGTCATCACAGACAACGAATCGCACGACTACCGACGCACTTCCATTTGCCGACATCTACTTACTCCTTGCCGATTGATACCCTCCTCCATCTCACACTCAAACGACTGCCTGCCTGGAGCAAACTGTCCAGTCTCCAATCGAGGCGCAGTCCAGTCGACTTTGAGCCAGCGAGAAGAAAAGAAGAAAAGGCGACGCCCGATCGCTGCTTTCTCACACACACCTCCCTTGGGTAAGCACCACTGCCGAACATTGTTCCACGCATGCTGTTTGGCGTTGCTGCCAGCGACTCGCCCAGTTTGTGTTGCGCCACGTTGCAGCTTTGACGTTTTGGAGACA